>OY992513.1:15732648-16074614 GCA_963921215.1 Scoparia ambigualis | reverse complement strand
AAATGCCTCGGTGGCCGAGTGGTCCAGCGTTCGGTTCGATAACCGGAGGTCCCGGGTTTAATTTCCAGGTCGGGCAAAGTGAGTTTTTGGATTTTTCAAGGCATAGCCCGCTTTTGGCAAGAGTGGTGATTAAGATAATACTTTTAAATGTCTACCTAATATTTAATACTAGCGGCCGCTCGCGGTTTCACCCGCGTGGTACCCGTTCCCGTGGGAATATCGGTATAAAAAGGATCCTATGTGTTAATCCAGGTTATAAACTATCTGTATGCCGAATTTCATCCAAATCCATTTAGTAGTTTTTACGTGAAAGAGTAACAAACATCCATCCTTACTTACAAACTTTCGCGTTTATAATATTAGTAGGATTGAGTAATTTACAAAGGGTATAAAAGATTTACAACGAAGCCTTGAGCCACGCATTATGTCCATGATTCCGAATATTTTTCTGTACTGGAAAGGTACCTGGTACCTGGGAACCGTATGGTTACGAAGATATCAAGTGTCATAGTTACATTAATTGCTGTTATTATTATTTTACTGTAACAATTTTATTATGATAGTTACTAAACTTTTTTCAACCATCCCCCGACTCTTTTACACGCGTAAGACAGCCAGTGCGCGTAATACATCGCATGCTGCAGGAAACAGCTATTCAAAAATATCTAAAAATAAAAGTGGTTTCCCAGCAATTCTTTTTGTTCTATCTTGCTTGTTTTGATGTGAGTTATCCGTATATTTCGGATTCGTTAAGGGTCTTTTTACACCCTGCATAATTGGGAATTTCAGAAATATATCCAAGACAATTTGAACTCGTACTATCTGACATACTGTGTAAGTGCAGCTTGTGGATTTCTTTCAACAGTTATTTTAATTATACTACATATACTTTCGACTATTATCCCCTAAGGGTTAGTCAGAGACTAAGCAATGAGGACCGCGAAGTCCTTTGCCATAGTCCACTTTTCACCAAATAGCGACTGACATTTGGTCATCGTTATAGGTTGTAAGCCCATCGCCGCGCTATGCTGTTGGATGTATGTGCAGTCTTTAGTCCGTTAGTCGCCTTTTGACGACACGATACCCAAAGGAAGAGATTGGTTTGTAGTATTCTCTTAATACATACATAAATCAGCTTAGAGCGGCGTTGGGCTCACCACCTGTCACGCTGAGCACAACACATTTAATCGCCTTTTTGGTCTAGTGGCTAAGCCACTGGTTTCAGGCCCTGAGGTCCCGGGTTCGTTTCCCAGCGGGGGGTAGATCTTTGTGTGCTCGGTTTGGTTGGTGATAGGGCTGTTAAGTCCGCCTGGCTAGCTACCACCATCTTATCTAAGTCTGTCGCCATAATAACGATGTTTATAGCATTGTTGTGTTCCGACAGTTTGAGATAAGATAGCCAGTTCCTCATTGGTTGAGGATTCCGGGTGAAGCGCGCTTCCACCTTCGGCCTTATCGTCACTTACCATCAGGTGAGATGAAGGCAAAGCGCTTCCAGTTGTAGAATAAAAAAAAATAAAAAAAATGTGCAGTCGCTACTTGCTGAAAAGCAGAAACTGCCTTTTGCTGTCCTCATTGCCTAGTCTCTGACTAACCCTTCGGGGATAATATTCGTGATTATGTGTATGTACGTATGTAAGTTGCTGTAACATTTCTGCAGGTACTACATTGCTGTCATCTATGTTTGGGTCCAGACGTCTTGGCTAGCTTATTGCAACACCGCTACTGACATTTTCATAACATTTTTGCTAGAACAATGCAGGACACAAGTTTCTATTCTCAGGTGATCCTTTATTTTAGATTGCAAATGCTCAAACTTTTGTTCAAGTTTTGCAACTTATAAAGTGCTATCTCAGCATGTGAGACTCGTATCCACAACTTTACGCATTGCTACTAGATACTTCTACTACGTTTCAGTAATATCTAAGAAAGACGCTATCTAATAAAGTTACTTAATTTTATTATATTGTATATGAATAGCTGACTACCACTGTGCGTTTTCGGCATAACTTCTTAGCACAATCCACAGTTCTATGCAACCAGCTTACAGCGGTATTCGTGTACTGTTACTGTAATTAGGACCAAGAGACGAGCTTTTGCAGCTTACCGAGTGGCTGGGTAAATGATCAAATTTAAAAAAAACATCTCTAGCTCCTCCGTGTTTCAGGCACGTAAAGCTGTTGGTCACGGTTGTTTTAAGATGATAGTCGTTGAAACCCACCAACCTGCATTGTGCCAGCGTGGTGGGTTATGACCCAAAATCCCCATAAGGTCTTTGGCCAGCACTGTGATTCACTTTTATAATTATGATGATGATTAACAATACCTACCAATAGGTAGGGTACCTGGAAGAAGATAATAATCTTCAATATATTTCATTAAGGAGTCGTTGAAAGTTACGACTACATTATCAATTCACAGGCTAAATTTGGAGAATGTCGTAGAAAAAAGCAAAGAAGAAGCGATAACATCGTCAGATTCGTACACGAAAATTCTAAACAGACGAATCAACGGAATGGTGGTACACCACAGAGAAATCGTAAAGTAAGATTGTTGGACGATCTTTATTTTTTATTCCGTATAATAGGATTATGTTAAAAAGCGAGGCCTTGATAAATTTTCAGCATGACTGACAAAATACAAGATATATTTGGGGGAGCTGTGTTCTATCAATTCTTGGTTAGCGGTTGGATACTGTGCACATCGGCTTATAGGATGGTGAATGTAAGTTATGTGAAATTTATGAATTATTCACTTTTAACTCTGTGGTCTGTTTGTGTAACCTTTTTTCAATAAATGTTCAGGGTGTTTGTATATGTAAGTAAGTATGTCACATATTTTAATCCCTCAAGCAACGTGAAACCAGACACAATTGAAAACCTATTGTTTTGCGACCGCCGGCGGTCTTATGATCCTTGAAAGGTAATGGTAGCTAGGTAGCTGACCCGAGGAGGAAATATCCAATGATCTGTGACTCGAGTATGCATTTGGGAAATTGTGAACCAGGTAAACAATAAAATAATCTCTGTAAATTTTCTAATTCTTACTATTTTGCAGGTGAACCCCGCATCAGTGGAATTCGTATCAATGATAATGTACATTTCATGTATTCTTTTACAAACTTGTCTTTATTGTTATTACGGAAATGAAATCACTGATGAGGTGCGTAAAACGGACTTAGTTCAAACGAATGTTTACAAATGCTTACCATGATAGGCAAAATGTTTGCTATCTTTTTACTTACGTACTTTGGGCAAAGTGGAAACAGATGAATGGAAGGTCGAACATTGTAATTTATCATATGCTCACCATTCAAATGGCTACTGAATTAAGAATAACATTTAGTGTCTATACAGCTGTAATACCAGGAGTGTTCGTCTAATCTCAGAACAATAACTAAAGCAGTATTCTGCTGTTCTGAGGGTCCAGCTAGCAATATCAATTAATATTTGTCTGACGCGTTACAATTCACAACGTTCTTTATTATTATAAAGTCACGATTAGGAATTCCAAATGTTTGAAGTGTTTTATCAATTTGGGCCACAATAAATCAAGTTCTAAAGTATTTTACTACACTATCGTTTGGTATAAACTTACGTTAAAACTTACCCAATTGGATTTTAAGTTGTACGGCAAAGAATTGGCAAGAAACACTGCAAGGACATGTTAATACGATTACATTTCATTTATTTGTAAAACCACATTTGACGAGAAGTGAATTAATTGATACCTAAACGATTTCAGAGTAAGAAGCTAACAGAATCCGGGTATGCTATGAACTGGTTGGAATTGCCATTGTCGCAGAAAAGGTCCCTTATAATCTTTATGGAGAGGGTGAAGCGCCCCATACAGCCGATGGCAGGCCTCATTATACCTCTTTCTAACAGCACCTTTGTTTCGGTATGTATAGACGGTAAAAGGTTTATCGTAGGATACCTTTTCCTTTACTTCCTCACATATTTAGCTTTACACACAGCCCCATGACATTTCCCACAGACGATAGTTTTTAAATTCTCATCAAAATATCAGATTTAACTAATCTGGTACATAGTTAGAGTAATTATTGACTTTTCTTTCAATTACTATTAAGTTTGCAATCGGGGCATACAACCTGCCTGCGGTCAACAACAAAGCGGTCAGCGTGTACTATCCAGATGTCTGTATCACTCTCGCTTCGTAGAAGTTGTTGTTGTCTCGGTGTTGCTTATTACCATTACTGTTGTTATATTTGTTATTTTTTGTTTCTCTGACATTAAAACACCTGGTAATATTTCATTTCATAGCTACTTTAATTTTAGTACTACGTTTGTTTACAAACTGTGACCTATTACGATATCGATTACACTTATCAGTTAACAAAGTATATTGTTTCAGATTTTAAGGAGCTCTTATTCGTTCTACGCTTTCTTAAAGAACTCAGATCATTAAGATCTGCACCTTCAGTTGCTGCACCCGCACACAGCTTTCGTTTTCACGGAACAAAGAAGATACGGGACCAGTTATTGTGCTATTGTTTACGGTGAATGCAAATTATAATGATGCTTAATACACAAAGTAACTTCAGATTTACCATAAATTTAACTGACGTAGCATAAGATAAGTGTAGTTGAACTTATTAACAAGTAGAGGTTTAAGAAAAGTTTCTTTAGGCAGTATTAAGCCATTGTTCGAAAGTAGGTATAAATCTTACGAACTTTTTTGATATTGTTAGCAAGATAGTTACTAATGCGATCATTTTAGAACATTGGACACTCACTCAGTTGTTAAGTTAAGTTAACACGCGTGAATAAATAACTAGCAGATAGAGAGCTTTTTATTTTAGTTTTAAGAGGCCTATTACATGTCGACTGTGATTTTTGCGTAAAATGCCCATTTTCGCATTTTGTTGTAATTTTTCAGTTGTATTTATCGATTTTATTGAAATTGGATAATAAAATCATGCTTAATATTACAAATGTCCACTCTGCGAGGATAAGCTGAGTTCGGACGGCCGGCGCATCGCATTTTGAAGAATTTTTGCAGTTGTATTTATGGTTTTTATCGAGAAAGGATAACAAATTCATTATAAAATCTTTATTCATCATGATGTAACGATTATGCTGGTATACATTTTGCTCAATAATATTATCGTATATAGGAGAAATTCACAGTTAACTTAAAGCGATTTTCGAAGTTTTTTGGTTTAGAATATGATTTTTTTTATATAAAATCAATGATATCTAAAAATTCTGAGGCCGCTACGCACTATACGACTATATGAGAGATAACATTCTATTTTATTTTATTTTATTTGTTCATATACAGTAGTTCAATCTAGGAGCTCAAAAAAGTGCCTTCACGCATTTTATGAAAATCTTTCTCTGCAATTTTGGGTTTAATTAAAAAGTTAAGCAAAATTTACGAAAAGCGAGGCCGCTACGCACTATTCCAATAGCTATTCTACACTATTCAATAAGTCAAAATTGTTAATGTATTTTTGTTTCTTAGATCCATAACATCAAAATTGGCGATTATACGCAAAAATCACAGACGAGATGTAATAGGCCTCTTAGATACAAAACAATTTGCAATACTTACCTAGATACCTCTGATTGTTGACAGTAGCAGCCACAGAAGAGAAGAAAGAAGTCTTCTGTTCTATGGCAAGAAACACACAGCATACTGTTTCAATAATATTAGGTACAGTGGGTTTAAGTAATGATGAATCAGTTTTACGAATCAGTATTCTTAACTGTAAACCGAAATAGTATGAAAGCATTAAATCAATAGTTTGAAACTGAAAACGTAAGCCGCAAAACTGTTTTGATGCAACCAGCTGCTAATGCAATGTACTTATCTACTTAGATATTTAAATTTAACGACAACGTTGTTACTTGAATTGTTTTTAAAAGAAAGTGAGGCTTGTTACACCAGTTATTGAAAGAAAGATTGTTTTAAGGTCTTGTAGTAGTTAGTTTTTTCATTTAGCTTTGGCTCATGGCTTGAGACAAGTTTTTTTTTTATTTTTTTTTATTCGGCAACGGGTAAGCGCTTGGCCATCATCTCACCTGATGGTAAGTGACGATAAGGCCGAAATTGGAAGCGTGCTTCACCCGGAATCCTCAACCACTGAGGAACTGGCTGTCTCATCTCAAACTGTCGTAACACAATAATGTTATAAGTAAACATCGTTGTTATGGCGACAGACTTAGATAAGATGGTGGTAGCTAGCCAGGCGGACTTAACAGCCCTACCACTAACCAAACCGAGCACACAAAGATGTACCCCCCGCTGGGAATCGAACCCGGGACCTCTGGGTCTGAAACTGGTGGCTTAGCCACTAGACCACAGAGGCGGTTAAAAGTTAAATGTGATGTGTGTTAGTAGGTAGTAGGTTAGTAGGTAGGTAGTTAGTAAGTAGCAGTTAAGTTAAATGTGATGTCCCAGTGTAATTCAAAGGCCTACATCATAGCAATCAAGTAATCGCTACGATTGTTGGAAATTGGCTTTACTACCATGTTTGCCAAACGCGTTTGATTACAAACCCACAAAAGATACGAAGCCGTTAATAAAAGAGATAGGGCAGCTTATATGGACATTTAGGCCATTATAATAAATTGTATTACAGACACAACAATTGCTGCATTTTCAAGGGAATAATATTCTGTATTCAAGGGTATAATTTAACATAAAATGTCGTGAGAAAATAATTTATAAAGAAAAGCCGGCACAAAATAATTCTACAATGCATGGAGCAAAAAGAATGAATGAATGGATGACAATCGTAATGACAAATCACATAATTAAGACCTGACATGACATTTCTATAACCGGTTTTCAAAATCGATTAAAAGAAATATTTTACTTTTCTCTTTGTATTTATTATCATTATTGTTAATTCAGATAGTCTACAAAATACAAGTACTAACGTATTGGTATATTCAATATTTTGAATTAAATACTGTTTCAATAAGTCTTTACAGTTAGACAAAAGTATACCGAATTCGATAAATCAATTTGTTACTATTTATTTGCATTGGCAAAAATCGACACTCAGACTAGATATTTTGTGTTTACAAAGTATGTTTAAGTGTTATTTTCGAAAATCCGTTTTTTTTATCTTGGTTTTGCGGAGTGTTACAGGATAATTTTAGAAACCAATAATGATACAATATATTTTTATTTCTGTAACGAACAACTCATTGTGTCCCAAAATTACCTATCTCCTTTGTACGGTCTATTTTATCCGCAGAATGGAGTTTAATAACACCTTAAGGTGCCTATAGGTATATTTATATGTATCCTCCAAAACATCATAACAATGTGCATAAAACAGAATAGTCAATTTAAGCGAAGGTTGAAACATAATTTATTCCTAACAAATACATTTCTGGTCGATTATTAGATACAGAGCGGGCGGTTCTCAAACTTTGGGCGAAAACAAAACAGAACTTTGTGTCCAAAACCGTTGGTGTCTGCGGAGGCTTTTAGCTAGTTAACCGCATTGTGTTTTATAACAATTGCGAAGATAAAGCCAAATCTAGTTTTAGTTCCAACACCATTGTCCGTTAATGCAACGTCAAAGCCTGCTTGGCCTCAAGTCGTTAAACATCGTAAGTGAGGGTGGCTCCCTTTTCATTTGTGCTGGGGCCATTTGTCTAGCTTCGTGCTGTCTTATAAAACGGTCGTTTCTATTTATAAACTTTGGAATTCGTGCTAGTTTGCTTAACGAACCCATTGGGTGTTTGACTGAATTTGTGTTGTTAATTTTATATTTCCATTTTAGCCATTTTGTTGTACGCTACGTATTTGTTGACATTCAACAAAAATCACTTTTTACAAAGTAAACAGATAGTATGTCAAAATTAGCACGAGTTGGATAAAACCAAAGAGTCTTATAATGTTAAGTAGGATACGGTCGCTATTATCCAGTCCAGTTTGATTTTTATACTTGCTGATTTTTTTTCAATACGTTTTAATAGTTTTTTAATAGCAAAATGTTTATGTGCATTAACATAAAATGCTTCCTTAACGGGTACAATATTTATCTATTTTTAATATCAGGTTTTAACATAATATACATTAGGGCAAACCGGGCCATAACCTACCACGCTGGCTGAATGTACTCCATGATATGAAAGTAAAAAATCAGAGACTATACATTAAACATAGTATGAAATGTAGGTCTCATACAAAACTTTATTATTTTCATAAATATGTAGCATCCACTCCCTAAAATTTAATAAACGCTTGCGTGTAGGTACATTGTTGTACTTTCTCACTTATTAAAATTACTGATTAAAAATCAGTCTGTATTTGTAAAACGGATAATTAAAATTATTGCCAATTGCCCAATCAGCTAACCATAATGGCCTCATTGTTGCCAGACTGTTAACAGCTTCACAATAACGTAATTTCGGAGCAAACTCTAATGTTTGTCCGGGTGACCACAAGCGACGCGGCGCTACTGCGGATAGCTGATCTGTGTTATAAATAGTTTGTGCTAACAGTGGTTAGTGCAGGTAATTAGGTGTGTATTGTTTATTCTTACGCAGAGTAGTAACACGTCATATACATTTAAAAGAAAATATTATTTATGAACAGTAACTTAATAGAAGATAAGTCACTTTCGTTTTCATTTTTTTTTTAATTTCATGAACGAATTTGAAATCCAAATCCACTGGATGGTAGTGCCACGGGTAATTAGGTATATCACGGGTAATTTTGTTGTATGCGTCCAATGAGCAAATCAGAGAAGTAGCGTAACGCAAGTAACGCAACTGGTATGGTGCCAGGCGGTGTGCCTAAGGTAAGAAACGCCCGTGGGGTTTTATTCAACTAAAATTAGTATTGCTTGGCACTACCAGTAGTTTCATGGAAATTTTGTCTCCTTATGTACAATAGGTACTATCAAAAAAATCTGCCACATACCACCTTAAGGGCTATTTTCATTTGGATTTGTCCTGTCCCAACATCCTTTTTAAACTTTTGCTACAACATCCCTCTATTAACTCAAAAATCATAAATTGTGAAGACAGTCAAGATGTTAAAAAAGAGACATTTTGTTTGCCGTTAATCAATGAAAACAAAAGGCAGAACGGGGTTTGGCCACCAGTCATACCAACAATTACTTTCTTTTAAAAAAACAATCAACAATCAACAAGTCGTCATTGGTCTGCGGGACGAAATGGTCATCTTGTGCAAGCAAAATTTTTAGAAAATGGTACTGCATCGGTTTTGTTGATAGTACATAATGGAACAACAAAATTGTTGTTCTCATTATATAAGATGACTGCTAGAAACCGCAAGGAACTTCAAGGGCTTTTCAATTCAAGTGTTTTAAACATGGCAAAAATAACAAAAAAGGAATTTGTGTTCTTTTTAAATTAAAAAGTTAATTTTTTATTGAATAGTTTTTGAGTATCTAATTTATTTTAAATCAGTAACATAAGTAAAATAAAATGAAAACAATTAAAAATAGCGATTATTTGCAACGCGTGGTCAACGGCCGGCCGGCCGTTGACCCGTCAACGTAGGTACTGACGCGGACGGGTCAACAGACGGCCGGACATTGACCCGTCAACGAGGTACTGACGCGGACGGGTCATCCCCTTGAACGCGCGTTGTAAATAATCGTTGTCTTTAATTGTTTTCATTTTATATTTCTTATGGTACTTATTGCTATTGAATATGATATGATATTGAAAAAAAAGCACGAATTCATTTTTGCCATTTTTGTCATGTTTAAAACACTTTGCCTGACCAGCCCTTGAAGTTTCTTGAGGTTTCTAGCAGTCACCTTATATACCTATTACGTAGATACGTACATACATAATATGTATACTTACGACTATTATCCCCGAAGGGTTAGTCAGAGACCAGGCAATGAGGACCGCAGAAAGTCAACGTTTCACCAAACAACAACTTGGGACGGGAACCAGCGAAATAAGTAAGAATAGAAATGAAAATAAGCACGTACCGGACCAATAAAAATGTAGATATAGAAATCGCTGGCCACAAAAGGAAAGACAAAAAACCAATACCAATTTAAAAATCGAATTACAAAACGATTTCATAAATACCGCGGCACCAAGACAGGTGGGGCAGGGACAAAACGAAAAGTGGCTTTGGGGTATTATCGGGGCCGTCCGCGTTAGAGAATTATTGCTGTTTAAGTTAAGACTCGGAGCGTATTCTAATTTATCGGTGGATCATTTATCAATTGCCCGAAGTGCTTATGGATAAAATGTTATTTTTTTGTCTTTCATAATAATAATTGAATAATAACCTTCATCTTCATCATCAACCTGTAAACGTTCTAATGATGGTCACACACTTTTACACTTGGAAAGATGGGCCAGCACAACCACATTGGCCCAATGATGGTTGGTCGGCTACTATCTTACAACCGAACTAATATTTTTACAGCAGTTTTAATAGGATTTATCTATAAATACGTACCTCAATCATACGTATACGTATCAACAATAAGTACCTCAGCCGTGTCGCCGGTGAAAGAATACAACCACCCACTTTCTTTGGGTGTCGTAAAAGGCGACTAACGGACTAAAGACTGCACATACATACAACAGCATAGAGCGGCGATGGGCTCACCACTAGGGCATGTAGTATCGGAAAGTTTTCAGTATCGATACTGATTTCCGATACTGGATCTTAGTATCGGAATTCCGATACTAGTATCGAAACTACACACAGTTAAATCCATAATAGGTCCATTGTGAAATCAAATTGTTTTATAATTAAAAAAAATAGACTTTAAATAAAAGTCTCTCGCTCCTCACAATCACATAAATCTCAAAACAATTAAATAATATTTCAATATTAAATGTACCTTGTATGCAATGCAATTAACTAGCTAGCACTGTCAGATATGTTCAAAATTAACTGGAAAAAATATCTATTCCGTTTAAATCTAGGCACACACTCAGGTACATATTTTAATAATTTTTATTTTTCTTAAATAATTTAATTTAACGATACGAACAATATTTAACAATACGAAAAAAAGTCTTATTTCCAAATTAGTCTACTTAACATTTTGGCATTTAGCAAATTAGGTTTAACAAATCACAAGTTTCTCATCTAGGCAAGCAGTGTAAAGGCTCAAACTTGCCAATGCTCAGGAAGAAGTAAAATGCCGCCTCAAGATCCAATAAAAGAGCAATCGCCAAGGCTAAAGTTGACCAATCAGCAAAATTGGTGATCGTTTGACCAAGTATCCATCCGGATCACGTGCCTTCTGGTCACTCGCCAAGGCTGCTGAAAGCAACTTTTGTCGGTCCAGCCTCCCCCCACTGCGTACATCTGAAACTGATTTGGCCCATAGTGCCATTTTTCTTTCAAAATGGCCGCATGTGTCAAGCTACTTCCGTATTACTTCCTGTTTATATCCGGTCTAGGTATAATGACGGTTTCCATAAAATTTCTATATGAAAAAACTTATATCACTGGAATCCTTATTAAATAAGCTATCTGGCTATGTATAATAAAGTATAGTTTAAATCTATAATAAATTGCAAAAAAAAAAAAATGAAAGTAGGTGAAAGTACTTTTTTTTTTCTTCGATTTAATATAAAATAATAAATTTAATTATCAATAAAAGCATGAAAGGTGTAACAAATATTATGATAATTATTTGTTATATTTACAATGTGGAATACACGTTTAAAACAGAATAAACCTCTCCATTCATTTTTTATATGCGCCAGATGTGGCGCGTAAGTACCGGGCGATAACAGACACGGGTCAAACCCACATAAAAAAGCGCGCGCAGAACCCCCATTCGTCGCCGTATTAAACATCTATGGCGTTGTAATGCCGTCTTTGTCCCACTCTATACATTAAAACAAAGACAAAAGAAATAGCAATAGTTTTGTGAGCACAATTCAACTCTAAATATGACGGCGTAAAGAGAGGCCTCCAGGAAGCCTCTGACACATACGGGTCTGACAGTTAGCGACCTCCTGGAGGTCGCTTGACACACAAGGGGTTAACATCTCAAGCAGCATTGGGATCCTTGGTGTTGACATATCAAGTAATGTACAGTTCCGCAAGTATCTAGAGGACAAAACGAAGATGGCATCCAAGACATTAGTCGTTCTTAGAAAAGCGAGACGGTTCTTCACGTCTAACCAGCTTTTACAGTTGTACAAAGTCCAAGTTAGACCTCACATGGAGTACAGTTCTCATCAATCTCAAGGAAGAGACGGTTACGCTTTATATGAAAATTTACTGTAAAATTTTCAAATAAATCTTACTTCGACTTTTATCTAACACTTCTTCGAACTGTCAAATCGTACCTAATACAATTATATGATTACGAATAAAAAGTTAAAGTATAGTTCTGCTGTTTCCGATATTACGATACTGGACCACTCAGTATCGGAACTGTAGGATCGGATCTAGTGGTCCGAGATTCCGATACTACGATACTACGAGATTCCGATATTACATGCCCTACTCACCACCTGTCACGCTGAGCACATGTGCATTCACTATTTGGTGAAAATTGAATTATGGTAGAGAGCTGCTTTTGCGGTATTCATTGCCTAGTCTCTGACTAACCCTTTTGGGGATAATAGTAGTGATTATATGTATGTATCTTAATTTGGCTCGATCGTCTAACACGCTACTGTGTCAAACACGCGTCGATCGCGGCCATTTGCAAATTACTTGGTCATATCTCCAATCGGTGGCGCACTGTCATGGTTTGTTACGTCTCGCCACGCCGTATCTGTCATAAATATCGATACTGATAATAAATTGATTGCTACTTGTTGTTTATACTTGCAGGCTGTAATAATTACCGGCCTTATTATACAACATACATAATTATAACCGCACGACTGTTATCTCTGAAGGGTTAGTTAGAGACTATACAGCGCGTTAGTTAAACCGAGGAACATTAAGGGAGGACATTAGGTAGGTAGTCGATTCCCGATCCGATTCATTAATTTTTTTTTTGCATAATTTATTCTATTGAATAATGTTAGCGTATACACTAAGCGCGGGAAAAGATCAAGTATGAAAGAAAAACGGGACATACCAACCACGACAGCTACTTATTCAATACTATACGCGTAAATGAGTCGAAAGCACTAGGGTGCCCAAACATTACAGAAATTTTTATGGTAACATCGATTTTCTGAATTACTTTATATGCTTCGAGTTGTATTTTTTTATTTGTTTAACTAACACGCTGTATAGGCAATGAGGACAGCTAAAGCAGTCCCCCACCAATAGTCCACCTTTCACCAAACAGCGACTGCACATGTGATCAGCGTGACAGGTGGTGAGCCCATCGCCGCTGTACGCTGTTGGAAGTATGTTCAGTATTTAGTCCATTAGTCGCTTTTTACGACACCCAAGTTACTTTTAAATAATATAAAAGCGTTATTTAGTTAATATTTCTTAACAATACAATACTATCACTCACGTCACGACTAATTATCCTCATAGGATTAGTCAAAGACTAGGTAATGAGGTTCGCAAAAGCGGTGCATTGCTACAGTCCACGTTTCACCAAATGACAACTGTACATATACTCAGCATGATAGGTGGTCAGCCCATCGCCGCCTTGTGCTATTGGATGTATGCAAAGGCGACTAAATTAGTCACCTTTCACGACTTCCAAGGGAAGAGACGGCTTGGTAGTATTATGCCACCGCACAGCTCCGTTCGTCGTTAACAATAAGTACACTTATCGATGCATTGACCACGAGCTTGGAAGGCCACCAACAACGGAACTCGATCGTTTAACACGCCGTGTCAAACGGGCGTCCTCTGGCCATTTGCCAATGACGTGGTCATATCTCCAATTGATGGCAAACTGATATGGTTTGTTACGTATCGCTGCACTGTATACAGATGATAATTGATTGGCTACTCTATAGATCTACTGTTGATACTGTAATGCAGGCTGTTATCGTTAAGTAGTGGTTAGTTGATTGTTGTGTCAATATACACCGAGATTTTTCATTGGTTTTGGAGCCGAAACCCTTTTCATGTTTATCATCAGTAGAAGCTAATTAGCATGTAAAACTAAAAATATAAGCATAAAAAAACATTAAAAAATATCAATAACAAATGTAAGAACCCTTAGTACCGGACGATCTTTTGAATGTCAATGACCGAGGCGCTTCAAACGCTCCGCCTATCCCCCGCCCCGCCCCGTCAGCGCAGGCGGCCGGCCGGTAAAGTTCATAGGGGTCACGATGTAGCAGAAGCAGTCCACTGGAATTGTCCACCTTTCACCATATTACAACTGCACATATGCTCAGCGTGATAGGTGGTGAGCTCATCGCCGCTATGTTGTTGATTGTATATTATTCAGTATTTGTCCGTAAGGCATTGTTCAGACTAAACTTACTGTGAGCGCGCGTTACGCAGTTTAACTTTTTTTCTATACTTATTTAAGGTGACTGCTAGAAACTGCAAGAAACTTCAAGGGCTGGCCAGGTCAAGTGTTTTAAACATGATAAAAATGACAAATAAGATTGCAGACTAACGTAGGTACTTATCGCTCAGCTGACGCGGATGGGTGGGTCAACGGCCGGCCGCTGCCCGCGCGTTGTTAATAATCGTTATTTTATAGTTAATTCTTTCATTTTATTTTTCTTATGTTATTGCTTTAAAATAAGTTAGATACTCAAAGACTATCAAATTAAAATTCATAAAATGAATATTTAATGAAAAATAAAAAAAGCACGAATTTCTTATTTGTCATTTTTGTCATGTCTAAAACACTTGACCTGACCAGCGCTTGAAGTTTCTTGCAGTTTTTAGCAGTCGCCTTATATTTAACTTCTCATTCACACCGACCGAACAGACTATACTCTATTTTGCGTTGTCGCGGACTCTCGGTGGCCGATTTTTGAACTACGCGTCTATGCACGGCGGACGCGGATTGGCTACATAGCCGAACGTAGAATAACAGCGTATGAGATAGCAACGCCGCGGGTACAATTCATTCGAGAAACTTCAATGAGTACAGACGTGTATCTCGGAATGTTCGACATCGAAAGTAGCGAATTTGTATTGTCGGCTAGGTGAGAACGCATAATGCAGACTGAGTCCACGTTCACACTGGGGCTGCCAGTGAGCATATTTTACAGTCCACGGCGGACAATACGTTTGGTCTGAACAATGCCTTAGTCGCCCTTTACGACACCTAAAGGAAGAGGTTAGTAGTATTGTTTAAGTGAGCCGCTATACCTCACGGCTGGAAATATAGAATACAATTGATGGTTAAACAAACTTACCTGAAGTGAAGTTTGACCGTAATTGTACGAGACGTTGCATCCTCGTAATTTATATTCACAAGGTAGATGTTTAGAACACAAATTTTGCGAAATAATTTAAGTACCTATATGATTTAATTCAACTATTATAATTGAGCCGCTGCAAAGGCATTATCGTCATTCTCAATGGTAAGGGGTCGATTGTAAAACCGTGCAAACACCAGAGAATTACCAGTCCATCCTGCAGTTATTGAAAGGCCTTTTCTGTTTGCTGCCGAGGTGGACGTGGACGCGTGTCTTACACGTGTGTGCTGAGAATAAAGAAGTGTCAATACCGCTGTTAAATAGGGTGTTTTTAAACTAACGACTTAATGTAGAACTAGTTGCATTATGAATAGGCTTCAGGTGAGCAATAACCTTTCCGTTCTAGCCCAAGTAACACATCAAAGCAGTATAACAGCCGCATTTCAGCATTTCTGTATCGTTATGGCATTTTGAGTTTGGTTGTATAGTAGCATTACACACGTGTATACGTCTACTGTAATGCTTATTTGGGCACAAATTATACGGCTTTAGACCCTATATAGGTCTGCAAATAGTTGTTTAATTGCATTACAAGGGCAAATATTAGCATTACTGTGGTCAAGGAAGGTAACAATGGCATTAAAGAAGCATTATTATGGTCAATGAAGTTGCTAATCGCATTACAAAAGCACTAAGCTAGCAATAATTTTGATACTGAAGATGTTCAATGCATTCAAAAGCATTAGACGAGCTATTTAAGTGTTCACAGTTCAAACTTAATAAACCCTACATCATTGCAAAAACATCTCTAACACCACGGTACAAATGTTTATAATACATTGACGTTGTAATTATTAAACTATACTTTGTCTCGCAATATTTAATGGACGAAGACAGGTCAAAACGCGTGATTGTGAAAACAACATTTTATAATAATGGGAAAGTTTTAGACTTTTTGTTATATAGGCCATCAAATATTAATGCGCAATGCAGTTTACTGTAAATGTCTATAAAAGTTTTATTGAAATTTTTTACGCGGCTTCGATATTTTGTGGTTTTGGTCTAAAATGTTAATTAAAGATATGTGTGGAATAACCAAAACAATTGTGTATTGGTTGGGCATATATTAAATTAGGTTTTATCCTTGTTTTATGGGTTTATTGCTTTTATAAATAGGTCCGAATGATAATATTTTAGGTTATAAAATATTTACAAAATGGTGTCTGTCTAAAGCAGCCTAGTGAGCCTTTATAAAAGCTATTTAATGACGTGAGCAGTATAAATACTCACACGTGAACAATTATTAAGCCAGAGGCCAGAGAGCAGACTTTTGATGTATCACTGTAGTGCCATTGGCTTTAAAGTAGTTCTATATGAATTCACCGGTATACCAGTAGACTCGATGTAGACTGAAATAATGCCAGTACTTGAACGCCATTTTGGGGATCCTTGAGCATAACAATAAAACCAATTTCAGAATTTTTGTACTACCTACCTACTTGAATCCGTTTGCCAAAATAATTTTCGGCTGCTTCGTTGTGTTGGATAATTTTCTTTCTGACTTTTGGCGGGAAATTTAAGCAAATTTTCTATAATTTGTGTTTTGTCGAACATTAATGTGAAATAATCACAGACGTGTAGTACTAAATAATGGTGGATAATTTACTGTTAAGTGTTCGTGAACATGCGTGAGTGTTGGCAAATAAAACAAAACAGTGCAACATCACTTTTCAAATTCTCTCAAGAAGTCCGCGTAAGATCTCAATAAAGTCCCACACTTAGAATAATTTATTCTAAGGTCCCATAGCTATATTGAGTCTCAAGGGATTTGTGGGAATATCATTTACCATTACCGTTCATTATCACTCATTATCATTTACTTTATTCGAAAAAAATTTGCAATTTAACCCATTGACCGTCAACGACCGACGTCGTAAAATTAGACAACAGATTTAAAATTTCTGCCTTATTTAGTTTCAGTTAAGAAAAAGTATAAAAAGTCGATATATTACTTAGGAGAACCATTTAAATCAACATAGAAATTTTAAGTAAAAAAATATGCACCATCATCGCCATAGACGTCATAACTAGTGAATATAGAACTGTAGGTGGGTAGATTTTTTATTTTTTTACCTACACCTAATTAAATTCTCAAATGTTCTGCCATTTCCACTGTAGTTTTAATAGTAAATATTTCTAAAAACGTTACACTTCATTTGTTAAAAAAGTGAATCATATAATAATTTTATTATAATTAATTCTGCTAGTACTTGCATCTAGTAAAAAAAATATTCGGCCACGATAAAATCCCTACTAATATTTTAAATGCGAAAGTAACTCTGTCTGTCTGTTACGCTTTCATGCTTAAACCACTGAACCGATTTTGATGAAATGTGGCACAAATATAGATTAGATCATAAGAAAGGACATCGGCTACTTTTTATTGTTTTATTTATTAGCACGTTACAATATATAACTTGTGACGTCATAAGCGGACGCCTTTACGAGTCAGTGGCGTAATAATGTCAATGATTATTAAAAATCTAGAAATGTATAAATGAATGTACCTATCGATAATAATAATTATTAATACCCACAATTTTCGAAATTTGTTTTTTAAACACAGTAATTTCTTGTACCCATGATGTTTAAGTATTTTTAATTCATTTTAAATGTCTGCGTGTGTCACCATGACTACTGAAAACTATACAGAAGCAATCGAAAACAGCCAGGAAAACGACGACGGCTCAAGTTCTCCATCTCTTTTGTATGGCAAAAAAAAGAAGAAGCAACATCAAAGCAGCCCCACCAAAAAAGACAAGGGTATACAAACCGAGAACGTTCTTGTCCAATATATTAAAACAAGTAAAGATGACTTCCATGTCCTTACGTTAAATATGGACGATTTCCAGTTTTTTAATGAACCCACCCCGTGACCCAAGAAATGAGCATTTTGCTGCATTAGTAGCATTTGAATTAGAGAAGGTGCAACCCGAGGATCGTTATTTGGTATGCGTCAAAGTAATCGATTGTATACGGAAAGCTAGAGGAGATTGTGGTATTATATCAAGCTGCCCTTCACCGGAATATTATAACGTAACTCTAATTATTATTATTATTCAAATTCTCCCTCTTATTTTTCTAATAATTTTAAATTTCATAAATACATTGAACAAATATCATAATCACGATACAGATCTTACTGAAACTGAAAAACAATAAAGAAATGGGTTATGTCCGTTAATTAATTGTTATGTTAAACAATAATAAAAAGCAAAATTACGTTATAAATTCTGTTATTTACAAGTTGACCGACCTACCTTTTCAATTAGCTAATCAAATGTGTAATTAAGTTTTATTACATTAGTATATGAATTTAAAAGTAAAACAATTTCCTTTTGTGAATTAAAAGTAAAACATCATTTTGCTCTTTGAAATATCAATTATCGATTGCCCTTTGAATGCATATGGCACATCACTAGAGAATCGAGCGAAAATTATATTCGCTGCCGCTGTGGGTAAAGGTATACTCATGTCATTTACCGCGCGGGTTTCGCTCAGGTATTTAGTATAAAATTCCGCGGCTAGATTGACCTGAGCGGTATTCGCTGCCGCTGTGGGTAGAGCGGCGAATACCGTTCAGGTTTGAATAGGCCTTAAAAATAGGCGCGGCGCTGGGGACGGTCGCAAGTTTTTTGCGCGGCGCCAAAAGTCCCCTATTTTTACGAAATGAAGAATATTTTACATATTTATCAATATCACTGTCATCTTCACTTTCGTCGGAGCTCTCAGGCCTTACACTTTCAGCATCAAGCGGACAGGAATAAACACGACTTAGGGTAGATTCGACCAAACTGGAATAAGACTTACTCCGAGATTAGTCTATACAAATTCGTCGTTTAATCTAGGTATAAGACATTATTCCAGTTTAGTCGAATCCACCCTTAGTTGAATATTCTCATTATTCACTATAAAATATTTTTCAACACACGAGGGTTCCATATTGTGTATATTTCCGATGTTGACAGGTGTTACTTGTCCTACGGAACCTTCTGTAATATCGCTACAACTCGCTTCACAGCAGTCTTCGCGCGAATCATTTTGTTGTCGTGTATTGTCTGACATCGGATTCGTAGACATCAAAGGAAAAGGAAGTTTGTTATTAGCATTTAAAATCGTTATACTTACACACGTAGGTAATATATTAATGGTTATTATAAATCACATTCGCTAGTTAAAAGAGTTCGTTTCACAGATTGTTTGTTTCTAAATGGCCCATAAACAAATTGTTTTACTTTACGAATACAGTAAATCGAATGTAATTAAACAGCCATAAGCATTAAAATTAGTCACGAGTAGTTGATTAAAGAGCTGTTAGCTGTACAACAGAACTCAGTTGGTCATTGAAAATGCAAGCATTACATTGATTCACGTTTATGCCTTTCTAATGCATTAGGCTTTTGCTTACCACTTAATAGTGCTATTATACAACCAAAGGCACTAAAAACAGCTCAAAGCTGTACAATAGATTTAAGGGGCATTATAATGGTACAACTTTATGCAAAAAAGCAGCCTTAAGCATTTATCTTTATTTAAGAATGCTATTATATATCCAAAAGCACTTAATACAGCCAAAAGCTGTATAGCTGCGTTTAGACAAAAGCATTTTGATATGCCATTATCCAACCGTTATACAGTGTAAAGCATCATAAAGGTTTTGAGATGCCAATATGAGGCCTTAAGATGCTCGGTGAACTTATATAAGAGTTTATACGTGCCTTAAGTTGTACATACATTTACTATTCGTTTCTTAGAATGCTTTCTTGTGTTACTTGGAAGGTTTATCTCTGTAACCTTTAGTCATATCTAAGTAGGACAGTAATGTTTTTGCAGGGCAGATCTCAATCTTATTTAGAAAAAATGGTATAAATAAACAAGGCGGTCGTCGCCTTGGAGCAGATGTTTTAATTAAATCATCCCCAATGGTTTCGACATAGTTATTATTTATTTTTAAATTAGAAATTCGAAGATAACGTCTGTACTCGTTGTGCGGTTGACAATGCGAGCAGAGTTACTAATTTTTTAGTAATAAACTCCAGAGCAAGTTCCTCATTTGGATATAAATTACTAAGGTGATCGATTACAATCTTTGGATCTCACGTCTCCGAATATTTCGGATGACTAGGTTTAGTCCTGTAAATACCTTTAAAAAATCGAACAACTAAATCAGCTTCACTATAACGTTTGCCCTAAATAGCTAGAGCAGAACGATGCATATTTAATGAACTACAACCAATTTTTGCTGCTAACAGTTGACCGTAAGGAATTTTGATAGAATTGGAAGTGGGGAGTTATAGAAATCAACTTTATAAATATCACAAAACTCCACCATTTCGTAAAAGCGACACTGTATTGTTTTAGTGATGATGTAGACAATGAGGAAATCATCACCTCGATGGTTTCATTACATAACGATTGTCTTCGAAATGCTTTTCTGATAATTTGTATGCTACCAGGATAGGTTTCTTGCAAAGGGGGTGCTGGGTCCTGAAATGTGATAATAACATATCGTCACTTGGGCCGAAGTATATTGGTGGTGAGCTACTGAGCTAAGTAGAGGATACCAGGGTTGACTCAGCCAATACGATACGACTAGTACACCAGTGGCTTCGTCGTTAATTATTTTCCTAAAGCATTTTAATATGAGCGAGAAAGGGGGAAAAGCATAAAAATAAAATGTATTCCAATTTAAGGTGAATGCATCTATGTCAAAGGCATAGGGGTCTCGTTGCCATGAGACGTATTTATTGCATTTATAATTTTGGTAAGTAGCAAAGGGATCTTTAAGAGGTGTCCCAAACGATTGAACAATTTTTTCGAACACAGGTGCCGTCATTTGCCATTCTGTATCGATATTCATACGCCGTGACTCCTTATCCGCCATGAAGTTATCTTTAGATTTTATGTAGGATGCAAAGACAAATATTTTGCGTTTCTCGCACCATAGACGACAAGTGATATTATTTAAAGGAACTTATTGTACTCCACCCATTCTATTGATATTTATTTGTTCAAGAATGCAAACACATATTTTCTGAATTTAATTCAAAACCGAGAAATTTTCTAGTTTTTCGTGGTTCCAAGCTACTCTTTTTGAAGTTTTTATCAAAGCCTAGATTTTGTAATAAACAAACAGTTTCAAGAACAAAACTTTTACATTCTTCATAAGAATGGCCAAGGCACAAGATCTAAATATATTAGAATAAAAAAACCTATGTTTCTAAGATAAATCCGGTAGATAGACCGGTTTCATGAGTTTCGTAAAGACATAATAAGGTGCTGAACTAAGTCCAAACGGTAGGCACTAAAATTCATACGTATTACTTTTGTGTCATAAAAATTTGAACCTTAAATACTTTTTGTAGTTTTCATCAATAGGAACTAAAGAAAAAAATACGCGTCTTTGATATCAACATTGGCCATATAACTGTCTTGGAACAATAATTTGCTTGCTGTCCGTATGTCCTCCATTTTAAAGTAGTATGAGGCGACAGCTTTATTCTATGATTTTAGGTTCAAGATAAAACTGGACGATCCATCACTTTTAGGTGTTAAGAATATGGGAGAAATAAATTAGTCTTTGACATCCTCTCATATGCATATTACTCCTGACTGGCACAAGACAGATATAGCTGTGATCAACTTACTTATTTCAGCCGAAGAAAAGTTAGGAGTGATAGGTTCAGTAGCTTGCTTTACAGTATTATTAAATGGTATTTTGTAACCCGTAACGTACTGTCAGACTACCGGGTCATTTGCGATTGAACACCATGTGTCAACAAAAAAAAAGCGTGTAAGGTTACCTTGGTTGTTATTTACGCGACATCGGTCTGTATGACGGTCTCACTGCTGTCGTGGTGTGATAGCAAGCGGACGTCGGTGCTTGCGCTGATCGCCTCGGAGGTGGATACGGGAATCTTTGCTTGCTCCCACCCGGCCTGGCAACCCATGACCTTGTTGCTTGGATGGGTCTTGCCACTTTCCCTGCTGGGCGACGTAGTTCTTAGTGAAGTTGACGGTCCAATGTTGTTAGTATTCCGTATTTGCAAACCAGATTTTTCAGCGGCCTTAGCAGCTTCTATCTTTTCTCCCAAATTTTCTCCAAAAGAGTGTGCGTCTCTTTTAACATCTTGTGCCATTGACAAGAATTTTTTATCAAGAGTAGGCAGGTAGTGTAAGTATTTTTCTATTCATGGTATTTTCATAATGTAAATGCAGCATAATTTGGCCAACTTCAAACAGGTATCAAAGTTGTTGCGAACAGTTCTTTTTTATTATCTTTGTTCATACCATCTATGAGGATTTCCCGAGCGTTTAGGGACCTCTTCTGGTATTTTGGATTCCAATGGTACCTCCTTCACTTTAGAAACTCCAAGAACGTCAAGAAAATCCGACGATATTGGATTTACAACCGGCTACTCATCTGCTGCGCTTGGATTATTACGACTAGGTATCGCTAGCGTCCTGGATGGTCTGGGTAAGATCCGGACTGTGTACTTGTGCTACGGTCATGACAGATCGTAAGTAAGTCTTTTTCAATATTAGATTTATATACGGCCGTTATTTACGGTTCTTTATTGAAATCGGAGTCACTAAGCCTTGTGGTAGGCGAGAGGCCTCGCGCAAACGAAGTCATTTGAGGAATGATCAAAGAATAGAATTGCCGTAATCGCGTCACAGCATAGGGTAGGTACCCGTAATATCGATCGTAATCGCGTCACGATACTAGATTTCATATTAGCACTGACCGTAATCACGTCACGGTACTACATAAGTGTGCAGTATGTAAGGCGGAACTGTAAGATTTTGTAGAAATCACTTGCACACAAAAAAAACACTCCAAGAAAAAGATTAGTAAAAAATAAAATAGAATGTAGGTACTGCCTCGCGCAAACGAAGCGTCATTTGGAAGGAATGACAGAGGAATATAATTGCCGTAATCACGTCACAGCATAGGGTAGGTACCCGTAATATCGATCGTAATCTCGTCACGATACTATATTTCATATTAGCACTGACCGTAATCACGTCACGGTACTACATAAGGGTAGGTATCCGTAATATCGATCTTAATCGCGTCACGATACTAGATTTCATATTAGCACTGACCGTAATCACGTCACGGTACTACATAAGTGTGCAGTATGTAAGGCGGAACTGTAAGATTTTGTAGAAATTACTTGCACACAAAAAAACACTCCAATAAAAAAATTAGTAAAAAAAAAAAAATAGAATGTAGGTAACTACAGCCTCGCGCAAACAAAGAGTCATTTGGAAGGAATGACCGAAGAATAGAACTACCGTAATCGCGTCACAGCATAGGGTAGGTACCCGTAATATCGATCGTAATCTCGTTACGATACTATATTTCATATTAGCACTGACCGTAATCACGTCACGGTACTACATAAGGGTAGGTACCCGTAATATCGATCGTAATCTCGTCACGATACTAGATTTCATACTAGTACTGACCGTAATCACTTCACGGTACTACTTATGTGTTTTTTACTTTTTATTATTATTTAAAAAAGCTAAATGTCTTATGTATTCTTAAAAATCGATAAACAGTGAAAAAGTCAAAAAATGTGGGTAACCACAAAGGCACTAGCGAAAGTATAAATCGAAATTAAGAAGGAAACGTACTATGAAATATATTTCAATAACGTTTCTACTTTGAATGTCTCACTAAGAGGTTCTGAGTCGTATATTCGCTAACAAATCACATAGTTTTTAAAGAAATCGTTTGTCTTTGTAATTTAATCATAACATCGACAAAATGTAATATTTAAAACACTGACTGACCTGATTTACTTGGTGATCGTCGTTTACGCAGTTTTTCCACATGCGTATATAATGATTATCCATGCTTCCTTTTGCACATAGTTTTTTGCTACACAAAACACTTTTAGGGTAACGATGTGCGGATGCCCGAACACGAAAAGCGAATGACGATGACAGCGCGGGTGACAAACTCGTGCACTCGGTTGGTATTCACTAGATGGCGCCTGTGTCTATACTATGGGTAACGTTTTATGTTTTTATTAATAAAATTTCTTTTAGATAGTTCTTAATATGTGTTGGATGCTTGGTACATTGAAGAGTGGACTACCTTGTGAATATAAATCTCGAGGATGCAACGTCGAAGTACAATAAAATCATTTATTTCAGTACATAGGGAATTTACTTACAAACTCACACCTAAATGGAGCCCTTGCAACGTTGGATGACCGACGGCGACTGACGTCGTGGCAGGGCCAGAAGAAGATGACGAGCTAATAAATAATACAGGCATACATACATATTATAATCACGACTTATATCTCTGAAAGATTAGTCAGAGACTAGGCAATGAGGAAAGCAAAAGCAGTCCTCTACCATAGTCCACTTTTCACCAAATAGCGACTGCACATGTGCTCAGCGTGACAGGTGGTGAGCCCATCGCCGCTCTAAGCTGTTGGATGTATTTGCAGTCCTTAGACCGTTAGTCGCCTTTTACGACACCCAAGGGAAGAGAGTGGGTGGTATTATTCTTACACCGCTACGCGACGCGGTTTAAAAAAAAATAATAGATTTAAAAAAAAAATATTACGCTCACACCAATTAGACTAGACCAAGATTAGCGTCTATTGAAACTTGTTAATATGGTACCCAAACCTGAAATCAATTTAGAAAAACAGTTTTCTCTTAATTGACCCGACCGGGAATTGAACCCGGGGCCTCAGAGATGGCGCGACCCAGACCTGGCGTGTTAACCACTTGACCACGGAGGTCGTCTGAGCTGGACTTCAATTGGAAGGACTAGCAAGTCACAGCCGTAAGCCCATAACAGTGGATATAGGGAGGCTTTTGCCTAGCAGTGAGACAAATCAGGCTGAATAAAAAAAAGGAAATTTACATTAAATTCAATTAAAATTTAGAATAAATTACAACATATTTAATTATAAGTTTATTTTTTATAAAAGCTTGTAACAACGGCATTGTTAGATTTAAAATCATTGATAATAATTATAGATTTTTTTTAAAATAAAAACAACACGTCATCTTGGCCTAAAAAAAATTAACTTAAAACTATAAATAAAAAATGTCTAATTTAAAACTAAAAACTATAAATAAAAAATGTCCTCCAACTGCGGGCACGCAGGTACGGTCCCAAGAATGCTGGCAACATTACCTCTTTGAATGGCCAGGCTAATAGGCAGAGGTAGCTGCCAGCGTATTTAATTATTATTACGAGTAATTTTTAATCAATTTTTGGGGGTTAAAGTTACTCGCGTCCATAGGTTTACCCTTAAGACCCTACACGTGACCCCTGGGTGGTGCTAAATGAGTGACACTGACTGAGTGGTAGAGCCACGCTGCGTTGCAGCACGCATTGGGCCGGCTCGCCCGGCGTAATACCACCCTCTCACGAGTACCCGGCGTGAAATAATGGCACTTGGTGCTGTTGTGTTTCGTCCGGCCAGTGAGTCTTCCGGAGGCCCATACCCCCCCCCCCCCCCTTCCTGTCACAATTCCTATTCCTTCCTTAACCCTATTCCTTCCTTAAAGGACGGCAACGCGCCTGCGATTCCTCTGGTTTTGCGGGTGTCCATAGGCGGCGGTGATTACTCTCCATCAGGTGACCCACCTGGTCCTTTGCCTCCTTCTGATATTTTTTTTTTTTTTAAATTTAAGCAAAGGATGTGTGTCAGGATCGTAGTAAATGGATATCTGTGGTCTCTCCTACCCCTCCGAGATGCGGGCGTGATGTATATAGGTATGTATGTATGTAATTTTTAATCGTTGGTTTAAAAAATGATTAAAAACTAAATAAAAAAACATAATTTGTAAAAAGTAACCGTGTCGCGTAGCGGTGAAAGAATACTACCACCCCCCTCTCTGCCTTTGGGTGTCGTAAAGGGCGACTAACGGACTAAAGACTGCACATACTACCAACAGCATAAAGCGGCGATGGGCTTACTACCTGTCACGCTGAGAATATGTGCAGTCGCTATTTGGTGACAAGTGGACCAATGTAGAGGACTGACTAACCCTTCGGGGATAATAGTCGTGATTATATGTATGTATATAAAAAAATAACATTAACGCTTAATAAAAACCTGTTAATTTGCATGTTTTAGTTAGATGTTTCTAACTGCAAACTAAACTACATTGACAAATCGTAGCATCAGAGTCATCGGAGTCATCAAAATGGATTCACCACATAATTGTTTCAACCTCTGATTATTTATATAGGTACATCAATTGTAGGTATCAATGTATTTTACTTTTTAATCATCAGTCACTCAAGTCAAACATGTCTGAACGGTTTCCATAGTAGAAGAAAAGTATCAATTAAAATAATATAATAGGCCAGCGCGGTTGGTTATGGCCCGATCTCCCCAGAAGCTGATATCCATGTTAAAACATGTGTCCAGCAGTAATACATTTATATGCTGATTATGTTAATGAATTTCGAGTGACGAGAATAATACACGAAAAAAGTACTCATTCTTATTTCAAAGTTAAAATCTCATCAGAGCCAGTATAGCAACAAGCGGAAGTGTTATTAAAACAACAATTACATTGCAGACAAATCAGTGCACAGCTTGAGCGCAATAACTGGGAACAGCGGCTCAAGTCGAGCGTGGCTTAACAGAATTAAGTTGGCAGACGCAGCGTATAACGTAGCTATGTTACTCAGTAAACCCACACAGAAACTTGGTACCGCTAAACAAACTTTGGATCAAATAATTATGGCTTTCAAAATGTTTTCACAAACGGATTAGGGCTGAAACCAATAATTTATCAGATGAAGATTAAAATTTAAATGAACAAAAATTACTTACGCGCCATAATGGGTTTCACTCAAGACGCTCGTGCAAATTGCTTACAGAAGTTACGCTAAATGCATGAAACGGAAACGGTGTACGTAATATCTTGAGAACTTTAAATTCTGTTTGCGCGAGGGGAAGCGTCTAACTCCAACGAGCTCCAACCAGCCGTGAAACATTACATTGTACGGAGGATGTATCTATATAACGTGTACAGTCCTCGCGTATAGTGCTGGCAGTTTCCACTACACTGCCGGCAGTTAGCGGCACCTGCGTTGTACTAGATACATGGGCGCTTTATACCATCATAACAATAACAGCGGCGCCGCTCCGCGCCTACCGCCCCCGGCTCTAATATGTTTTACCGACATCTACAATGGGATTACTTTGTTATTATTAACATCCCTAGATCCTCCAACCCGAATCGAAATCACTGAGTCACCGTGTGCCTATCTCCCCATTGAATATGTATGAACCGGCGAGTACAAATACATTTCTTAAACAATGCGAAATGCTCAGAATTTTTTCCAATATATTGAATCGGTATATAAAATGACAAAAACAGCCTCTCTCTCAGGAGGGAAAATTTATTCAATATCACAGAAGACAGGATTAACTGGGCTTGATAACGCTCCGTTTGAGCCCAACTCATCTGCGGAGCTATTGCTCTTTTGAGCTTCCGAATTTCATATAGCAACGAAGCTGCTGTCGATTGACTCCGAAATATCCGTCGTAAGCTTGTGTTTGCTTTGTAATAGATGCTAAAATTAATTCTGTCCAGGCACGTACGGAGTAAATCCCAATCAAGTAGACAGATACAGAGTAGATTGATAAAACTAAGGTGTGTAGGTATTCCGTTGAAGGCGAGAGGACAAATGAGTAAGTTAAAGCGGGCGCTCGAGTTTGTTGCAGTAGCTGTAGACACTGAGGTGAGCTTTTGTTTGTTCTTTAAATTACGTAGGGCTCTGTGCCGGTACAGCCCGTAGTATCGATGCTCCCGTTAGATTGCTTCTGGTGCTAGTTTCAGTTCTGTTTGGATTTCGACGTTGCGGACTGCATACGATTTATACGCTGTTTGGATTTAAGCCAAACTTGTAAAAAGAGCTGTAAAAGAACAGCTGACGAAGCTGGATTGAACTCGGTGTGGTGTGGTTATCCTCCCATCAAGTTAATCAGCGTGTTATTTAAGTCTACCTCGGCAATAAAATTACATTGTAATAAATATTCAATATGTGTTTAGTAGTTAGTAAGACTGCCGGTCTTGACCAAGAGAGTTCAAAATGGTATGGAGTAAATACAAGTTCCTTTGAACTAAAGCTAATTATTTGCCTGTCGATTTTGTCGTGTAAACCTTTAATCACTTAAGTTAACCCCCCGTATCCCGTGAATTTCCAAAATAAATCTTTTTTTTTTTTATGTAAGAAGGAGGCAAACGAGCAGACGGGTCACCTGATGGAAAGCAATCACCCCCGCCCATGGACACCCGCAAAACCTGAGGAGTCGCAGATGCGTTGCCGATCTTTAAGAAAGGAATAGGGTTATGGAAGGAATATGAATTGTGAAGGGGGGGAAGGGGCCTCCGGAACTTTCACTGGTCGGACGAAACACCACAGCACCAAGTGCCATTATTTCACGCCCGATATTCGTGAGAGGGTGGTATTACCCCGGGCGAGCCGGCCCAATGCGTGCTGCAACGCAGCGTGACTCTACCACTCAGTCTTTTAAACAAACCTTGTCCTGATAATTTACAAACACAACAAAAAAGAATTAGCCAAATAGGTGCAGCAATTCATTTTCATTTACAAGGTATATGTATTTCTGTATTTAGTGCGATCTATTAATATTAATTATGTTTATCTACTCGTACGTGTACTGAGCTTTTAACAAAGATCGTTCACCAAATGCTTAATTTACGAGTATGTATTATTTATTAAATCATTTCATTTTTGTATGGAGCAAGCACTCGAGATTACGGCCCTTATGGAAAGCGGTTATCAAGGCATAAAACTGAAATTTCAAATTTCGTGCTTCTATGTCCTGTAATTTCTTTGTACTTTTCAAACCGGCGAGGAGCTCGATGGCGCAGCGGCTAGCGCGTTTGGCTTGCGATCTTGCTCGCTAAGCCACTTTCGCAATGCCGGGTCGCTGGATAGGTGACCAAATTAAAAACATCTCGAGCTCCTCCGTGCTTCGGAAGACACGTTAAGCCGTTGGTCCCGGTTGTTGTCGTAAGATGACAGTCGCTAAAACCCACCAACCCGCATTGGGCCAGCGTGGTGGGTTATGGCCCAATATCTCCACGTGCTATTGTCCACGTGGGAGGCCTGTGCCCAGTAGTGGGACGTTAATAGGCTGATGATGATGATGATGATTTCAAACCGGAACACATCGCTGTAAAACAAAACTCATCCAGTCAGATTCTATGCAGAATATTACCCAAACCCCTGATAATTAGTGATACAAGATGTACTCCTACTAGCCAAAATCGAATCTGGGATATCTAGAGTTGTGTGGCTTTGGTATCAGTGGCTTTATTAGTCGTGTTAACTAATAACTTAACTAATCTTACTTTTAACTGTTGAAACAATTGGTTACATCAGTTCTAGTGATTGTTTATAGCACCCTAGCGGCACATGAAATACAAAATGTTTTAAGGCTAGGTGTTAGTGAAAAATTAAAATAACACGTTCTTAGAATTACTTTTTGAAGTAGTTCACAGTAAAATTAAAATCTGTTAAAATTATGAAATATTGTTGAGGCTTTATTCTGTGAAATAGACCCGATGGAAACACGATTTGATAAAGTTGGCTCGATAGAATAAATTCACAAAGTTACACATTTTTGTGTAATTTTATCTTCTATTTCCGGTTTTATTCTTAAAATAAGTGATTTGATATTATGAGTAATTTACCAAAATGAAGTTCATAGATAACTTGAGGAATTATAACCGATCGTTTTTATTTAATACATCTATAAAATTTTTAAAATATAAAACGCGATTATTCGCGCCGCTTCGCTGTTATACCCGTCCCTTACCATCGTACCGTCGAGAGAGCGAGAGTGAAGCGCTCGAAATACCTCCCCTTAAGAGGGTATGCTCCTTTATTAGCAGGAGTCGGGGAAGAGTCCCACAAAACCATCAGCGTCACCCCGGGTGCAGTGGTAGGCCTAATGCATTTTCTCCTTAGTACTCGTAACTACCAAAAAAGTTGATTACAGCCTCGATCATACTTATACAATCTGTCCGGAGAAGTAGTAATCAAACTTTAAGAGCGTGATCTATGGACAATTTTATCTATAAAAATACCTCAAATCAGATGGCGATGAAGACGGTGGCTCCGCAACGCAAGTGGAAGACAAGGGATCTAAATGTTCCATTCTCTTTCAAAGACTTCATTAAATTTACTAAAGATCTAAAGACTAAAGATGCATCGTAAATTGCTTTCGTACCGACATCGCAAATTATACGGTTTATACGGTGGTATAGTTTTTAAATTTTGAGATCGAATTAAAGCATACTGACTCAAATCAGATTCTAAATAATTTTTAATTTAAACTAAAACCTCATTAACACCTTTTAAATCTTCAGAAGGTTCCAAAGGAATATCTTAAATATCCTGTGAAGAAAACATTGGACCTATTTTCGCAATTTGTTTGCGTAAGTCCTGTACCCGCCTCTCGCCAAATTACAAGATTTGAGATTTTTTTAAATATTGACATCTTCCTTAAAAAAAGCAATAGCATGGGCACCTTGACACTAACAAGCAAACATTTGGTATCATTCGATAGCTAACAAGATTACCTATTAGTAGAAGTAGCAAACATACATTTTAGGAGAGTAAGGATTGATTTATGTAAAAATACATGTATGTTTTCACGTCTTTTTCAATTATTTTAAAATATCATAAAAACAAGGTCATTAAAGTATTTTTATCGATAAAATTTACCATAGATCACGCTATTAAAGTTTGAATACTACTTTCCCGGATAGATTATTTAAAACAAAAAACTAGAGACCATAGACCATACCATCCCATACCAAATCGTAGCGGAAATACTGGCAGCATAGACATATACGTTTGACGTACCTATATTGTGTTTTGGCCGTAGACTGAAGTTTCTGTCTACGGTTTTGGCAGAATAGCAATTTTTTAAGGAGCTCTAGCACGCACACTACTAAACGTAATGAGTACATCTCCCTACGTACTCTCATGTTCGGAAGTTTTGAGAGCGTTGAATGCGCATCTAGGGGTTTTTGTCAAACCTTTAAAACATAATTTTTATTGACAGCAATAACAAAAACAACAACATAACTTAATAATAATAATAATAAAAAAAACTTAATTACTTAAAAAAAACCTAAACTTAACAAAAGTTAAAAACAGGAAAAAAAAGAACTACAAATAAAAGATGTCCTACAACTGCGGGCTTATGGGTACGGTACCAAGAATGCTGGCAACGTTACCTCTTTGGATTGCCAGACTGATACGCTGGCAGCTTAGAATAATAACCATATAGAAAGATAGTCTTCATACAAGCGCTCTGTCAAAAATGAAGCACTAAACCGATTCACACACGCGTGACGTGCGCGCATGGCCGTGATCTGCTGTCTCTTTCCAATTCTATGAATATGAAAGAGACAGCACTGCGCAGGCCGCTGCTACCGAGGCTTTAACTTAGAGAATCACACTGCAGTACGTTTATATTTTGACCTAATTAACTACAAGATACTATGAAATACTGAAAGCTTACCTGTGAAAAGTGATGTTATTACACTTCTTTTGTTTTTCAGATGTGTTGTGACACAATTTAACTGCACAAACCGTTATTTTTTTTTTGTTTTCGCGAGACACGTTCGGCGCGCTGTGACATTGAACACTACGGAGCGGTCCGGCGTTTGGTGCCATTTCTGGCTCCAATTAATGTGCTTCAAAATAGGCGCGCGATCTTGGTTTCTATAGCGTTATTATTCTAAGGCTGGCAGAGGTAGCTGCCAGCCTTCTTGCCACCGGAGGCCTCAATAAGTCGAGTACTTAACTCTTTAACGAGCTGCTTGGCCCCCGGCCCCCATGGACCCGCATCTTATTTTGATATGTGATCGCAGGTTACGACACGCTTTGATAGGATGTTAGTATTTTTATTGTAATAGAAATAGTCTTTCTTTTTCTTGTTTCAAAGATACTGTAAGACATTGTTCATTTTATTTTAAATTGAGCAATATATTCTTTTGTATGTGTTGTGTTGTTTTGTAATCGTATCAAATGTTTTATTATGTTGTAATGGAAAATGTCCTTCTATGATAGGAAGGGCATTTTCCAATTTGTATCGACGCTGTAAAAGAAAGGGAGAAAAGAAATGCCCTTGCTGAGTTTTTTTGCCGGTTCTTCTCAGTTCAAGGCTTCCGCTCCATAGTTATGACTTACGAACCGATGGCATAGCGACATTCATTAGTGCTTAATTATTGTAGCATAAATTGAATAAATGAATATGACTTTGACTTTAAGCCAGAAATCTTCATATAGAGTATATCAAATTGTTTCCCACAAAGAGTCTTTATGACTATACAAAGTAAAAGAACAAAGTACTAGGCGTTGCTAGCATCAAAAGTATAAAATGTAGATAGCCACTGAACCGAACGGTGCACATTGCTTTCGGTCTGACCAGAATTTTATTGCGCTCTTTATTTCACACAGAAACGGAATACTGAAGACTGAAGTACCTACCTTTCTGCAGAAATATTTGTTCTTCTTTTATAAGCTACTATCTAAGAGGACTACACTATCCCGAAGGAACCTTTAAGGGATAGGAAATTCTATGTCCTAGGTCATGGTCTGCCTTTGTGGAAAAAATCATCCAAATCAGTTCAACCGTTCTCAAGTAAAGAGCTTACCAACGAAAAGCAATATTTTTGAAAATGAAAATGTGTTTTATTACTTATTTATTTATTTGATGTTGATGTAACAATAATCTAATGATCAGTAATGATATTATAATAATCTTACTAACTTAGTTTAAGGAACATTGTTACTAACACTCTATGGACCATTGTGTCTGAAATAAATTGTTTATTATTATTATTATTATTATTACAGAAAATCTTTAACAAATAAGTTGCCTGGGCTTCCCAAAAAGTAATTAAACGATACCTGTGTTGCAAAAACCTCGCTCTTCCTAGGTGTACATAACATTTTAGATTAAAAACACGACCAATTTAGCTGTGTTAAATTAAACAAAATAAATATCTCTGACAGTGTGTGTGTGGGTGAGTAAGTGTGTTTATGTGGGTGTGTGTGTAGGGGTGTGTGTGTGTGTGTATGTGTGTGTGTGTGTGTGTATGGGTGTGTGTGTATGTGTGTGTGTGTGGGTGCATGCGTGTTAGTGTGAGCGAGAGAATGAATGAGTTAGATACCTGCTATTTCAGTCTTACCAATATATCTTAAACTTCATAATAGTTAAGAGTAGAGACCCATTCAGCCAGAATTTTTTTACACACAAACAGTTGCAAAGGATAGACCTTAAGTTTATTTTTATTTATAGATATGGCTAATACTTTTACATTTTTTTTACAATTATAACGGAATACCTAAAAATTGAAGACTGAAGTACCTGCCTACCTACAGAAAAAAATGTTATTCTATATTACTAACTATTTCGGAGGACTACCTACACTATCCCACAGGAACCTTTTTGGGTTAAAAGTATCCTATCGTCGTGCCGTGGTCTGCCTTTGTGGAAAAATTCATCCAAATAAGTTCAAGCATTCTCAAGTGATATGCTTACCAACGGAAAGCAACATTTTAACTAACGTAGTCGACTTGTCGCCATTGGCCAGCGTGTTGATATATGTAATTTCTTTACTTTGGCAAAAAACGGAACGCTTATAGATTCGTTATATCTGTCTGTCCGTCCGTATGTCACAGCCACTTTTTTTCGAAACTATTCGAACTATACTGTTGAAACTTGGTATGTATGTATTCTGTGAACCGCATTAAGATTTACACACAAAAATAGAAAAAAAACAATAAATTTTGAGGGTCCCCCATAATTAGAACTGAAACTTAAATTTTTTTTTTTCGTCTAACTCATGAATAGTTTGCGCGAAAGACACTTCCAAAGTGGTAAAATGTGTGTGTCCCCCCCCCCCCTGTAACTTCTAAAATAAGAGAATGATAAAACTAAAAAAAATATATGATGTACATTACCATGCAAACTTCCACCGAAAATTGGTTTGAACAAGATCTAGTAAGTAAGTAGTTTTTTTAATACGTCATAAATTAATAATAAATTACAAAAAAATACACTATTATTAAAACATCGATCAAAGTTACAACGAATTACAAGAACTTTTATATGATGTTATTTGCTGCTACGGAACCCTTCATGGGCGAGTCCGACTCGCACTTGGCCGCTTTTTTTATTTTCGTTTTACAAATTAAAATTTTTACAACAACCCACTTCGGGCCAGCGTGGTGGGTTGGTTATGGGCTGTCCCCCCCCCCCCCCCCCCCCCTTGGCCTTATGCTTAGCAGTGGGAAGTTTATGAGCTGGTAAAATGATGTGTTAACCAGTGTCTGTTATTTATGTTTTATCGTTAAAGATATGACGATATGATAATGACATAGCAGAAATGAAACACTTTGTACGGAACTACTCGCGTTTATGCTCCATTTTATTTTATTCTGCCTTTCCGAACGCTTTACCGGATCAGGGGTCACATGAAGACTGCAAATTTTAGACTTTACTCCCATTTCTATGTATAGTATTCGCGTAAATGTTAAAACATATTTTTCGAGATAGCTGTATAAAATAAATTGTTTTAAAATATTAAGCTAGTAGGTAAATTATTATTTTTTACTCAAGTTGATGGGATAGTTGATAAGATAAGTAAATATTTATTTGCTCTTCGCTCTTCAACATTGTTTTGAGATGATACAATAAAACTACACAAATCACATGTCAAGCTTATTTTTAACAGCATGAGAATATACCTACTCTAAATTGTTAAAAAGGTTCCGAGTAAAAACAAATATGACAAATATGACTAAAGTGAGCAACTTAACAATTTCATTACAAGTATTTTTCATAATTACTAAAACAGTTTTCCGCATTTCACGTAATAGTAGTTTTTTTTCTAAAGGACGCGTCCGTTCAAACCTCCATGAAAAGAAATTAAAAACGAGGCAAATAATTAAAAAAGACCATTAGCTGTGCGTTTTTAGATTTTCATTAATGATTCACCAGCTCTTAGCGCTATGTTAAGGTAAAAGAGAAATACCGCTAGAAAGAGCTCGCGAGCAAGTGCAGGGCGGTATTTAAATACTTTTTTCTATTTTCCCAATTGAATAGCACTTGCAGCGAAACAAAGAACACTGACCTATTTGAGTTTGAAAAGTATTTCCATAATAACATGTTTGTACCAACGCCCGAACGGCGGGCCGGTGTTGCATGCAATTATTATTTCAATATTAATTCCCTGCTATTACTCGTATTTGCTCGAATTGCTACAAAAAATAATTTCGTGAAAACTAACACGATTTAAGATAAATAGATGGCAGCGATGGACTGCTTGCTCTTTAATAAAATGTGTTGTAAATAAAATGTTATGGTGTTTTTACTGACATTTTCTACTTCTTCTTCAGCCTATGGTCACCTACTGCTGAGTGTAGGCCTCCTCATTTGCACGCCCTTCTGATCGGCCTTGGGCTTTCTGTAACCACTTTTTGCCCGTTACTTTTGTGATGTCATTCGCCCATCTAGCCTTCTGGCGGCCAACGCTTCTGGTGCCGGTTCTTGGTCTCACCGACCATCATCTCTGCGGCTTATGTGACCCGCCCATAGCCACTTCCTTTGCGCAATGATACGCCCCACGTTGTTTATTTTAGTGCGACTCCGGATTTCCGTGTTTCTTATCTTATCTTTGTCGTTTAGAGTGATACCCAACATGGCGCGTTCCATCTTCCTTTGAGCTACCTGCAGCTTTTGGAAGTGTTGTTGTGTAAGGGTCCAAGTTTCTGCCCTGTTACTGACATTTACTAAAATATTTTCATGATGTCGTTGGAATACAATAATGCTTCTAACATTGGTTTTATGGCGACATAATTAGATACGATAGTAGTGACCAGGTGGATTGAAACTAGTCATCATCATCATTCGTTTATAGGCGCATAGGATTATAGATCCCACGCTGTGCATAGGCTTCCCACGTGGACAACAGCGCAGCAGTGCGATTCTCTAAGTTAAAGCCTTGGTATAGCAGCGGCTGCCGCAGCGCTGAGAATTGACTCTGTCTTTTTTAATTCATAGAATTGGAAAGATACAGCAGATCACAGCCATGCGCGCAGTGTCTATGTGTCGCTTATGTCCCCTCTACACGTCGGCCGACGCATCAGCAGATGACGTCTGCCAACGTGAAGAGGGGGCATTAGAGAATCGCATAGCAGGAGATTGGGCCATCACCCACCACACTGGAGTACAAACATGTACAGCTGCAAACAGAGCCATGGGTGTAAGACCCATAATGGTCTCTAACCACTAGTCCACAAGCGGTCAAACTATTACTCAACCGTTTCTGAACATTATAGATACATTGTACTAAACAAATATACCTACACCAAAACGAAATTGCAGATTGTAATAGAGCCCAACTCATGAAATGAGAACAGAAAAGTTGGAACCTATACCGGCCGTAAAAAACTAACGGATATACTCGCTATTCCTATTTCGTCTGGGATGTGCACCAATAACAGTTCTGTATTAAACGGAAACTCATTTTTAAAATAGCTCCAGCTACGTAATGCGACTTAGATGGGAAATGCGTTTTATAGTTATCGACATGTGAGTTAATATCGCTTTTTTACTTTATTCCCACTTTTAAATAGAGATGTTGGCAAAAATAACTAACTATTATTAAAGTAAAGTAAAGCACATAAACCAGACGGACGGACGTCTGTCTGGCAAAGTTCTCCATTAATAAAATCATTTTTATTATTTATTTTTAAATTAATTTTTGGTTGAAGTAACCTCATAAATCTATCATCAGTTTGGATTTTAAGTGAGACTACCGAAAAGAGCAGAAGCGAGAGTTGACACCTTTTTTTCACAACCTTTTTATCCAAATCACAGTACCTATTTGTTTTTCTTTGAATGCATTTCTATTAGTAATACTGACATTCAACTTAAGTTCATCATTCTTCATAGTTCTTACAAAAGCCTATAACCTTCGTAGCTAATGCTAGCTATAATGTTAAAGTAAAATATTGGAATATAACACCGATATCTCAGCATAAGCTTATCGATAACTGCAATATCTCAATGGAATGGATACTGTGAGTTAAAACGGCGGCGGCGTTGTAACGAATGACGTTGAATTTGTGTAGAATTTACACCTCGAAACCCAGGGTTTTCAATTATGCCAGGGCATATAAACACGACAATTTTGTAAATGGTAGTTTTTTTTTACCGTGTCGCGTAATAAAGGAATACTACCACCCCCTCTCTTACCTTGGGTGTCGTAATAAGTGACTATAACGGACTAAAGACTGCACATACTGTACCCAGCAGTGGGACGTTAATAGGCTAATGATACATTCATTACTTTATCAACACAGTAAGAATATACAACAAACAAATAAATAAATAAAAATTGTAATTGTGGTTTCATATTGTAGATTGTAATAGGCTACTGGGCTTAAAAGCTCCAATCAAATTAAACTATTTCAAATCGGAAATCGCTAATGTTGTGAAAGCATTAAAACAACTACCTACTTACCTCTGATAAACGAATGCAACTAAAATGAGCACGTTCATAAGTTAGAAACAAATAGTTTTGTTGTTCGGCCAAATGGTGTACAATTTGGATTGCGATAATAATATTTACGACATCAAGCATCTAGTTTGTGTACAATTAAACTTTTTTACAAAATTCAATAAAGTCCACAAATTCTACAATACTACTTTTATTTTGTAAGTTTTTCTTGTTTTTTCTTTGTATTTATTTCGATTTAGATATTAAATATACCCACTGTTTATTAGCTTATGTGTAAAAAATACAATTATATAAAAAAACCTCCGAATTCGAGTCGAACGCACGTGCCACTTGCCCTTGCTTACTTTACCGTATCCGTTACAGTAATAATTTAATCCAAAGTCGAAAAGCTAAAGCTGAAACCAATTACAAAAATGATAGGTAGTCGGCCATTAATAAATTTCATTATAACCCTCTAAAGGACTCACATACCTGGCCGTATTAACATTAAAACCATCAGTGTTTCAATTCATCGCTACGAAAGTTAGCTTTGCTAATATTTACCTTTCTACACACCTTGTGGTACCTACTTGTTTTGTTAACGTCCGACCCTCTATTTGGCTAATGGATATATCAGGGAGATTGGATCTCTAACACAGGCTCGCTCCAGAAAAACGTATATGTGTGTAACGTTGATTTCTGGTTAGAGTTTTGCAGCTTTAGAAAGTATTATATGAAAAGCTTTTGAGATACAACGTTATTACAGGGCTTGTTATTTAGAAACCTATTTAATTGGCAATTTGCGGTATGACTATGGACAAATGTAAAGAAAATTAGTTGTTCAAATATGATTTATAGAACATGGTTGTATTATTAATGGTTATGTTTAACGAGTTTTATAACGAACTCCTTGTTAAGTCAGACAGCCCGTGACTTTATTTAAAGAGTTTAATTGGACTACTGGAATTAAATTTCCAGAATGAACTTTGCCATCTTCGGTAACTTAGAAACACAGAAGTGTAAATTGTTGACAATTGTCATGTGTAAATACAAAAAATAATTCCTCATGTAGTTTTGCATAAATTACTCAGTGCTGAGTATAAAGTGCGGAATATACAAATAGTTTAGTGTTGTCTTTGAAGATTGAAATTGAAATCTATGCAGATTTTATAGACAAATAAAATGTATGGGTGAGGTTTAAAAATAAAAATAATATTCAAATCCTTACAATTATGAATATTATGTTAATATATATTTTTTGGTTAATTAAGTATTTTATTTCGTATTCCGCTAAGTAAAAGTAGCTGGATGTGAAAAATGTTGTCTCAATGATAATAAATAAAACAACCGAAAATATTGTATAATAATAAAGGTATGAACTATATTTTTTGCTGTGTTTCGTTTACTCTAAAATCGCATGCAATGAAGATACGCTTTTAATAACTTTATTTAATTTTATTTCGTTGCAGTAACTGCTACGTACGAGTATAACACTCACTTAAGGCATAAAATGAACGTAGTCGAAATTCAGACACATGTTTTACAAAAGTTTTCTATAGAGAATGTAACGCAAGGGCGTTGCTTATTTCAATTTGGAATATCTTTGAGCAGACCGGCAAAGGGAGACGCTAAAAATAACGGTAGAATGAATATGTACCTCCTAATATGTTAACTAAAATGAACTTTGTATAAAATTATTAATTGTATATCAAAATGTAAACCCCTCAGACCCCAAGCGGTCGCATGAGACCGCATCTACAAAAACACACTTGACTTTGTACCGTGTTTTCATAAACTTACAGACTACTTTAGTATGAACAAGTTTGATTATTTCAGTTCTGTGATACATTTTATGCATCGTGATTGCAAAATATCGCATAGTCTATGCTCGATTCTGTGAAATTTGACGTTGACAGTTGCGCCAATTTTTGTGTCAAAAAATTTCCACGAGTGAGTGGTAAGCCTAGTAACACCATCTCTTATTTGTACGTGTAAACATTGGGTCACCAGTGTGACTTTGCAACGTTCCTTAATAAAAGTTAGTCTATTGCAAATCACAAAACGTGCAGTTTTATTTATAAAAATGTTATAGAAAAATGGAAACGTAAACATAACCTAACTAACTGTCTGAGTTGGCGCAGCGACCCAAAATGAGTCTTGACCTCCGATAATAAGAGCTTCCACTTGGATCCTGTCCCGCGCCACCTTCCGCCAGTCATCGGGGCGAAGAAACGAGATACCATATCTTATTTAGACAGTCACAAACATGTCCTAACATGCGCCACACATAACTTAAAATCTTATTATGGGTATTTATAGTCAGGTTAACTTGACCATAAAAAAATCCCGGGATGGATTTTAACAATCTTTTGCCAGAATCATATGACAGGTACAAACTTTCATTTCCCACAAGTCTCATCAGTGAAGGATCTAATCTCAGCTCTTGGACCACTTTTGCCCATTGTCCTTTGTTATGTTGTTAATGTTGCTTGTTTCGGCAACTGACTAGTTTTAGATGCCAGTCGCTTACACTGAACACTTTTTGATGCGCGATCGCTATATGTCAGGTGGAAGCGACCGACTCAAAAAGTGTCTATGTCTGCGCGATTGGTGGTAGATTTCACTTGATAGTATGACAATACCAAATCTTACCTTATTTTATATTAGTGGAGTCACAGTCACACAGTAGATCTAGCATGGACTCCGTTTTCTCTCCACATGCCATGCACAAGTTGGCCGTTGCTAGTTGCATTTCATGGAGCTTTTGTTTTGTGAGCTTTTACTACTTCCTCATATGATCTTACTCCGTCCTAGGGCACCTTCGCTATGAAGAATTTCGTGTCTCACACAAGACACAAAAAGTATCCTCGTTTGTGCAGTGACACACCGTACGCACGTGTCGGCGACGGCCGTGCAAAACGCACGTACACAATTAACTCGCTGTCGGCACAGATAGATGAACCGGCCTTAAAATAGATTAAACCCAGCCTGAGCTAACACGATCTCGAAAGGTAGATGATGTTAGTACTAGAAAGGGGTTATAATGGGTATATCAATAGTCATACCCGTTATGGGAATGATTTATTGTTTAGTAAGCAGACGATTTCAGTTTTCATTCGAAGCAAAATCTAACTTACCTAAAACTAGGGCATGCAAATTATTCGAATACTTTTGACATTCGAATACATAGTAGTATTCTATCCAATTCAAAAAAAACCAAAACAACTGTTTTTAATTAATAAGTAATGGTGAGTATGTTCTCTCCATGCATCCATAATCTTATGTTAGTTTTATATCTCGCATTCACTGCTACGTACGATCTTACGATCAAAGAACTATTTGACAATCAAAGTACCTACTCCACCAATAAATCTTTACATTGTATTATTATAATTTAATTTCTATTATATTGTCACTCCAAAGCAGGCAATTCGGAGTGGCATCAGCATTCAATGTAAACCCTCCGACGGCATTCTCGGTAGCTGTTCTTTTATACTTTATGAAACTTTTAAATTGTTAAGAAAGAAGCACCTGCCAGGAGAAAAATTAGAGGAATTTGGAAATGTTCGTGGTATAAATCTTCTTCGCGTCTAATTACAGGGATCCCGGCCACTTGCGCTTCCTACCCCCCCCGACTTATGGCGGTCATGTGTCATTATGTTTTTATGAATAAAAATTGCGATGTTATTCCGAGCTGGGCTTAGAGTGCTTCGAGAAAGCTGTTTGTTAAAATTGTTTTAGTAAAAAGTGCAGTGTTATTAAAATCCACCGTCGGTATATTATGCGACCTTTTTGTTAGGATTTTGTGCTTTTTTACGTATTAAGAAAGAGAGAGAGAGAGAGAGAGCAGAGCCTACATTATTGAAATCAAGTCATCGTTACAATTGATGGGTAACCATCAACTTATGTTTTAAATTAATTATATTTATAACTTTTGACACACTGCGTTCCAAAACCAAAATCGCCGACGTTGGACATAAAGCTGCCAGCTTGAAGTGGAACTGGGCTGGACACGTCGGCCGCATGTTGAACGAGCTGTGGACTAAACTCACCACTGAGTGGAGTCCACGCAACGTTAGACGACGTCGCGGCAGGCCCAGAAGGAGATGGCGGGACGAGCTAGACTGCTATCGGAAGGACTGGCGGGTTGCAGCCCTGAACCGTGAGGAGTGGGAGGAGGGTAGTGAGGCCTTTGCCCAGCAGTGGGACAAGCCGGGCTGAATAATAATAATAACTTTTGATCTTAAATGTTGGGTCTCTAAGTTTTACTTTCAAATGTCTTTCAAACTTCACCCCTAAAGGTCTTCAACACTGATGATGATTATCATTGACTATGAATATGTACACTTACTTAAATTATTATTTATTTAATACATTTTGATGCTAATTTAACTGTAATAATAGATTAAAAAGTGATGTTTGTTTTAAACACAGTTCTAATAATTAGGAAATTTTCGATAAGGCCTTCGTGCATCAGGGACACCTTCATCTATTATTACGCCACCGTATCTAATTGCGTTTATCGTCTGTAACCTCTTCGTGACCATAAACCCTGTAAAAGGTTAAAAGCATATATAAGGCTATAAGTACTATAATGTTAATTAAAAACGATTACATTGTTGTGCAGCAATTTGTAAGCAGTGCTTGCTTCGTTTCAAATAATGTAATCAATGCTTATTAAGCCAATCATTTGTCTTATTCAACAATCATTAAATTGTATATTTTTTTAAACATGAAAGTTTGCGTATAATGTTTGACATCAGCTGATACGTTTATAATTTAAAAGAAAGTTAAATCGAAATACATCGAAAGCCAAAGTAAGAAAATCAAGCGGAGAAGCAAATATGAGCGTGCCGCCCAGAAACATCATATCGCACTAGAGACTGCTCGTATTCGCACGAAAAGATTTCACGTTTTGCGCTTTTCTGTATTATGCTTGAAGGGGTAAAGAGCGCGACACACAATTTTTATATTAGCTTCGGTAGAGACGGGCTACGGGGCGGCGCACTCGAACACAGACTGTGTATTCAAGCCGAGGGCACTCATACACGTAGGAAAATAAAGTGAGTAAACAGCCGCCGTAACCTGCCCACGGTGAAATTATTTCAATGGAATACATCCAATACAAACGGCGACTAAGAGCTGAGATAACATGATCGGCGGAACGAATTACAACAAAAAACAATTGAACGTCCGTCGCCGCCGCTTTTATTTCTGGAAACTACGATTCGGAACTTTTCCATTATGCCAACCGATTCGGTCGTTCGGTGTCAAAAGTTTCATTTCGAGCTATTTGGAACGTTCAATTCGATTTTGAACACAATATTGATAACTATTCGACTACCATTTTCGAAATAGCCGATAATATTTAAGCAAAATATGTACTGTCAACTGAATTACTTTACATTAAAAATTATAGAGAAAAGTGTCGATAGAATCGAAATGAGTTGCTTTTTGCCTAACAATATTTGTTGCTTGTAAATATTAATCACATTTTTGAGTTAAGTTTTAAGTAAACGCCAATCAAATCACATAGGTACTCGTAATTTTTCTCTTATTTTTAACTACCTAACTAACACAGTGTTATATATCGTTAGAGAGTAGCTCCAATTTAAGCAAGTTAAAATTCTTGATTTAATCATATTTCACCGATTTTCCATAGCTTACATAAAACTAATCGGTACCAATATTAAAATATGGGAACATAATATTAATCCAAACACAACTAAGCGGTCAATAAGTTACCGCCGATAACAAAAACAAGCGGACGTTTGAAAGCGTTCGATAACTATTGTTCTGAACCGCGTCGCTAGCATTTGTCGAAAAGTTAAAGTAACCGTTAGAGCGTGACGTCATTTCGGTTAGGATCAAACATTGAGGTATTATAACTAGAGACGATTCAATTCATATTTCAGTTTACATAGAACCGTTTTAATTAACTACAACTAGGTACTCATGATCGACTGAGCCCAAGTGAAGTTGGTAATTATGCTTTAGGTACCTAACTGTTACATTAAGTTAATAACTGTTCAAATATTCAGTATACTACGTTTATTTAATTAAACAAAAATAATCTTTAATAAGAGCGGCTACAAACGTGTTTACCACATCATGCGAGCAAGTGCGACAGAAATATATTATTTGCGCATAAGCGATAAAGACAACTAACGACAGCCATTGCAAGAAATTCCTTCTGTTTGCGACCGCGCTTTGTATAGAGAACATTTTTATTGTGGAACTCGCATGGATACAACTTACAACTAAAATAGTGTAAGCTTTCGCTAAGTTTTATTTCTATTTATTTTTCATAGAATGTTTTAGATTTTTTTCGTAAACACATTCTACCTCGTACCTACACGGAATTACATTAAAGAAACTCTTAAACATTATAATCTTCTCAAATCACAAAAAAATTTAAATACATACGCATTTTAAAATATGCCTTGTAATACACTTAGTAATCCCCGCTTTTGTCTTTACTCATCTCATAAATAGTAATTCAAATAATGCAATGAGCGAGCGTAAACTTCTAATGGAATCCATTGTTTATCTAATTGTAAAGTTCGTTAGAGATTATTAATGATACTCTTACTGAATTTAATTTTGCTTAACTGCTAAGTTTTATTTAATTAGCCAACTATTTTTATACATTTCAGAAAATTGCGTTTTAAATGTAAAAATACGTAAATGTAATGTACGTTTTTAAAATACATAAGTTACATACATAAATAAATATGTTTTATTTAAAACTGCATCACTATCATAGCATAGTCATTTACTCCAAGTCGTGAGGAGCAATTGAAATTACTTCTAAATCCTCAGGAGAAAATGGTTTTTTGCCACTCCATGTCACAGTAACAGTTCCTCATATAGGCAAATTGGATTTTGCTGACAGCTTCATGCTTTTCCACGTTAACTCGACTTCCCCATCTGATCGGCTTTTACCAGTTAGCTCAATAACTAAACATTATTATCACCAACGCGCTGCACTTCCTTCAACGTCACCAGGTACTCAATTCGTCTGCCAGCCAAGTATGCGATGCGGCCGTTACTGTCGCTCCTATGGCTTACAAGTATAGAAAACATTACAAGCCACATAAGAAAATGCCAAACCTCACAATTGGACGCTGTTATTTATTATCTTTTATAGATTTATGAGGCCAAGGGCCTATGATGCTAATATGAATGAATAGGTAGGTACTTCATAGATTGTTTATTTATTTACTTACCTGCAATCCGTTTCACGCTAAAATTCTTAATGAAAAACTTAATTCTAAAAAAGTCATGATGAAAGTTTAAGTCTTGCATTTTTAACGGATGAAAATACAATACAAAATAGATTATGATTATTTATGACCTATTTTTATCTTGTCTAATAATTATTTATGTAAAATAACTCTACAGAAATTATTAACATCCAGTAAAACGATACGGTGGAGTGAAAGATGTTTGTGTGAACGAATGAAAAATTGTCATTTTTTGTATATTCTCTGTGGATATCATTCAAACCTAAGACTAAGTGCGGTACTATCTGGTCCACGGATGGTCTTCGTTTTGTAATATTTTAGTCCGGTACTAACTGTTAGTACCGTATTAAGTCGAGACCATCTAGTCTTGGTTTAAGCTCAGACTATCGTACGTTTTTGTAATGAGACGGTTTTTTTATTTGTAAAAATGGAATAAATGACTACGCGCAGTCTTTTATTTTCAACCATGGTGTCCTGTCCTGTGTTCTATTTTTTTGATTTTTTCTGATAAATTAATCATGGTTTAATTACGTCCAGAGGAGATAAAAGTTGCAGAACCTAGAATTCCCAAACTTTACTTTCGTGATGTGGATCCATTCCATGACTATTCGGAAGAATGTTTTAAAAGGAGATTTCGTTTCTCCTAACCCTAAAGAATTACCGACTCTACAATCAAATTGTAACTCGCCGACAAAACGGTTTGAAATACTGACTTTTGTTTACTTTACTAGCGTAGCGGTACCTACTCAGAACAATATCTAAACTTCAGTTATTGTACTAAGGTACCTAGCGGTATTATTTGACTGAGAGAAATGAATGTATAACCTTTCTAACTAAAAAAAACACATGTCGGCATATAATCCATGTGTAAAACTAAACATTTAGATTAAGTGGGGTTATATCATTCAAACTTTACCGTTTCTTGAAGTATTTATTCTTTTGTTCCAAGAAAATAATATTACAATAATGTACTTACTTTTTATAATTTAAACTACTTTATACAACGCCATTGCTATTATAAATATAATATACTTAAAGTAAAATCAAAAGATATTATTGCAAGATTTTGTAAAAGTAATCTAGGTAGACCTTACATGAAGCCTTTTTATGCAACGAACGCAGTCACGAAGAAGTGTTGCCACACAGAAACAACCACCAAGCGTCAAGTCTTACTTGAGTATTTGCTCAAGTAAGTAACGTGTTTTACTTAACTATAGAATGAGATTTTGTATTTAAGAATTTCTTAATCAAGTCATTACCTTAAGTAATGACTTGATTAAGAAATTACTTAGCAACAAGTAATTACTTGTTTATAAACACGGGTGTAAACTCTTGAAAGTAAATATTTTTTTACAAGATCTATTTATTTATAATCTATATATTTTTAAAGCCTTAAAAGTGTATTGATATTATATCCATGGCAAATCATTGTTCTCTACAAAAATATATAATCTCGTTTGTCACGTCCAGTAACCACTGATTTATCAATTAAGAACTAATCCCGCAAATGGTTACAGAATTCAAGTGGATCTTGTGTAACTTCGTTTTGTGCAAGCTGAACCCAGTGATTACAAGGATACCGCCCGTTCAACAATCGAGTAGCTAGACATCTGTCAGTCTCATTTGAGCAGTTAGATGGTGATTGGTGGACGTTACTGAACGTCTGATGCTCCATTATCTAGGGGTGACAGTTGTCGCTTAATAAAAAAAAAAAGATACAATAATATTTTTAAAATTTAACTATTGTGTTGTAAGACCAAACTAATTCCATGGGACCAGACGAACGTTGAACGTGGAGCAAGCCTGTACATAGCGTCGTTAAACAGTAAGCAGTGTTCTGTATTCCTTGTTTTTACCACCATTCAGGGTGGATTCGACCAAACTGGAATGAGACTTACTCCGAGATTAGTCCATACAAATTCGGCGTTTAATCTAGGTATAAGACTTTATTCCAGTTTGGTCGAATCCACCCTCAGTCGATTGCAAACAAAAGATTGCGTAAAGTGCAATATGCTAATTTGGGAAATGGCTATTCACTCTTGCCCATTTTTCTATAGTTTCTTTGCTGTTTATGTTTATGGGTATGAAATTAACCGTGTCGCGAAGCGGTGAAAGAAAATGCTGCCACCCCCTCTCTTCCCTTGGGTGTCGTAAAAGGCGACTAACGGACTAAAGACTGCACATACATCCAACAGCATTAGAGCGGCGATGGGCTCACCACCTGTCACGCTGAGCACATATTGTACAGTTGCTATTTGGTGAAAAGTTGACTATGACAGAGGACTGCTTTTGCTGTCCTGTTGGTCCTATATAGTCTCTGGATATCCCTTCGGGGATATAAAAGTCGTGGTTATGAATATGAAATTCACATGAGTCGATGGACGTTGAGATGCATAACAAGAGGTTTAAGTCAAAATCATGATGTTAGAAACATCAAAATCAGTGGAGACAAACATCAGGCAAACCATGTATCTGGTTACTGGTTCAGTACAGTCCTTCAAAGAATGGTCCTGCAAAATAGTTATTGTTAAAGTGACACCCCTATCATGAACTTTGAACGATCGCTCGCTCTTTTGTAAGATCGCCGTGTGGGGAATTGCCGACCTAGCTTCTGGAATTTTCAATCTTTAAACCCTTACCAGAAATACTTTAATAAGATAAGGTTTTTTTTTAATACTTTACCTTGGCAGATTTTAGGCTAGATATCATAAAAACTGAAGGATCTTTTGGAAAGTATGATAAGCTGTTTCCGTGCTTCGGAAGGCATTATAAAGCCGTTGGTCCCGGTTGTCGTGGAAAAATGGCAGTTGTTAAAACCCACCAACCCGCGTTGTGCCAGCGCAGTGGGTTATGGCGCAATATCCCTACTTGCTATTGTCCACGTGGGAGGCCTGTGCCCAGCAGTAGGACGTTTATAGGCTGATGATGATGATAAGCTGTTGGTCCCGATTGATGTCGTAAATCATTATAATATCAGTTAAAAGATATGAACTTGTCGAACAAAATAGGTAAACATATAAAATTTACTAAATATAGTAGTGGGCAATCTGTATTTTAATTTTTAAAATGAAATAAAGAAACTATGCGGCTTCTTTGTATACCAAACTGTGCTCAAAAAGCAGTTCGATTAGATCAGCTCGGTTCGTCACTGGCAACACTTTTGAACCTGAAATTCCTTTGTCGCACTCAATATACTGGCGTAAACACTACACAAAGGAGATTGAAAAGTGCACAATGGCAATTTCGCGAATGCATTGTGAGTTTTTCCTTCCTTTTTTCAAATGGGTTTTTGTGTCCATAATACTGGCTGTATTATGAACAGAATTTCTACCATTGCATTGTACCAAATTATTTAGTAGGCACAAGGTTTGTTATAGAAATGAGAGTTATTTCTTAAAATCATATTATAACGTTAAGTTACTTTAATGCAAAATATATTTGTCCAAAAAGTAAGTATTCTGTTAAACAAATTAATGTTATTCCCAAATATATGTTGTTACTATTTTAATACATTTTAACTTGGTAAGATGTACTCAGATAAATAAACCCGTTCATTAGCACGATAAGTCTTTTTAGGTCGTTGTCAAAGCAGTATTCAATAAAACACACCAACCAGCATCGTACTACACAGGGTTAATTTATTTTATAGCAGCAGTACAACCAATTAATAAACTAATAAGACATACATTTTTTTTACATTTTTGTCTCAACTTTTTCTTAGGAAAATTTAAATTATTGGCACCTAGCGCGCGGCCTATCGTGGTTATTAAAGCGCAAGCGCGTTACCGCTATTATTCACCCCGTGCACCAATGACAGCGCGCCGCCGCCGCCGCCGTCGCTTTGACTACGAGGGTGAGCGCACGCACCTAGATCTATAGGATATAAAAAGCAGGCAAAAAACTGTTTTTAAACAAAGAAAACACTCATTATTTTTTACGTCAAATATTTTATCAGTACTTTTTTACCAGATATTTACTTTTGGCGGGAGGTCCAAAATTAATGCTGTATTAGAGCCAAATTTGATGAAGAATGTGTACAAATTATTCACAAAACTTTATTGTTTCTTTAAAGAAATACATTATTCTTAGTGGTTTTCTCGTTAATCTCTCTCAATACAGTAAAAATTTCGAGTGACACTAGATTTATGCACACAAAAACTGTGAATAATTGGTTTATAAACATTCTTCATCGAGTTTGGCCCTCAAGGTCCATTTTAAATGTTGGTGAAAGAATTTTTATATCGGATGATTAGTTTCGGGGATTTCTTTCTACATCCATACTTACAAACTTTAACTCTTTTGAATAATAGTGTAGATCCAAAGCATTTTGCATTCCAAAGGTTAGTGTGTCAGCTTAATAAAGAAAAGAATAACAATTGAGTCGAGAAAGCGAAAAATTTACATGAAAGCTTCCCATCCTTTAACCCTTGCTCTAAATAAAACATGATTGAATACGTGCGTAACTTATACAATAGTCTATCACTGTCAAATATATATCGATACGGCGTTAAATTGTAGAAAATATGTTGGTTCTGTATCGGCGCTGTCCTATTTATCACTTTTGCCACATCTCCAAGAATGCAGTAAGAATATTATAAGATAGCGTATCACAGGTCAATTTCCTTACTGGTCAATTTCACTGATTCGCCAGTTTACTCATTAGACTGTTTCTGAATTCGCTAATTTCCTTTTTTGCCAGTATTACTAAGTTGTCAGTTTCTCTGTTAATAGGTCACTGTTGAAATACTAGACACAATAGAATTAATATTGTTATCGAGCTCTAGGAGTCCTTGCCACAGACGAGGGGTGTAAGTTTCCTGGTTCGCAAACATCTTTATTCGTCAGTTACATCACCTATGAAAACTTGCCAGGTTACAAATATAATAATCATCAGACTATAAACGTCCCACTGCTGGGTACAGGCCTCCCACATGGACAACAGCACGTAGGGAAGTTGGGCCATACCATAACACACCACGCTGGCCCAATGCGGGTTAGTGGGTTTTAACGACTGCAATCTTACGACAACAACGGAGACCAACGACTTAACGTGCCTATCAAAGCACGGAGGAGTTTGAGATGTGTTTAATTTGGTGAGGTCATATTTCTTATTTAATATTAAGGAGAATTTAAAATTATCATAAATCAACAGACTATCCGTGAGAGCCGAGTCGAGTAGCGGTTCATAAAAAGAATACTACCACCCACTCCCTTCAATTGGGTGTCCTAAAAGGCGACTAGCGGACTAAAGACTGCACTTACATGCGGCGATGGGCTCACCACCTGTCACGCTGAGCATATGTGCAGTCGCTATTTGGTGAAAAGTGGACTATCGCAGATGACTGCTTTTGCGGTCTCATTGTCTCTGACTAACCCTTCGGGATAATAGTTGTAATTATATGTATGTATATGTAACAGACTATTCAGCAAGTAAAAATATAACTATTTCTGGTACTTTAAGAGGGTTTACGCACTTCGGTTTCTCATACAAATTTCAAAGTTGAAATTTTTAAAAACTAATAAGCTAATTTTGATGAAACTTTCCATGCTAAAGTAAAACACAGGGATCTAAATAGTTTGTTGAAAACATTTTTAAAAAACTTTTTTTAGCTGAGTTATTGCGATTTAAAGTAAAACAAAATAACTCAGTTAAATCAACATTTTTTAAAAATGTTTTCAACAAACTATTTAGATCCCTGTATTTTACTTCAGCATGCAAAGTTTCATTAGAATTGGCTAATTGGTTTTAAAAAATTTCGACTTGGAAGTTTGTATGGGAAACCGAAATGCGTAAGCCCTCTTAACAGTAATGACAAATAAGGTAATTGATATTTGCGCTTTAGCAGTTTTGAAATAACACTTTTATTTAGGTACTTACATACCTACTAAATGGCGTGATTTCAACCGTAATTTAACAAATACATAGAGCTTGAGCGCCAAAGAGAATGTAGTTATGCTATTATGTTTAATATTCACTTAAGTCAATTCAACAAAATTACACCTAAGTTGTTTGCAAGTGTACATGAAACAATATCAGTTATTAAAGTTAAAACAATAAATTGGCAAATAGGAGGGCACTCCTAAAGAAAATTAAGTAGGTAGATACCTCAACTGGTTTTCGTCAGACGAGACTAATCCGTCTGATTACATGTTTAATCAGAGTTTAATATCTTTGTGCTAAGAATGAAGTGTTTTCACCTTGAGAAGCGCTGAGAGTTTGTTATTTTTACATTATCAGAACTGAAACAAAGGCCAGTCTTATGTAATTAATACCATACAAACCTACCTATATTTTTAATATAAAAATAGTGCGCTTTGCCCACCTTAATGCCAATTAAGGGAGATATAGTTAAACATTTTAATCATTTGATAATGGTAGCTGTAGTAGTGATAATACAATAATATTCACAGAATCCTCACAGAATCCAAGTTTCAGTAAACATATAGGAACTTCCTAAGATCCCACACGGACTTGAGTTTGAGATATTTTAAAGTAGCGTTACACAGTCTTATTTTGTTTTTCAGCACTTATACAAGTTCACGACATGGACATAATGTATTAAGCCCATGGTTCACGAACACTTGTCTTAGAGTAACTAAGCCAACATTATTTGACATCACAGAAACTTTTAAATGATTAATGATTTTATTTTGTAAGTAGGTTTGTACAAACACTTTTACACGTCAATCATGTTTTTTTTTAAACTCCTCGGCCTCCTCCTAAAGGTCGGCGTTTCCTATCTGACTACTCTGAGAAGAAAGGCCGAAACAAACTCAGAGGTCACAGTCTCTTTTAAAGTCCAGACATAATCTTGGTCAGGTTATATGAAGACCATGTAGATCGATGTCTGAGATGGTCTTTTGAGGAAAGAACCACACAGATTGAGAGGACCTGTCCAGTCAGTGCACGCATTTTTCAGAAATCGTTCAGCTCAACTCAAGACTAAAGGAGCTAAACGATTTGACGAACTATACCAAAGAAAGGACATTTGGGTAGGCCACTTAAATTACTCAAACTGCCAGACCATGAAAAAAAAACTAACAGAACAGAGAGAATAATAAAATAAAAAAATAAAACTAATAAAATGACCCAAATCGTCTTCACATTCACAATAAATAAAATAATATAATACTTTACAAAGTAAGCAAATGTCATTGTTTATAAAAAATTCATTAATGTCAATGTGTATATAAAAAAAGCAAAAACATTCAAAAAGCAGAAATTGGAAGCAGCTCAATCTCAAGCCTTTTGGTCCTTAATATAATCTTTAATGGTATAAAAGGCTTTCTGGCACAACTTACGTTTAATGAATGATTTGAATTTATTAAGGCGTAGATCTTGAACGTGGCTTGGTAGTTTATTATAAAAGCGTATACATTGGCATCTAAACGAGCCACCTATTTTCTTGAGCCTTGTTGTAGGTACAACAAATTTGTGTTTGTTTCTAGTATTTATATTATGAATATCACTGTATTTTTTAAACAATTTTATATTTTTATGGGCATATAAAAGATTTTCAGAAATATACTGAGAAGGCACAGTCATTACATTAATCTCTTTAAATTTGTCTCTGAGAGAGTGTCTCAGACTTAATTTATAAATTGATCGAACGGCTCGCTTCTGCAAAACAAAGATAGTCTGAATATCGGCGGCACCTCCCCACAACAGAATACCGTACGACATTACACTATAAAAATAGCTAAAGTACACTAAACGGGCAGTCTCTATATCAGTTAAATTACGAATTTTTCTAACAGCGTATGCTGCGGAACTTAGCTTTTTTGACAATTTATCTATATGTGGACCCCACTGAAGCTTAGCATCCAAAGTTATGCCCAAGAATACTGTGTTGTCTTCAGGAATCAATTCCTCGCCCTTTATCAACACATTAGTTTTCACCTGCCTAACGTGAGGTAGCGTAAACTTAATGCATTTGGTTTTTTCTCGTTTAGAAGTAAATTATTAACATTAAACCAGTGGACTACCTTCGAGATCTCGCTATTTACATCGTCAGTAACCAACTGCTGACGTTTAAGTTTAAACAAAAGAGAAGTGTCATCTGCAAACAACACTATATCATGATTATCCTTTATGAGGTACGGCAAGTCATTAATATAAATAAGAAACAAGAAAGGGCAAAGAATTGAGCCCTGAGGGACTCCCATTGTTAATATAGTTCCGGGTCATCTTTTTCCATTACATTTGACATTAATATTTGACAAAACATAATTTTCAAATTTAATTTAAGTACTGTGTATTGTTCTGTGAATCTGACGCTTCACTTTCCCGCCGAGAAGTCCTAAAAATAATATAAAAAACTTTTTAAACACTTTGTGCCTTACCATTAAACAAAGAATAAGCTACGAAAAATACGTAATTTTTAATTAAAAAGACAAAACACGGAATAACTATTCTGACCTTATTAACTGTTTATTTGTAAGGCACTTTGTCTACAAGTCTACAACTTCAAAAAAACAACAGAACCACTGTTACAGTCCCGTTGTAACACAGTTTCAATTAACTGAGTAAAAGGAGAGTAGGTAGTACAAACCTTTTTTTTAAGAAAAGCACTGGCCAGCCTGGAGCGCCATAAATGAACCTTCGCCGTCACTATTTGAAAGTAAACTTCGTCTACCGCAGCTCCTATTTGGCAAATAGTTACTTTGGCGGACACATTAAAACTCTTTTCTATTTTTTTTACAGTCGTATTTTTTTATTGCGTTGTTATGGAGTAGATTTCTCTCTTTGTTTTATTTTATTGTTTTTACTTATTATTATGTTTGTCCATTGTTTATTTAAATGTATGTTTCTTGCTTTGTTTAATAAGCACAAACTAAGCACACAAAGATGCTCCCGCTGGGAATCGAACCCAGGACCTCTGGGTCTTAGATCGAATTCTCAGCCCATAGACCACAGAGGCGGTTAAAAGTTAATATGTGTGCGTGTGGGCTAAAAAATATTCTATTCTATCCATAATACCGAAAACACTACAACAACAACAAAGCACCGAAATAACTATAAAACAACATTGGATTACCTATCCAACGAAAGCATATCCTCTCACGAGATCGGTCAAACAAGAAAACCGAGATCGGCCGAGTTACAATAACTATTGTCACATTCAATCAAACAATTCAAACAGGACCCCCGACAAAATAAAAAGGGGAAGTGAGGTAACAATTCCACAGATCCATACAGTAAAAACAGTGGGGGTCTCATCCAATTTTGCATTCAATCTACGACCACTAGAATTGCTCCCGCCGAGATGACCCGCCAGTTCTACTCGCCGTAAAGCGATGACCTAATCCCGTTTATTTGATTTGGGTTCTGACTCCAGCCTTCTTTACCAATTTGCGTGGGTATCACCCGGCCCGGCTTGACGTATTTCGAGTTTATTACTTTTAATTTTGATCTGTCCATGGTGTAACTTCTTAAACTATCATAGTCACTTACGTATACGATACTATACATAAATATTTAAACTATCTTTAACGCAAAACTACTTCTTAAAGGCCTTCTACGCACATCTGTATATTATACTCGCCGTTTAAATATTTATGCACAAAGGAACTTTAAAGTTTAAAGTGTATACGAGTACTATACTTACGTTAGAGTTATTATGTAAAGATTTACAATCATGTAAACTTTGGAGTATACGTTTTTTGGCACAGATTCGTGTGTCATGATCACCACACGTGCATGATCGGTTGTTATTTTAGTAATTGCACCCTATTTACTTGACTTGTCGTTGTTAAAAAAAAATGTTTCTTTTGTACACATTTAAACTTTCGCGTTCCATAGTAAAAACGTTTAAATGATATACGCCAGACGTGTGGCTACCGTTATTGAATTTTGAACTGCGCACCTACGATTGGGTATATTTTTAGGGGCTAATCTAAGTGGCTAAAAGGTTTTAACTAGATTTAGCGCAACAATTCTTTTGTATTTTAATATCCTATATGATCACTTTTGAATATTTTAGGTATCCTAGTCATACATATAATCACGACTATTATCCCCGAAGGGTTAGTCAGAGACTAGGCAATGAGGAACCGCAAAAGCAGTCCTCTGCCATAGTATACTTTTCACCAAATAGCGACTGCACATGTGCTCAGCGTGACAGGTGGTGAGCCCATCAAGCAATTGGATGTATGACAGTCTGTAGTCCGCTAGTCGCCTTTTACAACACCCAAGGGAAGAGAGGGGGTGGTAGTATTCTTTCACCGCTACACGACATGGTTAAGTCATACCCACAGATCTATTTCTGTGGTCACACCTTTTCAAATACCCGATGGACGTTCCGACTGAGTTGTACCGGCCATGGTCACGGGCACCACTTAGTACTACTACTATTACATTCCTTTTTCATACATAATATTATACACCCTCAATTTTTATTTGTTTTAATGAAATGAAGGGTGAGTTCCACCCATGAAACTGAACAACTCTCCCCAAGAAACCTATGTGCAAAAATGACAAAAAGTATTGACCTCCCATACCTACTATTAAATTGTCGTCATAGCTGATCGGACAGTTTTGTATAGGAGGACGAAATTTTTTTATTCATATTTGTACATAGGTTTCTTGGGGAAAGTTGTTCAGTTTCATGGGTGGAACTCACCCTTAATTTCATTAAAACAAATAAGATAGAGGGTGTATATTATGAGGACCTTGATGGCGCAGCGGCAGGCGTTCGATTTGCGACCTTGCCAGTTAAGCAATTTTCGCAATGCCGGGTCATTGGATCGGTGACCATTGTCGTAAGGGCTGTGGGATGGCCTGTGCCCATCAGTGGGACGTTTAGAGGCTGATGATTCATATTATAACTAAACATATATTATCCCCTCGTAAACATAGCATTTAAAACTAATAGTATAAACTTCAAGACATTATTGTGTTCCGAAAGAGTTATTTTTATGTCAAGTAGTGTAAGTACTAATTGGCCTATGTAATTGCACATTCACAATGTTCCTATCATATTTTATTGTTGGCTGTTGTTATCAAATGAATTAAAACAAAATAAAATGATAGTATTACTCTTCTCTCATCTACTCACACTCTCACATGCACCCACTCATCCACATCGTACACACCGAGAGGACTCACATAAACTCACATAAATTTTAAGTTATCGTTTAAGTTGCATCAATTATCATTGTTACTAACTATTATTCTACTGTTATGGCTTATAAGTAATGTGTAATAACTACTCCGAGGCTAGAGGCGCTGTATGCTGGAATACGGGACCAACATCCCAGCCCAGCATCAGATGCTACAATGTATTATATAGCATTGGTTATAGGCTTTAAGTTAATGTAATTTTATAGTGTTATTGTTTTTCTTGGTCAAATAAAAAATAAAAAAAAGTATAACACAAAATTATTACTCCCGTTTCCGGAGGGGTAGGCAGATACCACCAGCTTTCCATTTTTAGGGTTCCGTAGCCAAGTGGCAAAAAACGGAACCCTTATGGATTCGTCATGTCTGTCTGTCTGTGTCACAGCCACTTTTTTCCGAAACTATAAAAACTATACTGTTGAAACTTGGTAAGTAGATGTATTCTGTGAACCGCATTAAGATTTTTACACAAAAATGGAAATTTAACAAAAAAATTTGGGGTTTCCTATACTTACTTAGAACTGAAACTCAAAATTTTTTTTCATTAAACTCATACGTGTGGGGTATTCATGGATAGGTCTTCAAAAATGATATTGAGGTTTCTAATATAATTTTTTTCTAAACTGAATAGTTTGCGCGAGAGTCACTTCCAAAATGGTAAAATGTGTCCCCCCCTGTAACTTCTAAAATAAGATAATGATAAACTAAATGTTGTACATTACCACGCAAACTTCCACCGAAAATTGGTTTGAACGAGATCTAGTTAGTAGTTTTTTTTAATACGTCATATTTAATCTTAAAAAAATACACTATTATAATAACATCGTTCAAAGTTACAACGAACTACAAGAACTTTTATATGATGTTACTTGCTGCTACGGAACTCTTCATGGGCGAATCCGACTTGCACTTGGCCGGTTTTTTTTTCTTTGTTGGCAAGTATTTGACCGCGATCTCACCTGATGGTAAGTGACGATGCGGCCTAGGATGTAGCACTTGATTTGCTTCGATTCATTCACATTACTATGCAGTAGGGTGTTATAAACAGATTATCGGTTTTCACTTAAGCATCAGTTTGCTAACTTCCTCACAGAAAAGATCTGAGATCTAATTTCGTTAATTTGATGTAGGGCTCTCACTCAAGCCCAAGTACTTTCTTGGTTTCGTTAATAATCACTGGCGCATAGGAATTACTATTTCGTAGAAGTAATGTAATAAGTACGCTTACATACCTACATATAATCACGACTATTATCCCCGAAGGGTTAGTCAGAGACTAGGCAAAGAGAATCGTAAAAGCAGTCCTCTGTCATAGTCCACTTTTCACCAAATAGCGACTGCACATGTGCTCAGAATGACAGGTGGTGAGCCCATCGCCGCTCTAAGCTGTTGGATGTATGTGCAGTGTTTAGTCCGTTAGTCGCCTATTACGACGCCCAAGGAAAGAGAAGGGGTAGTAGTATTCTTTTACCGCTACGCGACACGGTTACTAGATAGATAGATAGATAGATAGATAGATAGATAGATAGATAGACAACACTTTAAATTGCAACACCACAAACATTTACATACAACTTAATAAAAACAATAATTAGCGATTTTAAATAAAAACTATTTCAATAAAACGATTAAAAATACAGTTATAATTTGGCGGTCTTATCGCTCTAAGCGATCTCTTCCAGACAACTAGTGTCATTTAAGGCCTCAAAATAACACGGAACTTGAAAACACGAATTCTTGGCGTTCGCCTCATCGAAGAATGTTCTAATTCCTCTAGCTGATTATCAATCAAATCAAACAAGTCCATTTTTACAATTTTATAAAAAAATAGAATTGATGTAAGTTAAAACACGCAATGATGACTAAATTGACAAAGGACGATGAACTATCAATACTGTCATGTGCGATTTAACTGCCAAGTAAACACGCTAATTGGTAGATGATGCAGCCTATAAGTTACAGGTCAGTTTAACCGTTGGGTAAGTGCTACTCAGACATCGTGAAATTCGTATGCGCGGTTACTCGTGACTTTACTTGGCGATTAGCTTACTTGACACTTTACTTGTAGATGGTGAAAGAGACCCTAAGTATTACTAATGTAATAAGTGACGTTATAATACTGTTGTTCCGCCAGGCTTTTCTGTGGTATAGCCACGCTGCGCCCGGCGTAATACCACCCTCTCACGGAATATCGGCGTGAAACAATGGCACTCGTTGCTGTTGTGTTTCGTCCGGTGAGTGAAAGTACCGGAGGCCCACCTCTACTCGCTCTCCCCCCCTCCACAATTCTTACTCCTTCCTCGAGTCATCATCATCATCAGCCTATAAACGTTCCACTGCTGGGCACAGGCCTCCCACGTGAACAATAGCACGTGCGGATATTGGGCCATAACCCACCACGCTGGCCCAATGCGGGTTGGTGGATTTTAACGACTGTCATCTTACGACAACAACCGGGACCAACGGCTTAACGTGCCTTCCGAAGCACGGAGGAGCTCGAGATGTTTTTAATTTGGTCACCCATCCAGCGACCCGGCATTGCGAAAGTTGCTTAGCGGGCAAGATCGCAAGCCGAACGCGCCAGCCGCTGCGCCGTCCTCGAGTACAACAACGCATCTACGACTCCTCTGGTTTTGGGGGTGTCCTTGGGTGACTGTGATTACTTCCCATCAGGTGACCTCCATTTCACATAAAAGTAAATTAAAAAAGGCTAAATATTTCTTTTATATTATCTAATTGACTATAATCCCTAGCAATGAAGTTAAAACTTATGAACTTTTTTGCCCAAATCAAGTCAGCGGCATTTATTTTACTGAAGTACAGCAGGGTTGAGTTAGATTGGGTTGGTATATGCTTAACATTCATAAATTAACAACCTAGGTGTCCTAACACCGATGCTTTGTGATCTCTGTAACCACTTGTTACGAATTTACGAACCATTTAAAATATAATTATAAGGACATGGCCGGAATTTCTAGGGAGCTGTGCTGTACTAAAAATATTCACGTTCATTGGCCTACCGTACGTTATTATCAAAATTAGTATGAGCTTTTACGTAATAACTCCAAAAAAGGTTACATGCAAAGCAATGATCATTCATTTAATGTATTTAAGTATTATTTTGGTATTTTGTCACCAATTCTAGCAAATAAAACTTATTACGACTTTATGTTACTTAGTTAATTTTAGGAGTTATATTCACATATTAATAATTTTCGTACAATAAAGTATTTATTCATTAGATGGTCAAGGGCTGGATTCGGTCACGACCTTTGTTCTTGTACGAATTTATGCCAATTTTAAGTGTGAACTAGTTCGTGTTTAGTTGTCTAACAAATGATTTACATTTCAATATTACAAAGAGAAACAATGACTTTAACTGAAGCCAATAAGTATAGAAAGCATTGTATTCGATTTTCAATATTCGATGGCTCATAAAGTTCGTTCGCCTATTGATTTGCAGTGATTCCAAACGCGCTAGGTACTCCGATCTGAATTAAATACGTGACTTAAAGATAAAAAATTCAAAGCAGATTTTGCAATTTAAAGAAAAAATGTTTGCCTCCATTTTGCGCTTGACACGAGCTGCTTTGATTCCCCTAATTTTACGTCTCGTTGGATTAACTGTGAGACGCTGCAACAAAGGAACTTCGGTACTTTCATTCGGCGAACTTAATTAGCGCTCATAAAGCGGTTTATGTGACATAATGTATGTAGGTTTTCAATGTTTAAAATCAGACCCAATGGTTCGATTTGAGCAGCGAGGGTTGTAATGAGTGCTGTTGATAGAAGAGCTTATTTTAAGTCCGTCTGATATGTCCTTGAAAACTTATCGTCATTGATATTTTTAGTTTCTTAATTTTATGTTTTTTTGCAAAAGTTTGAGTAAAATAGACTCTTAAAAACATTTCTATATTTAAGTAAAATTTTAAACACTGAAAACAGACGACAACCTCAGGCGGGAATCGAACCACGCACCGTCCGCATTCCGAGCGGCTGCCTTAACTACTTGGCTACCAAGGTCTGGTTTTCACCCGTCAAAATTTGTCAGTGCTTGATGCTTATGTTTTTAGTCAATATTGCTTCATCAAATCTTATAAATTTTCTCCTCTGAGATCCGATAGAAATATTTTTACAAATATTTAGAACATTCGGTTAAGATGAAGCTGCGTTTATATTTTAATGTTTTTTTATTTATTTTAGCGTTTTATTAACGCTTAAATATACTTTATTTTATTTTTATATTGTTATAAATCAATTTCCGAAATGTTTGTACGCGCATTATTTCTGAACGGCTGCACCTATGTGCCTAATTCTTTTTTTTCTCTTATATAATGTCTTCGTGCGATCAGCACATTTAGCCAGTGTCAAGTTTTTAGTAATTATTATTTTCTTTAAATTAAGTGGTTCATAATGAGTGATAATGAAAAGAAAGAAAGAAGAAAGAAAAAACATTTATTGACTGTCACAATAAAATAAAATATAGAATAATAAGAAAAAAAAAATACGTGAAATACATAAGGGTACATGCTACTAACAGAAAACAACAGTGTGACGAGCCAATCAGGACCCTACCTCAGCATATGCCGCTACGGTGTGACAAAGTCATATCGCAACGGCGCTGGTATTCTGGCAGGGCATGTACGAGGTGACGTTTCTAATTTCAATAAGATTACATAAATGAATAAATAAGAAAATGTTATAAATAAGGATATCTGAATATTGTAAAAATCTTGAATGCTTATAAATGTACATAAATTAAAAATGCACATACTAAACACTATCTATCTATACAAAGAACAAAAAATAAAAAACAAATATACAAAATAAAAAAAACATCGTTCAACCACAGACGTATAGTCTGTGCGTTCAACTGATAAACCTAAATAAAATAAAAATAATAATAATAATAAATCACCATAAACCACAGACGTATAATGAACGTTTAATGGTAAATGATTTTCCCCCAAACCCCTCGAGACTCAATAAAGCTGTGAGACTTTATAGAGGTCTCGCACGGACTTCTTGAGAGAATTTTAAATGTGATGTTTTGTTTTATTTGCTAACACTCATGCACGTTCACGAATACTTAACAGTAAAGAATCCACCACTATTTTACATTCATATTCTACAAAACACAAATTATAGAATATAACAAAACTGCAGACATGACGCTTTACTTGCCCGCCAAGAAGTCCAAATTTTTTTGTTATGTTTGTAATTGTCAGGACAAGGTTTGTATCTCAGTTATTATTCTGAGGTTTGTATTAAAGTTTTTTTTTTAAATTTGTCACAGGGTACGGGGTCAACGCGTGCGTAATAGTCGCGGGCGGGCTGCTAGTAGATAATAAAAAAGGAAATAGGACTGGTTGTCATAGCAACAATGTTTCTTGGTAGCTATGTTGAGGTGCGACAATTAATGACAAGTTAATTATATTTCATTGGTAGTCGAAGAATCCGGTTGATATGCGCTTTCACTTTTGATATTAACGTTACGTGCGTATTAGACTAAGATATTAAACGAATTAAAAGCAGAGCGCGCGGTTCGTCGCGCCATTCGCTGAAACCTATCAAAAATTTCTTTTTACCGAAAACACAATTGATAAAGTTTTGAAATGCCGATTATCGATTGTAATTTTATTCAAAATATTTATGTTTTGAAATCCCACTCAACGTTTGGCCGAAGCTATTAATGCTAGATGATTCATTTTCCAGAAACACGTTTCAAATTTAAAAATACAACAATAATTTAAAAATACAACATTTCAAATAATTGAAATCCATAATATCCTCAAACAACATGTAATTGTAGTAACGTATAAGCATGCAAGCAAACATGCAGCATGCAAGCAAGCATGCAAGTAAGCATGCAGCATGCAAGCAAGCTGCAGTATGCAAGCAAGCATGCAGCATGCAACCAAGTATGCAGCAAGCAAGCAACCAAGCATGCAGCAAGCAACCAAGCATGAAGCAACCAACCAAGCATGCAGCAAGCAACCAAGCATGCAATATGCAAGCAAGCATGCTGCAAGCGTGCAGCAAGCATGCAGCATGCATCCAAGCATGCAGCATCATCCAAGCATGCAGCATGCAGCAGGCATGGTTTCGTTCACGGCTCCGGCGCTGCGGGGTTCCGGCGGTCCCACGCGAGCTTATCGTCGCAGATGGCTTTCGCTCACCACCGCAGCTTCGGCTTGATGGCAGGCTCCGCCGGCCTGCCTCAGCTACGGCGGCGAGCGTTAAAGCCACCTGCTCCTCGGCTCGCGGGCGCTTCGCCCCTCCGCGCCTACGCTGGCTTAAATTACACTCTAGCGTAGGGCAGACAAGACTACGTAGAGTCGGTTTTGCCGCGATTTGTTTTTGTCGCTGTCTTTTGTAGCACAACCTTACCGAAAACACAAAGTATTAATTTTTAAGACATTTAAATTTATTTACCTAATAATATGAATATATGAAAAAATAAAACGAAAATCTGGGTATGATGTTTTAGAGAAAAGTCACTTCGAATTTTAATACTTCTAGATATGAATATTATTGTAAGCAAAACATCTTCTAAAAGAAAAAAAAAAAGTTGTTTTGATATTCGGCTTAAAGGTTTTTTGGAAAATGAAACGTATGTATGATAAGTTTCTGGAGTAACAAAATTATGTAAAAGCAACGATCTGTGATTTAAAACTTCGTCATACCGTTTTTGAACAATTGAAATTCGTACAGGAAAGTTTCGAATTTATGATAGGTTACCATAAAAAACGCGTCACACGGAATAAACAATATGTAAAATTGTAAAAAATAAAACTGAGTACTGCAGATATACCAACCAAATTTTTGGCATATTTAAAAAAAATGTTAACTAGTAGGCACATTTTTTTAGATGTGAAAAGGAGGCAAACGAGCTGGCGGGTCACCTGATCTAAAGTAATCACCACCGCCCATGGGCATCTACAAAACCAGAGGAGTCACAGATGCGTTGCCGAACTTGAGGAAGGAGTGGGATGTTTGAGGAATGAGTAGGATCTTCAAATAAACAAAAATAAATAATAATTATTTATTTAATTACATAAAACATGGTATTAAAAGATGTTAAAAAATTGAATGTGCATAGACAAGAATTACAAAATAATATTGCATGCAAAGGACATAATTTTTTTACTATGGGGTTGGTACTAAATTCCAAAGTCTTTTAACTTGATGCCAATGTATAAATACATAAAGAATATATTATTACCAACATATTTATGACCGTATTATTAATTTATAGACCTCGGTTATTTTTGTATAAATTAAAAACCAACATTGATTTCCACTCGATAATGACAACTAATGACAACAATGAAAAAAAATAATTATATTCGGTTGTGACGCTTTATGTCAAAATAAAAAGTGACGTTTGTTTTTGTTTGACGTTCTAAATGTCAATACGCATCGTAGACTGATGACAGACTACGATATATTGCTAAAACTGGATAGAGTTCTTGCTGGCACAGTTACTCTTAACATCCTACAATACAGCATACGTAAAGGCGGCACAGAGGCCGTAAGTTGGAGCGATTAATTTCAACTATAATGGTTTAAAAGAGCGTAAAAAAATATCACTGTTATTACAGCTGACCTGTCAACGGCAGGTACACTAAGTTCATAACATCTATCACTGTCACACTTTTGCTAAATACCATATATGTGCGAAAAAGATGACTATACTAACGATAGTTTCTACATTACCATAGACCTCATATACTTACCTACTTAATAACCCTGCGTTCGTTAACATTAAAAAAACCGGAACTTTCGTTCAGAAACATACAAAACTTATCAAAATACGACATTCTATAACGGAGGTATTTAAAAATCTAAAAATATATACAGAATGATAGCATTTAGCCTCTTAGAAAAGGAAGTATATAAATTGTTGCAGTAAATTTTTCTTTTAACAAGAAAAATTATGTCCTTTTATTTAATTATTTAATTATTTAAATAAAATCATTGTAATAATCATAATCCATTATTTGTTATTGTTAGGTACATCACTATAAAGACACATAAATGATGTGGACCTGAAGACTATTGTATCATTAAGAAGACCCAAAGACCGACATAACATGGTGTCAGAAGTAAAAGTACATAAGTAAAATATGATGAATCCTGTTGGTGTAGACCACGTGCAGCGTATGCAAATGACGCTGGAATGTCTGAAAATTTCATCAGACAATTCCACAAATAATGCCGAAGCATGGAAAAAGTGGTGGCAGCAGCTAGAGCTATATCTTCTGGTGACAGGTCTGGATAAAACCGAAGAGAAGAGGAAAATTGCTATTTTACTTCACCACATTGGGGCTAAAGGTATAGAAATATTCAATGCATTTAACATCGAAATTAATGTCAGCACGCTTGCACAGATTAAAGAAAAATTCGACAATTATTTTGAGCCACGTAAATATGTCACAATGTGCAGATACACATTTTTCACTCGGAGGCAGGAAAAATCCGAAAGTATCGATGAATTTCTGACAGATCTTGAGAATAAAAGCAAAGAATTTGAATTCGGAACCCTTAAGAAGTAGCTCATCAGGGATATTTTCATTGCTAACCTCAATTTGGAGTATGCACATGTCAGGCAGAGATTGTTGCAGGAACCTAATCTGACTTATCAAAGGATGAGAGAGCTGGCAAAGACACTGATAGTCGCTCAGCATGATGCCGAAAAAATGGTATAAGAATGCACCAACAGTGAAAATGTCATGTTCGTCAGGCGAGGTAGCAGTTCCAGTCGACAGCGAACACCGAGTAGGAACAGGTCAGGTCAGGCGTCAACTTGGGCTAACAAGAAGACTCCAAGCCTGAGCAGGCAGCCTGGAAAGTCATCGTGTGGTCGCTGTGGGCAGTTTCATCGTTTCAAGTGTCCCGCTGCAGGAATACAGTGCAGGTCATGTAACAATTTTGGTCATTTTGCTAAATTTTGTTTTAAAAATAAAAATGTAAAGCATTTAGAGTCGTTTACTTCCATGAACAGTTTGAATCAGACAATAATAGTAATTATTTTATAGGCACTATAAGTAGCCAGTCCAATCACAGTCAGTCAGGTCAAAGTCTTAACCTAAGTCAGTCGAGTCATAACTATAATTGTCATCGTCGGTCACATAAGAGTCAGTCAAACAACAGGTACAGATTACACAACAGGGTAGGTCATCGATCGGTCGCTCAGGCAGGAGTAAGTCGGTCAGATCTCGATGATTACAAGGTTAATGCTGAATGCGATGAGAGTTCTGTCCTAAAAAAACAATAAGAAACACACAGGTAACATTAGTCAAAAATTAGTCAGTCAGGCAGGAGTAAGTCGGTCAGATCTCGATGATTACGAGGTTAATGCTGAATGCGATGAGAGTTCTGTCCTAAAAAACAATAAGAAGCACACACGTAACATTAGTCAAAAGTTAGTCAGTCAGGCAGGAGTAAGTCGGTCAGATCTCAATGATTACAATGTAAACGCTGAATGCGATGAGAGTTCTGTCCTAAAAAATAATAAAAAGTACACAGGTAACACAAGTCGAAAATTGGTCGGTCAGGCAGGAGTAAGCAGGTCAGATCTCTATGATTATAATGCAAAGGCTGAATGCGATGAGAGTTCTGGCCCACAAGAGAATAAAAAGTACACGGGTAACACTTGTCAAAAAATAAGTCGTGAGTCGTGTAATATGTCAACTTTGTCAAATACAAACAATTTTAAATTCTTTGATTTTGCATGCTTAGAGTCTAGTAACAACACCTTTTCATGTAACAATACAAGTAGATGTAATCCAACAAATAACACTTATTCGAAACATTCATGGAATATAAACATAAATATTGCAGGTAAAACAATTAATTGTATTTTAGATTCAGGTGCAGATGTAAACATTATGTCGATAGACACATTTAACAGTTTAAATATGTTCAATAAATTAATTATGTGTCGTGTGAATGTTACAGGTTTTGGAGGTAAAGAAATACCAATTTCAGGTCAATGTCATTTAAACTGTCAGTTTAGTCATATCAGAAATAGTGAAAACATTTTATTTATTATTGCAAATATAAGTTGTCCAACAGTTTTAGGCTTACCAACTTGTGAAAAATTAGGTATAATCAAACGAGTATTTTCAATAAGTAATCAAAATTATTGTAAACAAATTCTTACAGAGTATAATGACTTATTTCAGGGTCTCGGGTGTCTACCTCCAGTATGTAGCATAAAGCTAAAGCATGATGCGGTACCATGCATTGATCCTCTAAGGAAAGTTCCTTTCGCTCTGATGGATAAACTACGCGAGGAGTTGGATCGCATGGAGGAAATGAAGGTCATTCAGAAGGTAACTAAGCCAACAGAATGGGTAAATTCTATTGTGGTCACAGTCAAAGCATCAGGTTAGTTACGAATTTGTCTAGATCCTAGAAATTTAAATAAAAATATAATGAGGGAACACTATCCACTATCTTTTCGGCGGTAGGTGTTAAAAACGTATAGACGTGTTTTCGAATCTCAATTTTTAATTTAAATATATTTAATAAATTATTTACCTTTATGTATGTCAATATACACTTTGACACTAGTAAATAACTAGTACTTACATTGTTAAAGTTAAATGTGGCACAAACACATAAAATAAAAACACCACCTGCCAGCTCATTCACTTGCACAACAGTTGTTAGATCACAGTTGGAAAGCACCACTTATTAACACAATGGCTCAACTTGCGGACATCCAATCAGCACAGAAGGAGCTAGAAGACTGTTTCATGAAAAAACTTGGCCAGCTAGAAGCACAGATTCAGAGTGCGGGACCCGCTAAAGATACGGTGTCAAAGATTGCTGAGGAGTTTCGCTCCTTCCGGGAGCTTATGTTCTCAATGCTGGGCTTACTTCGGAAGCAAATCAATGAGTGCTCCAGAGCTGTTGATGACATGGAGACCAGGAGTCGTCGCAAAGCACTCATTTTTACAGGAATTGCAGAAGAAGAAAAAGAAAATACAAAGACCCTCATTTTGGAAAGTATCAATGCTAAGTTGGGCCTGAAAGATATAACCACGGCTTCTATTAAAGTTTGTCATCGACTTGGAGTGACCAAGCCAGAACATCACAGACCAATCTTGGTTAAATTCTTCACCATGGAGCATAGGACCTCTGTGTGGAGGGCGAAATCTTCTTTCAAGGGATCCCCTGTTTCAGTCCGTGAATTTCTGACCAGAACCAGGCAGGCGGTATTTGGCAGGGCTCGTTTACATTTTGGGATGAGGTCTTGTTGGACGCAGGACGGCATCATAATTATAAAGTCTCCTGACGGTAACCGTCATAAAGTCACTACCGTGGAAGAACTGAACTCGTTGTTGGCGAAGTATCCAAGGAAACCTGGTGATTCACCGGTCGGAGTCAGGAACAAACCTGAAAGAGGGGTGCGTAAATGAAATTAGGATAATTACCTATATTTAATCATTTATATGTCGCTTAAATAATGAACTTCTTAGTTTTGTCACCATAAAATACTTACTTAATTGTGCTTTGTTTCCCGTTGTTTTGATCATACACGCTTTTACTTAAACCTAGCTAGCCTAAAACCTTATATTGCTTATAGTATCGCTATTTAGTACCATACCCACGATTTAGATTTTATTTTCCTTGCATTGTTTGTTTTGTTTTCTATTTTGTACCTACCTACTCCTGACACTGACAGCATATTTTTAAATGTCTGTCATTTTCATTTTTTATGGTAAAGGAAATTAGCCTATGCAGCCATGTTTGCATTTTATTAGTTATTTAATTTTATTTTAATGTTTGTTTTTTTCAATTTATTTATTTATTGGCCTAAAAGTTTGTAGAATAATAGCATGTCACGTCCTTTAGCTGTTATATGTGTTTTGAGTTAGTGTCAGAGTACTGGTGGATTAAGGTATTAGAGTGATTATTATTATTTTAAATTAATGCTTAGTTGCTTTAGTATTTAATTAGTTTTTTATATGTATTGTGCTATATTATGTACCTTTTGTGAATGGTCGGCTGGCGGGTGGTGCACTATGCACGAAACGTAAAGTTTTTCTATTTTATTTTACCCTAAGTATATTATTTATTAATAACGTTATTTTTATCTATCTATTTTTATAATATTTTGTTATTTATGTTATCTGATGATGATTCCTTTCATTCTGCCAATGATTCTGAGGACTTATCTTGCAACACTAGTTTTTGTTCGATACTCTTGGCGACTTTGTTCGACAAAATTTTAGCCAGCACACATACTCGCTGAACGTTTGCCATATAAATGCCCAAAGTCTCCCTAGTCACTAAAGTGATTTTATGGAGGCATTTACAGGGGCTAATGTTCATGCCGTCCTGATTTCCGAGAGTTGGCTCAAACCTCACCTTCTTTCTACCACCTACCCTCTTTCTGGTTTCATTCTTGTCCGAAATGACAGGACTGGACGGGGAGGGGGTGGTGTGGCTATCTACATTCGTAGTGAATTTCCTTACAAAATCCTTGCATCTTCTATCTCAACTCCTTGCGCTTACCTCTTCCTCGAAATATGTGTTAAGGGTGTAAAGACTCTTCTTGGTGTGGTGTACTGTCCTCCTACTGATTTGGAGTTGATTCTTGAGTCTTTTGGGTCAGAGTATACGCATCACGTCATCATGGGCGATTTTAACACTGACCTTATCCGCCCTTCCCCACGCTCCCGGAAACTCCTTCATATCGTAGAGGCTGTTGGCCTACATGTCCTCCCACTCCAGGCCACCCATTGTAACATTACTGGCGAAGACACCTGGCTTGACCTCATCTTCACGTCCACTCCATCTCTTGTATCCAAACACGGTCAATGTCCTGCTCCTGGTTTTTCCCATCACGACTTAATTTTCCTTTCCTACATCCTTAAACCCCCTAAACCTGTCCCTAAAGTACTGCGTTTGCGTTGCTTTGGTCGTATGGATGGAGAGGCGTTGCTCGGAGACGCATCCAACATCAATTGGGACCATTTGATGGCTGTTTCCACAGTTCATGAGAAGGTTAGTATTCTTAACCAAGAAATCATTTCGCTATATGATAAACATGCGCCAGTCAAGAATGTTAAGGTAAAGCGACCACCTGCTCTTTGGCTAACCAAGGGGATACAAATAGCCATGAGACGTAGGAATCGTGCTTTTCAAAAATTTAAGAGGGAACGGTCTGAGAAGAATTGCTGCCTTTAGAAATCTGCAAGAAACACGTGCAATCAGATGATACGTAATGCTAAACGCCGTCATATCCTTGAAAACATCTCATCCTCATCCCCCGCTGATATCTGGAAGTTCCTTGGAACGCTAGGTATTGGCAAAACGCGTAATATTATTCTCCCTAACACAATTTCGTTGGATGATATAAACCTACATTTCACCACTACTTCTGCTAGTACGGATCGTTCAACCCTTTGTCAAACGGTGGATTATATTGCAAGTCTGTCTCGTCCCAATATTAATCATTTTCATTTTTCTTCTATTACTGCGGATGAAATCAAAAAGGTTATCCTGTCCATCAAATCTGGGGCCGTGGGTCATGATGGTATCAGTCGGCGTATGATTGTCCCGATCTTAAACTACATAATTTCACCCATTACCCACATAATTAACTTTTCCCTTGACTCAGGCCAATTCCCCTCCCAATGGCGTAAAGCCTATGTGCGTCCCTTGCCAAAGATATCCAATCCTTCCGAACCATCCCATTTTCGGCCCATATCCATTCTTCCATTTCTGTCGAAAGCTATCGAGGCCTGTGTTCATAAACAGTTTTCGAGGTTTATTTACGGAAACAACCTCGTTAGTCCTTTACAGTCTGGTTTCAGGCCCGGGCACAGCACAGTCTCCGCTCTCCTTAAAGTCACTGGCGACATTAGGCAAGGTATGGAGGATACCAAAGTCACAATCTTGGTACTTATTGACTTCTCAAATGCCTTTAATGCCGTCAGTCACGACGTTCTCCTTTCTATCCTCTCCCATCTTATGGTTTCATCTGAGGTACATGAATGGTTCTCTTCATATCTTCGAGAGCGTCAGCAGTCGGTTCGCATTGATGAGACATCATCATGTTGGTGTAACTTGGATGCTGGCGTTCCACAAGGCGGTATTCTTTCTCCTTTATTATTCTCAATATTTATTAACTTCATCACACACCACCTTCAGTGTTCGTATCATCTGTACGCCGATGACCTTCAGCTTTACTACCAAGCACGTGTAGACGACTTGCCGGACGCCATTGAAAGACTGAATCGCGATTTAGACGCTATTAAAGACTGGTCACGTAGGTTTGGTGTTGCCGTCAATCCCACAAAGTGTCAATCGATACTTATTGGCAGCTTGCGATTGATGGGTAAATTGAAGCTGAATTCTCTTGAGCCAATAGTGTTCGACGGAACGATTATTCCATTTAGTAGTTCAGTAAAAAATCTTGGCCTACATCTTGATTCCACACTCAGCTGGCATTCCCAGGTAGCTAGTGTTAGCCAAAAAGTGACCTGGACTTTGCGCTCTTTAAACCGCTTGAGAAACTTTTTACCGTTCGAGACGAAGGTAATGCTAGCGCAGTCTTTAATATTTCCCATGATCGACTATGGTGACGTGTGTTATTACGATCTCAATGCCGACTTGCTTAATAAGCTTGACAGACTTCTCAACAATGGTATTCGATTTATCTTTAACCTAAGGAAGTACGACCACATCTCAAAGCATAGGACCGATCTGAAATGGTTACCCATTCGTCAGCGGAGATGTTTGCGTGCCCTTACTACACTTTTCTCCTTGCTAAATTCACCAAATGCTCCTTCCTACCTTACTCCCCATTTCCAATATCTCTGCACCTCTCACGACAGGAATCTCAGGTCTTCCAATAACCTTCTCCTTTTCTCTCCTTCCCATTCTTCTGGCTTTGTTCATTCGTCCTTCTATATTCAATCCATACTCCTGTGGAACGCGCTACCTCAGGAAATCAGCATGGCTACGAGTCGTGACGCATTCAAAAAGAAAGTCCACATGCTCCTGTTTGATAAAACCATGGCAGAATCATCTCAGTAACGTCCTATGTATTATATATTATGTAGTTTATGTAGGTATATTTAAATATTTGTATAATTATTTATTTATTTGTGAATTTGTATATGTATGTTTATTTTTAGTATGTTATTTAATAGTTAAAAATTACTTTCACGCTCTCTTCCACTTTTTGTTACCGTAAATAAATGCACCTACCATGTTATCTCTGCACCACCCTAAGGTTGACTGGTAGAAAATGCCTCAGGCATTAAGTCCGCCATGTAATATTATAATGTTGCAAAAGTTTAAATAAATAAATAAATAAAAATATCCACTCAAGTCAATTGATGAAATTAGGTCTCAGCTTCAAGGTGCAGCATATTTCTCGCACCTTGATGCATTTTCTGGTTTTTGGATGCTAAGATTAGACGAGTCCAGTTCAGACTTATGTACCTTTCAAACACCTTTTGGTAGATACAAATACTTAAGATTACCGTATGGCATAAATGCATCATCAGAAATCTTTCAAAGAGTCATGATGAATTTGTTCGGTGACATAGAAGGAGTTTTAATTTACATAGATGATTTGCTTGTCTATGGAAGCACGCAGTCACTTCATGATGAAAGGCTACGTAAAGTCATGGAAAGAGCTCGTCAAGTCAACCTAAAATTTAATAAGCCAAAATGTAAAATCTCAGTCTCAGAAGTTTGCTTTTTAGGCTATGTTTTTAATAAAGATGGTGCTAGGGTTGACCAAGAAAAAGTCAGAGCTATCATTGACATGCCCACACCTAGAAATGTCAAAGAATTACAGAGAATTCTAGGTATGATTAACTATCTAGGTCCTTTCATTAGTGATTTGTCAGAAAAAAACTCAAATATTGAGGAGTCTTTTAAAAAAAAATACTGTCTGGGTATGGGATGAAAATCATGACAAATGTCTTAACAGTCTTAAACATGAGATCACCCAGTCACCAGTTTTAGCACATTATAGTCCTAACACACCATTAGTATTGTCAGTAGATTCATCAAAGTCAGCGTTGGGTGCAGTGATATTGCAATGCAATAAACCTATTGCATATAGTTCAAAAACTTTGACTCCTACGCAAGAAAGGTATTCACAAATTGAAAAAGAGCTGTTAGCTATACAATTTGGATGTGAAAAGTTCCACCAATATGTATATGGTCATAGAGTCACTGTACATACAGATCATAAACCATGAGTATATTTATTTAGTAAACCATTGCATGATATCCCGTCTAGATTACAACGCATGATGTTAACGTTACAAAAATATGATTTGAATGTTATACATGTACCAGGCAAAAAAATGTTCATTTCAGACACATTGTCTAGGGCAGCCATCAAGGAACATTATGAACCCAAAAATGAGTCTGAAATGTCATGTCATGTCAACCTTATGTACTCTAATTTAGCAATAAGCCAAGAATATAATAAGAGAATATGTCAAGCTACCAAGAATGATGAATCATTGCAATTGTTAAAAAAATATTACTATGACGGATGGCCAAATAGCAAAAATAGTATAAGTCCATTGTTAAAGCCGTATTGGAACATACAAATTGAAATACATGTAATTAAAAATTTAATTTTTAAAGGTTCTAAATTGATAGTACCACAGTCTATGTACAAAGAAATGCTAGAAAAAATTCACAAAGGTCACCAAGGTATAAACAAATGTTTAAAATTAGCTAGAGAATCTTTATATTGGCCTAATATGTCAGTTGATATAAAAAACTTAATGAACAATGTCTTGTGTGTGCCAAATTCAAACCTAGCAATCAGAAAGAAACATTAATTAATTTTGAAATAACTAAATATCCATGGCAACAAGTAGGTATTTATTAATGTATTTTGATAGTATATCTTATTTAATTGTGACAGATTACCATTCCAAATTTATTGAAATTGCTTTGTTAAACAAAGATAGTCGATCTAGCAATGTGATCACTAACTTAAAGTCCATTTTTGCCCGTCATGGAATACCTATGTCTTTAGTGTCAGATGGCGGACCGCCATTCCAATCATTAGAATTCAAAAATTTTGTTTATGAGTGGGACATAGAACATATTGTAACTGATCCATATCATCCACAGTCAAATGGACAGGCAGAAAGTTCAGTCAAAATTGTCAAAAATATGTTGAATAAATGTATGTAGGAGACAGGAACGGATCCATACATAGCATTGTTACATTATAGAAATACTCCAAAAAATAATTTTTCGTCTCCAGCTCAATTGTAATGTCAATATAATAGATAATATTCCTATGTCATTAAAAAAGTAAACACCTAAAATTGTAAAATTCAAAGATTATAAAAAATCTGTAGAAAAAAATGATGTACAAAAGTCTAAAAACTTTAACAGAAACGTTATGCTATTGTCATTGTTACACACGAACGATCATGTTTATTTTAAGAGAAATCCTGTAAGTAACTGGAAACATGCAGAAATAAAACAAAGATTAGGTAATAATAGGTCTTATATTGTAGAAGATGTCAATAACGTTAGATATAGGCGTAATAGGGTTCACCTGAGACAAAAGTTTAATTGTATTGACTGTGACCACCCTCCCATGCAGTCCAGCTCATCGCAGGAGAGGGATGAGGTGAGACCCCGAGAAGACCCATGTGCAGTAACTGTAACTCGTTCTGGTCGTGTTGTAAGACCGCCTAAAAGGTGGATTGAGGAAATAGACTAATAAAAAATTGTAGTAACTTAAACTCTATTAAAATTGTAATAAGAACTAAGAAGGGGGATGTTAGGTACATCACTATATAGATTGTGCATAGTGGTACATCCCTACAGAGCCGCCATATTTAATACTCGTCTCTGAGCGGCCGATCACGGACGCTAAACTTACCTGTAATGTAATTACCTAGATTGTGACAAATAAATGATGTGGACCTGAAGACTATTGTATCATTAAGAAGACCCAAAGACCGACATAACAGTTATTGCCATCAGAAAAGAAAAAATCCTCAAGATCATAGAAATTACATTCATGTAACCAACTTTAAAATTTCTTTTTGAATAAGTAAGTAAGTACCTACGTGTTCAATTTTTTAATATCTACGGAAATTTTATTATAGATTCGAACGAGACAGCTTTTCCTATATTTATCTGACCTCGAAATGTCCTTTAAGACAAGTCTCTGAGGATGTCTTGTTAGTCTGGAGTGAACCTCACATGACTTTGTAAATAAGGCTTTATGACTCACAAAGTTACTGATTTCATGCAGATACAGTGATGGCAGAGGATCTTTAAGGAAGGACTAGGATCTTTGAGGCAGGAGTAGGAATTGTGAGGGGGAGAAATGGGCCTCCGGTACTTTCACTCACCGGACGAAACACAACAGCAACGAGTGCCATTGTTTCACGGCGACATTCCGTGAAATGGTGGTATTACGCTGGGTGAGGCGGCCTGTGCGTGCTGCAACGCAGCGTGACTCTACCACTCAGACAATGTCTCTCATTTGGTTACCTACCTATCTTAAATTCGAAAGTTCCTGTACGAATTTTATTTTGCCGAAAACGTTTTGAAATTTTTTGATTTCTAATTTTCTTTTTACCGAAAACACAATTGACGTTTTGAAATGCCGATTATCGATTTTTTTTTTAATCTTAATTTTTGCAATCCCACTCAACGTTTGGCCGAAGCTATTTATGCTAGATAATTCATTTTCCAGAAACACGTTTCCAATATTATAAAAATACAACATTTGAAATAATTGAAATCCATAATATCATCGAACAACTTGTAATCGTAGTAACGTTTAAGCATGCAAGTAAGCATGCTGCATGCAAGCAAGCATGCAGAATGCAAGCAAGCATGCATGCAAGAATGCAGCATGTAAGCAAGTAAGCATGGAGCATGCCAGCATGCTGCAGCATGCACGCAAGTATGCACCATGTAACCAAGCATGCAGCATCATCCAAGCATGCAGCAGGCATGGTTTCTGTCACGGCTCCGGCGCAGCGAGGCTCCGGCGGCGGTCCCACGCGAGCTTATCGTCGCAGATGGCTTTCGCTCACCACCGCAGCTCGCGGGGCGCCTCGCCCCTCCGTGGGCTTAAATTACACTCTAGCGTTGGGCAGACAAGACTACGTGGAGTCGGTTTTGCCGTGATTCGTTTCAGTTACTGACTTTTGTGGCACAACCTTACCGAAAACACAAAGTATTAACTTTTTAAGACATTTTAGTTTATTTACCTAATGATCTGAATAAGTATGAAAAACAAAACAAAAACGAAAATCTAGATATGATATTTGGGAGATAAAGTTACTTCGAATTTTAATACTTCTAGATATGAAATGTAATTATTGTAAGCAAAACATCTTCCAAAAAAGTAGTTTCGATAATCGGCTAATAGTTTTTCTGGAAAATGAAACGTATGTATGATAAGTTTATGGATTAACAAAATTATGTAAAAGCAACAATCTGGTATTTCAAACTTCGTCATACCGTTTTCGAACAATTGAAATTCGTACAGGAAAGTTTCGAATTTATGATAGGTTACCCTCTCATTTAGCTCCACCCAGGGGTCACGTGTAGACGCGAATGACTTTAACCCTCATTTGTTATTTTAAGACAAAATGGAAAAATAAACTTAATATAAATAACAAAGATACACCTACGAGTACATGTAGACCAAATAATAAAACAGATATGTGCAGCAATTAATTACTCGCAGACATAAAGGTATAAAGTTACTTACTATTAACAAGATCTGCGCCTTCACCTAAACGTTTTATGGCTAGCCAACGTGATCGAAACAGGTGCCATTTGTCTGACCTGCGGCATCAAACGGCACTTAATTGTTGCCGACTTAAGCAGCAGTCATTAATTCGAGGCGAAATAAAGAAGTTATCAAGAGTCGACGCCGTAAACAGGGCTTGCGGCTCATGTGATTAATTTGAGCGAACACTTCCTGACTACAAATGGGTTGTCAGAAAGTTTATTGCGGTAAAAAGCCGAGTTGGTTACCAGGAAAGTCGCGGGCCTCTACACTAATGGTCCTCAAAGTTTCAACCGTTAAACCGAGTTTTTGTTTCGTCTCCAATTCGTCGTGCTTCATTTGTTATGAAGAATGAGTATATGAAGGCGTGTTACCTAAGTATTAACATGAAAAAGTTGTTATTATATTGACGGCGTTGAGCGTGTACCTACGTCTTTTCATAATTTAAGTTTTTGGAAATATTTATCATCCGCTCTGACGACCTCCGCGGTCAAGTGGTTGGCATGCCAGTTTTAGCCATCTCTGAGGGTGCAATTACCGGGCGAGTCAATAAAATAAAAACTATCTTAATTGATTTCCGGTGTCTGTTTTCGATTGTTCATGTATGTTTATCCGTTATCTAGTTAACCTTTTTAACAAGTCTTACGTACTACAAGTCTTAACTACAAGTTAGTTAACTTTTTTTTCACTAAGTGCCTGGTAATGTTTTACATTGAAAAAATAATTTGACTTTAACTTTGACTTTAACAAGTTTTGAAAAAATCTTAACTGGACCTAGATAATTGGTGTGAGCGTAGAAAATAAGTTGTACATAGGTACATAGATAATAACGTCTATTATCTTCGAAGTGTAAGTCAGAGACTAGACAATGAGGACCGCAAAGCATTCCACTGCCTCCGTAGATTCTCTGTCTACGAATGCCCAGTCCACGTTTCACCAAATGACAATTGAAATGACAGGTGGTTAGCCCATCGCCGCGTAATATTGCCGTAAAATTACGTAATTTAATGAATAAAAATGATTATACAAATAAGAAAGTGACTTTTACTTACAGCAAGAAAATATAAAACAACACCTACAACATTGAGACCGATGTAAGCAATCCCTCATTACTTTAGTCTTAAATTTCGTTTATTTTTTAACAATTGTCTACTGAACCGTACTGATTCGAATATCATGACAAAAAGAGAAACTATGGGGGCCAAGAGGCCAGGTGCAAACCGGAATAACAACTATTTCAATCGTGCATACCGGCCGGGGGCAAACTAGACTGGGTCCATAACGGCCGGACCCGCCGCTTCATGCTGTGCTTCATCATGCTTCATGCTGTCACCTAAGGGATGAGTTGGGTCGGTAGTTTTTTACGAATAAGCCGCCACTAGAACAGCTCAAAATTATTTATTTATTATTAGTCTTTTTTTTCGATGTGGTAAATTGCCATTATTGTCTTGTTGCCATGGTAAATTACCACAACAAAATGAGTAGATGCAAATTGTAAACTAGACAGCTCAAAGATGTTCAATGCTACACGCACAATACAGAACATTGAAGCTTAGTAATATTTTATTACTTTCTGTAGATATTTTCCGACTGTCTATCAAACTCTAAGTGGGAAGAATATATTGCATACTTTTACTCTTTATAATGTTTTCGCATTTCAATAAATTCGATATATTTACACATAACCTACATAGGTAGTGTGAAAATAAAAGCAGTCAAGTGCAGTCTATAGTATAAATCGGGATGTATCTATACATCTTTTTTATTACATTTTAAAGAACTTTAACACACAAACTATTTCATTAATTGATGGCGAAGGTACACTTATGAAGAAATCATCATCATCATCAGCCTATAAACGTCCCACTGCTGGGCACAGGCCTCCCACGTGGACAATAGCACGTGGGGATATTGGGCCATACCCACCACACTGGCCCAATGCGGGTTGGTGGGTTTTAACGACTGCCATCTTACGATAGCAACCGGGACCAACGGCTTAACGTGCCTTCCGAAGCACGGAGGAGCTTGAGATGTTTTAAATTTGGTCACCCATCTACCGACCCGGCATTGTGAAAGTGGCTTAGCAAGCAAGATCGCAAGCCGAACGCGCTAGCCGCTGCGCCATCGAGCTCCTCGCTGCGCCATCGAGCTCCTCAAAGAAGAAATAATGTTTGTTATTCAAATCATCAATAGAATTGTTGGATATTAGGTTTATCGTCCCGTATGCCAAATATTTAACGACTTCAACTCTACACACAAACAAAAGTTCCAAAATAGTGTTTATGAAGACAATGTAGTCCAAGGGAGCTGTTTGTTTCATCGTAGAATATTTTCCGGCAGACCCCCAAAATGAGACATTATGTAAAATAGAGATATAATTATAGCAGTAATAAAAAATCATATTTTTTTTCAAATAGGTACACATTCTAAATTTCTTTACAATCCTTTGTTTCCTTTTCCCCGACGTTACACTATCATAGAACTAGTCCACAAACAGTACCTACGTTCAGCCTTATTCATGCACAACTTACTTAGCAGACTTTAGTTAATAGATTCCGCGGCAATCTCGGCTGATTGTCGCACTCATAGATTTCTGCCAAGACAAAATGGACTTAATGAGGAAGCATTTTCAGGTCACTTTATAGACGGCTCTAATTTGCATATTATCGGGGTGTGGACAGAAGGTCGCGTGACAGTCGGGCCGTATTACCATAAGAATGGCCCAACGAGGTGAGCGTTTTGTTAAGATTCCAACGAATGACCCATTGTTATCAGGGTTTTTCTTAACAATTACGCAGAACGAAAAATGCTGGCAATGCCGACGTCGACCGCGCCGTTCAATTGTTATGTCTGCTCACTCCTAGCTCTTGGTTCAACACAATTAAAATTCTGCATCTGTAACCACAGGTCGTATAAAATCAAAAGTGTGAAAATCATTGGTTGACAAAGTCAGTCAGCCTACTTGTAAATGTTAAATAAATATTTACGAAACAACCCTTGTAGTTAAGTATTTTTTTTTATTAAAAACAATAAAATAATTGAAATCAACATTTATTTATGGAACTATAGTTTGTTTACTCAAATTAACTACAAACTCTTGTAATATGTAAGTACTGATGCTTTATTCATGAAATACTAGAAAAAATTTAAAAGGCTTCAAGTTATCAGTTCGGAAGCACTTTTCACAACATTTTAAGGTGAATTTCGTATGAGCACATCAGCGATTCACACAGTTTTATCAAGTCAATTCCTTATGTATACAAAGAAGTTTTATTCAGGTTTAAAGTAGGTAACTTGACGCCAACGTTCTTTATAAATTTGTGAGCTAAGATTGAAATATTTAAAGTGTACTTACGTAGTCTTAACAAAATAGATAGATGATATTAATAAACAAGAATCTCCACATTCTTCTGTTCGTTAATAATAAACAAAATAAAATGCATTTAATTCAGACCTGAGTTCAATGTGTTAATAATAATATTTAATTTAAAAACCCCTTTTCAGTGATTACTAAAAAGGCGTTGTTCTTGATGTTGTATCGACTTCGGACCCACTGAAGCTTAAATGCAACACTACAAACTCATTTAACCCCATAAGCACCGCAAAACCAGACACAATTGAAAATCAATTGTTTCGCGACCGATCCTTGACCTATCAAGGTTTCTTATACATACTCGTACATACAATCACGACTTTTATTCCCGAAGGGTTAGTCAGAGACTAGACAATGAGGACAGCAAAAGCAGTCTTCTCCCATAGCCCACTTTTCACCAAATAGCGACTGCACATGTGCTTAGCGTTACAGGTGGTGAACCCATCGTCGCTCTATGCTGTTAGAAGTATGTGCAGTCTTTAGTGCGTTAGTCGCCTTTTACGACACCCAAGGGAAGAGCGGGAGTGGTAGTATACTTTCACCGCTACCTGACACGGTTTATTAACTACGCGGAAACTAATTGGGTACAATCCGTCACATTATTAAACGTGGAAATTGGGCATTTTCCATATTCATTCGGTGCCCGTGCCCTTCATTGTCACGGTGTCACCAGCAAAGTTTATTGTCGCATGCCCCACCGCAGTTTCCGACCCACCGAAATTTAGGGTCCATAAAATTGATGAACAGTTTCTTAATAGTGACTGCTTACTTGATTTTACAATAAGCCAAATAGGTATTGGGGTATTGGGGTCGCGAGGCGGCGGCTGCGAATCAATTTAGTCAAAAACCATTTCTGCTGGGGTCGCCCAAGTGTAGTGGAAACAATATTTGCTGGCGACGCCATGCTCGAAACGAGTGCTGTCTACATTATTGGAATTTGCGGGGCTCGGCGGAAGAGCGTACGGCCTACAACTTACAGAATATCCAGTATAGCGTCATTCTCGGGCTTAGGTATGACTATTTGGATGACTTCGGTAAATATATTGTAACTGAAATGAAACATTATGAAAATTTTATATAAATTTGATTTATAATATATTAATAGCAGAGGAAACTGAATAGATTGACTAGTTACCATTACCTTGCACAGTTTCTTCCGGTTGCTTCACTATACAAGGTCTCAGCTATTGGGCTTAAGAGGCCCATTACATCTCGACTGTGATTTTTGCGTATAATGGCCAACTTTGGCGTTATGGATCTCAGAAACAAAAATACATTAACAATTATGACTTATTGAATAGTGTAGAATAGCTATTGGAATATGAATTATGAATAGTGCATAGCGGCCTCGCTTTTTGTAAATTTTGCTCAACTTTTTAATTAAACCCAAAATTGCAGAGGAAGATTTTAATAAAGTGCGCGAAGGCACTTTTTTGAGCTCATCGATTAAACTACTGTTCTAAACAAGTGAAATAAAAAATTATAATGTTATCTCTTATATAGTCGAATAGTGCGTAGCGGCCTCGGAATTTTTAGATATCATTGATTAAAATCAAATATATAAAATATAGGAAAAAATCTTATTCTAAACCAAAAAACTTTGAAAATCGCTTTAAGTTAACTGTGAATATCTCCTATCTAGGATAATATTATTGAGCAAAATTTATACCAGAGTAATTGTTACTTAATGAGGAATAAAGATTACATAATGAATTTATTATCCTATTTCGATAAAAACGATAAATACAACTGCAAAATTACTACATAATGCGATGCGCCGGCCGTCCGAATTCAACTTATGCTCACAAAATGGAGATTTGTAATATTATGCACAAATTTATTATCCTATTTCGTTAAAAACGATAAATACAACTGCAAAATTACTACAAAAAGCGAAAATGGGCATTTTACGCAAAAATCCCATTCGAGATGTAATAGGCCTCTTAAGAACATTTTTGGAATGTCGTCACGGTGTTCGTTGTGTTTACGCGGACATAGTCACGGGCGGGTAACTAGTAAGTAAAATAAGTAACCGTTTTCTTTAAACGAGTGTTATTAGCCTAATCTAGTACTGTAATTGTGTTAGCTTCAATTTGTTTGTACTACAGCGTAGCGTGGCGCGTCCGTTCTCGTATAGGAACATGCAAAAGTATTTTGTAATACATTTTTATATGGATTAAGATTTGGTTACATAACGGATATAAGCTCGGGTGTTTAGGAGAAATCTTGACTCGATCCCCGTTGTATTAAAATGGTTGCGCCTATTGGCTTTCTGGTTGTGTTAACAGGATCGCGCATTAATGAAAATCACTGTTGAATAAAATTACCAACGGTAATTAAAAAGTTAAAAAATACTACATAGTATGCTAGTTTTTTTTATCTGCTGATAACAGCCCATAAGGGCATAGTTTTTAATAATAACAATTAAAAAAAAATACATAAATTGTTGTTAAAAGTGAAGGAAAAGGGGGTATGATATTGCGGAAATTACACATTTCTGTGAAAGCCGTAATTGGAATTAGTTTCTTATACATTAAGAATATAAAATAAGAGCAAGTTTGAAATAATCTGAGATTAGAGTATATTTTACGTCTTCCATTTTATTAGAACAAACAAGAACTTTTGTGTGTATACGAGTATATTGGCATACAGCGTTCAATTCGACACGTTAGATAATGTCACCTAAATAATTTTAACAAAGCCGCAGGCGGAAGTTAGTAATTTGACATTTAACGACCGAACTAAGTTTGTTTACAAGGAGCGTAAAGCATTGCCATGAATATTAATAGATTCGATTTCCAGCATCGACATTGCGTGACATTTGTTCCACGAATTTTCGACGCCAACGAATGATTTGCTTAGCCCGAAATTCGCTCCTTTGCTGTAGATACTAGGTACATTTTATAAAGTACATCGCTTTATCAAGAGGATAGTATGCAAAACATGGTGTTGTGACTATTTTTGGTGATGCTTAGGTAATGCCGGGAGGATTATTTTCGAAAACAAACTTGATAGATTGAGGACCTTAAGTGAGTTCACAAATTACAACAAATTCAGTAAGTAAATCATCAATGGTAATTGATATTTTATTTTTGGTGATGTTTACTGCCGGGAGGATTATTTTCGAAAATAAAAATTGATAGATTGAGGACCCTAAGTGAGTTCACAAATTATAACAAATTCAGTAAGGAAATCATAAAATGGTAATTGATATTTTACCTCATTGATATTATATAAATAAAAAATAAATAATAAAATATATTTTGTTTACGCTCACACCAATTATCTAGACCAAGATGAGTATTCTTGTGAAACTCGTTAATATGGTAAGCTAACGGATAAATATACATAAACATAGAAAAAACACCCAGACCCGAAATCAATTTAGAAAAACAGTTTTTCTCTAAATTGACCCGACCGGGGATCGAACCCGGGACCTCAGAGATGGCGACACCATGAAAACCGGTGTACAAACCACTCGACCAATGAGGTCGTCGTACTATATTTAATTGGCTATTATATAATTGCTTTATATAATTGGCTATTTGACAGTTGTAACAATAAAATATGAAATATGTCGGAAATGGTAGGTTATGATTTAACGATAATTATCCAACAGTTCTTTATTAATATGATAATTTGTAAGTAAATATTTTATTTTTACAAAATAAATTTGCGGTTTTTTATCTGTGGATTACAAGACCCGAAACACAGGCGGTCATGATTGAGCTTCATGTGACGTCACATTTCACAAAATATACAAAAACTATCATATTCAAGATAAGTTTCTATATTTATTGAAATGTGACGTCACACAGCAAAATGTCACGTGACCAACCGTTTTCGCACGAAAGTTTAAATCAATAAAGAAAAATATGTTTTTAACTATTGTAATTGAAAATATTGTATGGGGTATAAAATAAGCATTTGTATTTTATTAAATACTTTTTCGAAAACTGTCAAGAAGCACCTAACACGTTCATAATAATGTGGTAGTGACAGACGATTCGCACGATAGGTACCTAAGAGCTCAGCTGTCGTAATACATACATACATATAATAATCACGACTATAATCCCCGAAAGATTAGTCAGACACTAGGCAATGAGGACCACAAAAGCAGTCTTCTAGCATAGTTCACTTTTCACCAAATAGGGACTGCACATGTGCTTAGCGTGAGAGGTGGTGAGCCCATCGCGACTCAATGCTTATGGATGTATGTGCAGTCTTTAGTCCGTTAGTCGTCTTTTACGACACCCAAGGAAGAGAGGGGGTGGTAGTATTCTTTCACCGCTACGCAACACGGTCGTAATACTGTAGACAATAGAAATTCAATTTTTAGCTATCTCTAGGAGTATTCGTGACAGACAAGGGGATAGCCTTTCTACGGACAAATTCGAAAAAAATGTTATAAACATAAATAATGACATTTATTTGTGCAAATATCTGGTGTCACTCGGATTTTTACTGTTTTTTTTTAAAAAGATTAAATAGATCCTGCACTTTTTATCTGCAGTTACCTACTTGTACTATACGCTGAATTAGTTAAATACACGGGTGGATTTCACCAAAGTTGTATAAGTCTTATTCTAAGTATAAATCCATATTTACACACGTGTAAATGAACTTTACGTTTCACCAACGCTTAACCTAATGATAAAGTCACTACACTACAGTTAATTCTTATACCGCCAATTTTGGCCGTATTAGCCCCTATTCTTAAGATAATAATGTCACTAATGTCATTAAAGCAGCCTTCAAATTAATATTGTAAATAAAAAATGCCGCGTCGTTTGGGATTGTTGATTGACGAATCTGATAGCAGTGATGAAGATTATTTTAGGCCCACGCCCGAGATGGTTTAAGGAAAGAACAAATTACTTAGAAGATTAACAACAACAACATTTTTTTGATGTCATCGTCAAAAACGTTACGTCAGACAAACAATGTTACGCCAGAAAATAGAAAAGTGTCAAGCGCCTTTGCTCTCGTACGAGATAAACTGCAACTATACTTTGGTGGTTAATACGCTCATTCGTTCGATCCACATAGGTTCGTTCAATAGCACAGAGTAACTATGCGAGAGTAACTTATTCTTACATTAGCGTGGTGAAATTAAATACAAGTTATACGTATGATAAATCTAGGTAGTAAATTTATACTCGGGTAGCTATTCTCGTGTAATTTTGATATTGGTGAAATCGGGTCTAAAAGAGCTTACGTAAGTTAGCCTGATCATTGCACAAGGTCGTGGCCTTGTTGAAATTTGAAACAAATTCTTTAAACAATAACAAACAATACATAAATCTAATGACTCCTAGAAACACTTTTCTTCGACATCTTTCTTAATTTTACGCATGAAACAATAATTCTTACATGAAAATATTTGTATTAATATTCCGCAGGTCACACCCATCTTAAAAAAAAAATCTAATTTTTAACATAAGCGTACATACCATAAGTGATGGTTTTGTACATTTCTCAGAATATGAAACATTGCTCTAATCAAATTAATAGTTCTGAAACTTAAAGCAGAATTGTCCTAATTTTAAATATTATTAGGATTGATTTTGCTTTGAAGTTCATTATGAGACTTATGTCAGTTTTTGCGATCGCACGGCACCGCGCGGCACCCTCTTAAGGAAAAAACAACAATGTTGTCTATCTTTCAAAATACAATAAAAATCCAAGTGACGCTAGATATTTGCACATAGAAATATCAATAGTTAGTCTACAAAATATTATTTATCGAATTTGGCCGCAGTACAGCTAGTGTAGATTAATGTTCTATATTTTAGCGTTTTATTAACGCTTAAATATACTTAAGTAAAATTTTAAACACTGAAAAAAGACGACAACCTCATGTGGGAATCGAACCACGCACCTTCCGCATTCCGGGCGGCTGCCTTAACCACTTGGCTACCGAGGTCTGGCTTTCAACCGTCGAAATTTGTCAGTGCTTGATGCTTATGTTTTAATCAACATTGCCGTCTTTTTCAGTGTTTAAAAAAAATTTACAGCTAGTGTACATAAATTAACCTAACCTCTACTAAAAGGAACAATTCCTCAGATTGAAAATCATCATGCGCTACAACCTCCTGTATAAATATAGACGTTGCAGAGTCCAGAGGGAAATTTACTGAAACATTTAATTTCTCTGTCAGAAAATAATAGTCCTAGACGTCTTGTGCTACCGCTGTCTTGATGAATCTAGGCGAGTTCTTTTGTCCCCAAAAGATAAGAGCTTTAAACAATTTAATTCAGTTTTCCGTTGAACTTTCTCCTTGATATAATTTACCTAAGGCATGCCATAACTACCTTTTACAAGTGAGGAGTGACTTTTCAAAACGGCTTATTTCAGTATGATTATATTTTTCAGAAACAACGAAAATATCAATACGTTATTACATTTTTAATTAGGTTTAGGTTTAGGTTATTTTTTTAAGTCTTTATTATTACGAGTTATCATCTTATGATTTAAAGAAATAAGTCATTTTTTGCAAACTTTTTGAAATAAGACGTTTTGTTCCAGCGCTTGTTAGAAATAAGCCATTTTGTTTCGGCACTCCCAGAAATGAAAGGAGAAAAACCACATTTTTTGCTGCCTTCTTTGTGCTGACCGCCGCATTGCACTTGTTCAATGCCAAACGTTCGGTTCCTACAAAGGTCTGTTCGTAAGTCTCTTTTTTCCCTTGATATCCATAAGTCGAGTGGACCTGATGCAGTTCCTCCCATTGTGCTTCGGACGTGCGCTCCTGAGTTGGCACCAGTTCTAACGCGCCTTTTCCGGCTCTCTTACACTACTGGCGTTGTCCCGAGTTCTTGGAAGACAGCCCTTGTCCACCCGATTCCCAAAAAGGCGATCGCTCAGATCCTGCCAACTACAGGCCAATAGCCATCACCTCTTTGCTCTCCAAAGTAATGGAGTCCATTACAAACCGCCATCTCCTAGAAGAGAATCAGCTACTTAGTGATCGCTAGTATGGTTTTCGTCGCGGTCGTTCGGCTGGTGATCTTTTAGGGTCCGTATCATTTCATATAACGACAAATGAACTAATTTCAAAGGAAATATACGATATTTTAAATTCCAACTTTGAATGAGTGAGCACTTAGGAGATATTGAATAAGGTAAATAAATAATAATAAAAAAAACTTATTCACATGAGAGTTTTTGTTTTCGACGGAGCGCCAAAATTTGAAATAAACCGGTATCCAAAAGTGATTTCAAAAAAGTGACACAAGGAGGTCTTAATCGCAACGATGATTTGGTGGAAAAGTTATGTTTACATCGAATCTTAAAAATAGGTTATTGTAACTTGGGCACAATACCTTTAACTTTTATCCAACTAGCCCACGACTTCATTCGTGTAGTTTTCTTTACTACCTTATCATCCAAAGAATATGATACTCTCATATTTAAAACGCAGAGTAAATTAATAACCTTATCACAAAAATATAAAAAAAATAAAAACCAAAAATAGAAATCTTAAAATCTTTTAGAAGTGAATAAAAATATTTCTTTTTTCGGTTTCACAAAGAAGTCTTGGCAGATACAGCGAGAGAGAGAGAAAAATATGCATTTGCTAATCCCTACACACCAACTAGCGATCTTATTACGATTAAAAATAAAATTAATCAAATAGTCCTTCAAAAGATAAGTGTTTCCCTCTTATTTAATGCCATTGGGTGTATGTGAACGTTTGCCTTTACTACAAGATGCTTTATCGTATACCTACGTTTAAGATCATGACTAAAAGCGTCGTCTCAGGTGGTATTCTATCCATATAACTTTATCTTTAGATCTTACGTCGGTATTACTTGTTGGAAAGCGCATTGCTTTCTTTAAGAGCCAATTTTCTTCGACACGTAAGAAGCTAGTATAAACCTGTATAGGGCATATCATAATCCCAACTTTCATTACCTATAATATACAGTTTTGAAAGTGCTGTACATAACATGCTATAAAAATGAATCGTTGTTGTAAGTTAGTGTGTAATAAAGTAGACCGTAATAATAATTATGAGTAGATAGGTAGTAAGGATACAAGGGGACTTTTGGGAGCTTTTATTATTCTATATAATATCTTTATTCTCAGACATTTTTATTTTTGGTTATTTTTATTTTTGGACATATTTATTTTTGGACATTTTTGTTTTTGGTCATTTTTATTTTTGGACGTTTTTAGCTTAGGGCATTTTTATTTTTAAACAATGTAAATTTTTTGACATTATTACCGTCTGATTAATAAAGGTTGAGTAGGGCTACTCCAAGTATTAAATCGGTGTTATCAAATTTTACTATAATAAACATGGAGTAATGAATGAGTGCATTAACCCGACTTTACTCTCGGAGTAAAAGTTTATCCTCAGCGGTAACCTGTTTAACGAAAGAGTAAGGGTGGGGTAGTGTCATTATGGCCTAGATTGACATTAAATAGTCGGCTATTTCCTATTGTAGCCGTTATTGTGGGTTTGGTTTATGGGATGAAGTTCTAAATTTAATATTTCACAAAGAAATCCTGTGATCTAATTAAAAAATTTATCTAACAGCTCAAAAAATTAAAATCAATAATTGGTTAAATTATCGATTTTACGTCGGACTGTTAGGTGGTGCGACTGTTATGTGACGGCTGTTATAGAGCATGCAGGTCGGCCGCGAGTACTGCACATTCGTTGTCATGACAACGCAGAATTATTAGTAGCTCTAAATGTCAAAATTATGTCAATTAACGTGGAGTTCATTCAAAACTCATTCTTTTTTACTTTTCAGCTATAAGAATTGCCATTGAAAACACGTTTATCCATGCGTAAGGAATGACTTGTTAGTCCAAGCTTACTCCATGTTTATTAACAAAGATGCGAATTCAAACTTACTTGCCTAATCTGAATTTAACTAGTCCAAATAGGGTTGCCACCCGTACTCTTAAATAGAGTATTGTCCTCTTTTTCATGTAGGCGTACCATAGATTAATGATTGGTCTCGCTGCGCTCGACTAGATACCTCCGTCGTACTTGTCAAATGCGGCAACAAATAATACGCCGAAATCGGCGTACCCGAGCCAGTCACACTGACAGCTGTGGGTGAAGTGTACGTACCGAATGTTTTATTCAATTTTGGGCTTAATTCAAACTAAAATGCCAGTTTGCGTAGTAAAACTGTGTAAAAATAATACTTCTAAAAAAAAGAAAAACACTGGGATCACATACCATCAGTAAGTTTCGTATAATTTCGAAATTTCATCATAAAATAATATGAACAATAAACGCCATTCAGTGTTACCGCTTATACAAGAATGAAGTCCCCGTGGTTGACATTTTTATTATGTGAATTTATTGTTATGTCTTTTATTATGCTTATAGGTAACCTATTTCATTTGTCTTACAAAGTTACTTACTTATACTTAACCTAGTTCTATGTTATTTCATGTTTACTTATATTTGTGATCTATATTATGGTGTAAAAATGTTAGCTGACACTATATCAAGGGGATTCTACCGATGAAACTGAACAACTTTCCTTAACGAACATGAGTCGAAAATTTATTATTTTTCCCTATACAAAATGCGCAATGAGCTGATTGACTCAAGTATGGAAAAGCTGTTTTTTTTCATTTAGACCTATGTTCTTGAAATGTAAACTTTTCGTGTCTGTACTTAAAAACTTAGAACATAATGTAGGGGATGAAGGATACGTGAACATTAGAATCATTTTTAGAATTTTTGTCTGTCTGTTTGTTTGACGCGCATCACACAAAAACCGCTGGACGGATTTTAATGAAACTGAGAACAGGTGTATAGCTTATGATTCAGGTAATATTATAGGTTAAAGGTTGCTTCACATATATCAGTGAAGCCACAGTTCCGACACAGTACCGGCACAGTGTTTTTCATACATTCTATGAACGCATCCCCACTTGTCAGTGATAATGCTCTCAGTGTCAGTGCCGCCACCGGCAAATCACGGACGTATTCGTTTTGAAAAAATACATAGACAATGTTTGAAATAATATTTTCACACCTCTTGCTCAAAAAGACCGTCATTGAAGCGTTGTAAAGCGAGGCTAAAATAGCTTTTCTTGCCCTAGGGGAAAAAGTATTTTTTTTTTAATTTTTGTCCGTCACATGACAATGAGTCTACAAAAACGAAAAAGTATTTAGTCATATGTAGAACAATATTGAATAAAGACTCGACATAATACTGTTTACTTAGATCAACAACTTTTTTGAGATAGTTAATATTAAAGGTTATGGTAAAATTAGTAATCATTTGAATCTATGGACAACACAGACCACGCCCACACAGTCCACGCTTCAGCAAGAAACAACTGCACATGCAGTCTGCACATGTACTTAGGTGGTGAGCCTTTAGCCCGTTAGTCGCTTTTACGACACCAAAAGGAAGAGAGGGGTTGGTAGTATTATTTTGATGAGCCCATTGCCGCTCTATGCTGTTGGATGTATGTGCAGTCTTTAGTCCATTAGTCGCCTTTTACGACACCAAAGAGAAGAGAGGGGTTGGTAGTATTATTTTAATGAGCCCATCGTTGCTCTATGCTGTTGGATGTATGTGCAGTCTTTATTCCGTTAGTCCTTTTTTATGACATTGAAGAGAAGAGAGGGGTTGGTAGTATTATTTTAATGAGCCCATCTTCGCTCTATGCTGTTGGATGTATGTGCAGTCTTTAGTCCGTTAGTCTCCTTTTATGACATCGAAGAAAAGTAAGGGGTTGGTAGTATTATTTTGATGAGCCCATAGTTGCTCTATGCTGTTGGATGTATGTGCAGTCTTTAGTCTGTTAGTCGCCTTTTACGACACCGAAGGGAAGAGAGGGGTTGGTAGTATTATTTTGATAAACCCATCGCCTCTCTATGCTGTTAGATGTATGTGCAGTCTTTAGTCCGTTAGTCGCCTTTTACGATACCCAAGGGAAGAAAGGGGTTGGTAGTAATAAAAGAACTACAAAAAAAATAAGGTCTAATCATTGCTATACATACTTACCATTTTTCTACAGAAGAAACCTACGTCTAACCTACATAATAATATATACAATTATATTGATATATATTCGCTTTTAATTTTTATTAAAAAAAAATTTTCTGAGCTACATTTATAACCTACACACAGCAAAAATATTTTTCCCATTAACTCGGGTAAGAGTTGAGCAGCTGGCAACAAATTTTTCACGCACACTAGCACCCTTGCATATTGTCATAAGCACACTACAATAATGAGTTGCCGCATTTACAGAGATGTGGTTTATAGGTAGCGCGGTATCTAGACGAGCGCAGCGAGGCCAATCATTCATCTAAGAGGCGTACTTTATAATCTACGACACCAATAAAATACGCTAAAATGCTCTATTTACGTAAAACTATTTACTTTAAAGAAAAATATTTGTTAAATGTCGCAAAAAGCAACAAGTATTACGTTTTTATAAGGACAAATATCTCATCTTATCTTAGTGGGGCCTGCAGAGGTTTCACTCTCGCAGCGGCACGTCGACCCATTGGGATCTTTTGTGCAACTCCGTCCCATCACTCCGTTTCCTCAGCGAAAAGACATTCGCCCTCAAAGACATTGCCAAACTTATGGCAGTCGGCCATAAGTTTGGCAATGTCTTTGAGGGCGAAGAGCCTAAAATCTTCTGGTTTCGGGTAGGCGAATCCCAGGAGACTCGTTATTTTCCTATGTACTCCGTTTTCTCCCCACATGCCCTGCACAAGCTGTCTGTTGCTAGTTGCATTCTGTGGAGCATTTGTTTTGTGGCATAGTGCCCGGTCAGGGCTCCGATAATTGTTCGTGCCTGCCTTTTGCTACCTCCGCATATGATTTTACTCCGTCCTAGGGCATCTCCACCTATGAAGGATTTTGAATGTTTCATGCCTGGTAGCTTTTCCCATTGGGTTTTATAACTGTTTTGGATTTGGTCCTTAAAGGCCTTGTTGATGGTGCTCGATGCCAGTGCAACAAACGGCTCAGGACCAATAAATGGAGTCTCTGAGCCCTCCCTGGCAAGTGCATCAGCCATCTCATTGCCATGGATTCCCATGTGGCCTGGTACCCAGATCAATCTCACCCTGTTGTGTCCACCTAGCTTGTTTAAAGCTTTTGTGGTTTCAAGTACAAGGTTGGAGTCGATCCGTGGCGAAATAAGTGACTTGAGTGCTGCTTGGCTGTCACTCAGGATGAATATGTTTTGCTTTCTCGGGGCGAGTTCTAAATTCTTTTTTGCGCATAGGAGAATTGCAAAAATTTCGGCCCGGTATACAGTTGCAAATTTTCCCATGCTTTGACTATGTTCGAAGTCATTGTTAAGGATACCTGCTTCAGTACCTGACTCCATTTTGGATCCATCGGTGCACCAGATTAGTCTGTTCTTCTCTGGAGACGGTGGTCCTTGTTTCCATTCATCCCTAGTTGGGACATATATTATACTGAATTTCTTTTCAAACATGCACTGGGGGAGATTTTGTCACACCCGATTTCCATGATCCTGTCAAGGAAATCATTAGGCTCCCATTTTGTATGTCTGGTCAGAGGCTTAGATGCGTCCCACAGCCCGGCCACCTTAAGTCTATGTAACGCTTTCTTTGCCTCTGTTTCTAAGACACTGTGCAGGGATGAAAGATCCGTAAGGGCCTCCAGAGCTGCCATCGGTGTGGTTCTGAATGCCTCAGTAATCGCCATGCATGCTGTCCTCTGAAGTTTGCTTAAAAGCATTCTTCCAGATTTTCAGCCTGGTTCTGGGCCACCAGACGATGCTGCCATATGTAAGGTTCGGCAGCACCATCATCATGTAGATCCACCTTATGATTTTGGGGTTAAGTCCCTACGTTTTGCCATAGGTGGACCGACACATACCAAAGACCCTATAGGCCTTTTTTATTATAGCTGCTCCCGCTTTTTTGGCAGGTTTTTATTTTCAGTTTTTGCATTTTTTTTTATCTTTTTCTTGGGATTTAATGAACTTGAGCTTTAAGAGCTCTACTCTCTTTCTTTCTTTTCTTTCTTTTATCTTTTTTTTATTTCTTTCTTTTATTTCTTTTATCTTTTCTTTTCTTTTTTTATTTCTTTCTTTTTTATCTCTTTTAATTTTCTTTAACATACATTTTTTAATTACTACATAACATTCTTCGCTTTTATTTTACAATTTTTCTTACTTTCTAATACATTTATTTCTTACTTTTTTCATTTTTTATAGATTTTATTGAATACATATATTTAATTATTAAAGTATTAAAATAATAATCTACTTATTATTGATAAAAATCTTAGAGCATTAATTAAAAAATAGAAAGAAAAAAAACCTATAAACTAAAACAAAATAACTTAAAAACTAAAAACCTATAAATACAATACAAATGGCTGACAGCGTTGCCCTTTTGAATGGCTAAGCTAAGCTAACTCGTTGGCAAAAGTAAAACTTTCTTACTTAAATACATTTTTTTTTCTTTTATATTAAATTCTAATAATTTACATTTCTTAATTAATTAATATTATTACATCTAAAGATTATTTCCTTATACATTTCCTTTCTTTAATTATACATGTATGTATTTATTATTTCTATTTTACATATTTACTAGATCTAATTAATTTCTTACATTTTCTTTTTTCCCTATTTTAATCCTGCCACAATGTGGTCTTGCTTACTTAATTCTATTACATTTATTTGCTCTAATTGTTCCTATTTCTTTTATTTACAATTAAGACGATATTCTTAGCAAATTCCATTAGAAGTATCCTCTCTTTTTTTATTCATAATCTCCTTAAGGGTATCTTTGCTTAGTTTTGTGTCAATTTTCTGTTGCAGAGTGTACCTAGCTTGTATGTGTACTGGACAATCGAGTAATATGTGGAAGATGTCCTTGTCCATCGTCGGGTAGCAGACACACGAGGGGCTGTCCCTGCGCTTAAATCTGTGCAGGTATGAACAGAATCCCCCGTGGCCTGTGAGAACTTGCGACGCAGTCCGGTCGATGGACATCTTCCTCACCGTGCTATATGCCTCCACTCCATTAGGGAAAAAGACCTTGGTGGTCGCGGCTGTGGCTTCGGTTATATACCTGCATTCCCACTGCTCGATCGTTTCCTCCCGTAAATGACGTTTAACGAACGAGATGGGGCTGCAGTCATAGTCTGCTCTGGTCTTCAGTTTGAGGGCGGCTTCCTTCGCTAACTCATCCGCCCTCTCGTTCCATCTCACTCCGACGTGGGCCCGTATCCAATAGTGAGAGACTAGTTGGTGGTTGTCTCTCAGGAATTCTAGGTTACCCTGTATCGCCTTCGTGATTGGGTGCGAGGAGTCGGATCAGTCAGCGTCTGGAGAGCCGACCTCGAGTCGCTCAGAATAGCCGCTTCTTCAAATTTTCTGCCAATAATAATTTCAGTCGCTTGTAGGATGGCATATAGCTTGGCTTGGAAGACCGTCAGTATGGCTCAAGTCTGAATTTTCGGGTACACGTCTCAGCCATCCTCTTCCAACAGGTCAGGGCGGCTCCGACTTTCTCCTCAAGCTTGCTGCCATCCGGTAGATCTTGACCAATCCTTCTGCTAACTCGCCATCCCCTTCCGCGTTTTTAAAAGGGTAAATTTAGAATTTAGTATCTTACTGGGGTGGGTGTTTTCGGTGAATGGTACGTGCTGCTCGAACCTCCTGCCACTTAATACTGCCTGGGGTTTCCCACGCTTTGCCTCAAAAAGCCGGGATGCTTCTTGGATCCGGAGATCCGGCGGATGCAGCCCCGACAGTATTAAAGCAGCGTTAAGGGAAACTGTTCTGTTGCTTTTTGTAATCTTCTGCGCGAAACCTCTCAGTACTACATTGAGGGCCTTCCGGGAGACTGCCTTTTTCGCATCCGCGGACCAGACGCTTGCTGCGTACAAGATCACGGGTTCGATTACTGCTTTATAAATTGTCCTGATAATTGCAGTCCCCAGGTAGCCCTCGCCGCTCTGCATACTCCCTTGTAAATTCCAATTGTTTTTTTACATATATATTGTATGTGCTTGTTAAAAAGGAGTTTGTTGTCAAGGATTACACCTAGAATTTTCATGTCACTAACTATCTCAATGTCCTTTCACCCCATGTCTAAACGAGGCGTGTCGTATTTAAGTTTTCTGGTTAAAACCATTGCCTTCGTTTTATGATGCGCAAAATTCAATTTATTCGACACGCCTTACTTTTGGACACGGGAGAGGACGGCATTGGCTTTAGTGGAATATCTCCGGCTGTACTGCCCTCTATAATTAAGACGATGTCGTCTGCGAAGGTTTGACAGTAAACATCGGCGAGGGTCAGTTCATTAAGCAGGGGGTCTAATATTAAATTCCAGAACAAGGGCCCGCCGATAGAACCTTGGACGCAGCCCTTGTTGGTATTTTTACTGTGTTGCTCCCCCACATACTTCACCGTCACCTTCCTGTCACTCAAATAGCTGTCCACCAGCCTCCGAAGATTAATCGGGCATTGTTTCTCCCTTAGTTGGCATTTAATTTGGGGCCACCACGCGTTATCGAAGGCCCCCTCTATGTCCAGCGAGATCAGAACCATTATCTTCTTCTCAACCAGATTTTGTCTGATCTGCCGGACCATATCATAGAGGGGGTCTTCAGTACTGTGCTGTGGCACAAAGCCATATTGATAGAGGTTCAGTTTGGGCAACACATACCATCTTATTCTTCTAATCAACAATTTTTCTAAAATTTTGCCTAGGATTGCCAGGAGCCCTATTGGTCTGTAGGATTTGGGGTGCGTATAGTCGTCTTTGTTTGGTTTTCTGAGCAGGATTATCGTCGCAACCTTCCAGGGCTTGGGAAAGTGGGGAGAGCTATTTTCTATTTGAGCTATTCATTTGTTGTATATAGCTAGGGATAAGGATGAGTCTGTGTTTATAGCTGCTGCGCAAATGTCAGCCGTGAAGCCATCATCACCCGGGGCCTTTTTGGGGTTGAACGAAGACACCGCGTGAAAAAGTTCAGCCTCCACGAATGGAGGGTCACAGAGATCATCTTTTCTTCCCTCATTCGCTTTGACTGCCCTTCTTCTCACTTCTCTGTGGTCTTCGTTTTCCCCCACTTCGGTATCCTCCGAGTAAAAGCTCTCGGCCATTATGCGCACCGACTCCTTTGGGCTGGTGTTTTTGCCATCCCTAGCTATCGGCAGATCTTCGTAGGCCTTTTTTGTTTTTTCTATAACCCTGTAAATGCCCTCCCACATTGATTCCCTTTCCTGTTTCTCGCAGAAGTCTTCCCAACTCCTGATCCTGGCTCTTTCCATCTCCTCTTGGTATATTTCCTTTGCTTTTACGTACTGCTCCACGACATGTGCCAAACGTCTTGGCGCCGCCAATTTTATTCTTTTCTTCTTCCTATTCTTTTCCTTCTTCATTTCTTCTAGATCCTCGGACCACCACGCAATCTTTATTTTTCTCTTCGCCTTCTTCCTTTTTAACATTCTATTGCACGTCTCTTCTATACTTTCTATAAATTTTCATACTTTATCCTCTAAATCGCTCACTTCTTTTATTTTAACTATTTCTTCCGTATTTATTTTCCTTTTCTCATATTCTATTTTGCACTCTTCCTTAAATTTGCTCCACTATATCTTATTCGTCTTATATTTCCTGGTGGTTCTCGTATCCTCTATTTCTTTAATTTCCTCTAAATTGATTTTGAATGTGATTGAGTTTTGGTCCGAGGTAGTCATTTCTTCATATACCTTCCATTCTTGTATCAGTTTGGCCATGTCGTCTGAGCAGCACGTCACGTCTACCGAGCTCTTGTACCTTTCCCTCCACGCCAGGTATCAAAAGTTAGAACACTTCCCTCATTCATGATTTCTAGTCCTAACTCAACGAATAATCCTGCCAATTCTGCACCCCTGTCATCACTCCTATCACTTCGTCATCACTCACTCTAGGCATTTGCGTCACCTCCAACTAAGAGCAACCTACAACCCATCTCCTTAATCATCTCTTTCAGGAGCCGCACATAGGTTTCGATGTCAATGTTGGGTTTAAAGTAGTAGGAGATTACGTCGATCGTCTATTCGGCTGTTACTAACTTAGCCGCTACTAAGTTGGTTGTGGTGAGGTTGGGAAATTGTACGATTTTAATGTTGTTATTATTTATTAAAATAGCGGCTTTGTTATTTTTCCCAACCTCATATGCCGCTTGGACGATCCGCGCTCCCGACACATCATCCATGACACCTTTGTTTCCTATGTATGGCTCCTGAATTAATGCGAAGCATGTTTTACTGCTGGCTATCTCCGCCAGCACTTCAGAGGTTGCATTTTTGCTCCGCTGATGGTTTTCTGGATTATTCCATAAATCTTGTCTTTCCTTACAACTGACGCCGCGCCCATAGCACCTGTACGCTACCTTAGCCCTGGCCAGCCTGCCCCACTAAGCCCTTATTGGGCATACCTCGTTGAAGGTGTTCCCTATAGACCTTGGCAACGGTCGTGTCCATGTGCTGTTTTCAGGTGAGTTCCTTATCCAGTGTTATGCCTAGATATTTCACTTCTCTGGACCAGGGAAGCTGGGTGCCGTAAAGTTTTAGGCTTCCCAGTTTCGTAAGGTTTTTCATCCTCGTGAAGGAGATAGCGGTTGTTTTCCCCGGGTTTACTTATAGATGATTGGTATTACACCAATCCTCCAGCAAACACAGGGCACGTTGCATTAGCTACGATACCGTGGAGATAAACTTTCCACTGACTGTGATGACCAGGTTATCCGCTTAACCAACCGCATATAGTGGTCCTTGGGTCAGTTTTGCTATGATTGAATCAACTACAAGGCTCCATAGCAGAGGAGAGAGGACCTTGCGGGCACCCTCTAGTTGTTTGAGCGAGTAAACTGTCCCCAAGCAGTTCTGAGTAGATTATTCTACCCTTTAACATGCATTCAATTCATTTGCAGATTGGTTGTGGCACGCCATGATCTCTGGCTGCCACATTGATGGAGTCAAAGGTTGTGCGATCAAATGCACCTTCAATGTCTACGCAGACGCAGATCTCTTTGTTCTCCAGGGCTGATTCCGCTCGGCTTACCACATGGTGGAGAGCGGTTTCTGTTGACTTTCCTGGCTGGTAAGCGCATTGAAGTCCGTGAAGTGGGAATTTTTTTAACGGTCCCGCTCTGATAAATTCGTCTACCATCTTTTCCAAGGTCTTAAGAAGAAAAGGTTGGAGACTTATTGGCCTAAAAGCTTTAGGTTCTTCATAATCTGGTTTACCCGGTTTTGGTATGTATATTACCTTAACAAGTCTCCAAGTTCTGGGAATATAACCAAATGCAATGCAGGCTTTATACAATTTTTCAGAGAAGGGGGCCCTGAATGGAAGCGCCCTGTTGTATTAGGATGGTTTAAATATTGTCAGGTCCAGGTGTTTTATATGGTTGAAAGCTCCCCAGTGCCCATTAAACCTTAGATTCATCCACCACCTTTTTAGCTATTATCCAATCATACTTGGAAGTCTTAACTTGCTGCTCCTTCCAGCTGATTGGATCATGTTCGTCTTGAATGATGCTTGATCGAGGGAAGTGGGTATCAAACATGACCCTTCAGTGTATTCTCACCATTTCCTGTTCGAGTTCCATTTGCCCTCATTACTGTAGACAGTGGAATCGCCTTTGTTGTAGAGATTGCCTTGGTTAGTCTCATTGCTTCAGGAACAGACTGTATCTGTTCACAATGTTTCCTCCAAGCCGATCATTTTGCTTTACGAACCGCACTGCTATAGCGAGTTAAAGCCTTATTGTAATTGCTAAAGTCGTTCTTTGCCTTCGCTTCATTGAACGCCTGTCGTGTCTCTTTTCTAATCTGAGCCACCTCTGGAGTCCACCACGGCAGTCTCTCCGCCACTGATTTTGTTTCTGGGCAGTTATTCTGCCAGGCCGTCATCAGTGCTTCTGTGAGTCTGTCAGCTTCAAACTCTATGTCCACAACTGAGTTAAGTTTACAACATAGACCATCTAGTTCCCGCCTGAGATCCTTTCTGAAGCCCTCCCAGTTGGTGTTTCTTGGGTTCTTCCTTCGCATAGTTCCTATGGTCTTACCTAGTCTATACCTAAAGCATATGTATTTGTAATCAGAGAGGGATACTTCGTCCGATACATACCAGTTTGTGTTGTTACTTACCGCTCTGTTACTAGCAATAGTTATATCAATCACCTGCGCCCTCCGGGCATTGAAAAAGGTAGCCTTATTTCCTTTGTTAAGTATTTGCATGGGTGAACTTACCAGATACTCCAGCAGTCTCTCCCCTCTCTCATTGGTGTCTAAGCTGTCCCAGATCACATGATGCGCGTTGGTGTCGCAGCCGATGATGACATCTTGGTTTTCTCGGCCAGCGCAGGTTACCAGTTCCCGTATCTCTTTTGATACTGGATCCGCCTTCTCAAAAGGGAGGTAAGCTGACGATAAAATTACCGTCCGCCTGGTGTATTCCGTGTGTGTGTGTGTGTGTGTGTGTGTGAGTGGGTGTCTGTGTGTGAGGATATATGGGTGTGTGTGAGGGTATATGTGTGTGTGTGTGAGGGTATATGTGTGTGTATGTGTGAGGATGTGTGTGTGTGTGCGCGCCAGCCTAAATATGTCCTGCGGGCCGTCGCCGTAATGTTATGCAGCGCGTCTTGACTGCGTTTGCGTCATAACGTTTGATTTCGTATTGCCGTAATTAAATAATGACGCACACGTCACGCTCACCTCAATGCAGCGCACCGCCGTATTGTCATATTAGAACCTCACTTACGCGTGTTTTGTATCGTACAAAAACGGTATCGCGCTAAATTTAGACGTTTCATAAATGTCAAATGAAATGTCACTTTGCAGTGTTCATCGAGTGTTGGTAACGCATTGCAGAAGTGTATGGATTGTTAACTTTGCAAATCTTGTTAGTAACTTTTATGTCATTTCGTACAGATATATAGTAAAAACAGCATCATCCACAATTACCGAGTAATGTACTTACCTAACTTATAATGTCATACCTATCTACTTAATTTTTCAGGCACAAAATTTGAGCATGTGCGTTGGCAAACTGTTGGATTTGGCAGATCAAGAAGATTTGAGATTGTAGCATAATTTTTTTTATCCCACAGTAACCACTCGATGGATCGAGATATGAAGTAGCTTATTTGTTGACCAAGCGGGTGCTCCATCTTACATAAATAAATTTACATACTATCATCATCATCATCATCACCAGCCTGAAGACGTCCACTGCTGAACATAGGCCTCCCCCTTTGACCTCCATCCTGACCGACAACTCGCCACTCGCATCCACCGGTTGCCTGCGACTCTCACGATGTCGTCGGTCCACCTAGTGGGAGGCCTACCAACACTGCGTCTTCCAGTGCGTGGTCTCCACTCGAGAACCTTTCTTCCCCAACGGTTGTCGGTTCGTCGAGCGATGTGGCCTGCCCATTGCCACTTCAGCTTGCAAATCTTACGAGCTATGTCGGCAACTCCGGTTCTTTGGCGAATATCCTCGTTTCGGATTCTATCGCGCAAAGAAACTCCGAGCATAGCTCTCTCCATTGCTCGCTGTGTGACTCTGAGCTTTTCTAAAAGGCCAACAGTTAAGGACCACGTTTCGGTGCCATATGTCATCACCGGCAACACACATTGGTTAAAGACCTTTGTCTTTAGGCACTGCGGAATCTTCGATGCAAAGATATCTCGTAATTTCCCGAACGCTGCCCATCCGAGTTGGATTCTCCGGGCGACCTCTTTGTCGAGGTTGGACCTACCTAACTGGACAATCTGTCCTAAGTAGGTGTAGTGGTCGACAACTTCGATAGTATCGCTCCCAACAATTACCGGTACGGGTTCAACATGGACATTCGACATGATCTTCGTCTTGTCCATGTTCATTTTAAGACCCACCTGTTGGGATACGATATTGAGGTCGCTGAGCATGGTGTTGAGGTTCTCCAGCGACTCCGCCATTATGACTATATCATCGGCAAAACGAAGGTGAGTAATGTATTCGCCATTAATGTTGATGCCGAATCCGTTCCAATTCAAGAGCTTGAAAACGTCCTCCAACGCATTTGTGAACAGTTTCGGAGATATGACGTCTCCCTGTCTCACACCTTTCTGCAATTGGATTGGTTTCGTGCTCTCGTCTTGTAATCGGATCGACATAGTAGCGTTTCTATACAAACATTTCAACACTTCGATATACCTATAGTCGATATGGCAACGCTGGAGGGACTGCAACACAGCCCAGGTTTCGATAGAATCGAAGGCTTTCTCATAGTCCACAAACGCTAAACATAAGGGCCGATTATACTCCTCAGTCTTCTGTATAATCTGGCGGAGCGTATGTATGTGGTCTATGGTACTAAAGCCTTTTCGGAAACCGGCTTGTTCGGGAGGCTGGAAGTCGTCAAACCTGCGTTCGAGACGGTTCGTAATGACTCTCGAAAACAGCTTGTACACATGGCTCAGGAGTGAGATGGGTCTATAATTCTTCAATAAGGTGTTATCGCCTTTCTTGAAGAAGAGCACCACCGCACTCCTGTGCCATGCTTCTGGCGTAGTACCTTCGAGCATGACGGAATTAAACAACTTCTGGAGGACTACGAGTATCGGTTTTCCACCCGCTCGCAGAAGTTCAGTGGTAATTCCGTCAACACCCGGCGCCTTGTTGTTTTTAAGCTGTTTAAGAGCCATACTAATCTCATACAGGCTGATGTCAGGGATATCTTCGGTATAGTGTCGGGTTAACTTAGCTCTGGTGTCCTGAGCTGTACCAACAGCGGGCTCTTGTGTTGAGGTGTACAACTGTCCATAAAACCTCTCGAGCTCTCTCAGAATCTCCGGCTTCGACGAAATGACACTGCCGTCCTCGATCTTCAGCTTAGTCATTTGGCTCTGACCAATAGACGAATTCTTTGCGAACACTTTGGCGCCTTGGTTCCGCGCAATTGCGTCCCTAATGCATTTAGCACTATAGGAGCGCAGGTCGTGTCGCACAGATTTCGAGATTCGTCTATTGAGTTTGCCATATTCCGACATATCAGCTGAAGATTGCAGTATCATTTCTTTCCGGTCTTCCATTAACTTAATGGTTCCGTCTGAGAGCTTTTGAGGCTTTTTCCGGCGTGGGGTCTTAAAGAACTTAGACCCCACAACTTGGACAGTTTCCACAAGCCCGCTGCTGATCTCGTCCACAGTTTCGCACTCGGCTAGGCACTGGAAGCGATTTTGGAGTTCGAGTTGAAAGTGTTCCGGGCTCTGGATCTGGGCAGGGCCAGGACGGAGTGTGGACTTCACCAGACGTGACCTCTCGAGCTTGATGTTGATATTCAGTGTGCCTCTAACAATCCGGTGATCGCTACCGGTTTTCACCCTACTGATCACGGAGACATCACTGAATATACGCTTCTTGGTCGTCATGATGAAGTCGATCTCATTTCTGGTTGAACCATCGGGGCTTATCCACGTCCACTTCCTGGTTGGTCGCTTCCGGAAGAAAGAGTTCATCAAAAAGAGTTCCTCCTTCTCCATAAAGTCGACCAACCGTTGGCCCCTTTGGTTCCGCTGTCCATATCCATATTGCCCCACTCTCAACTCATCGCCGTTCCTTGTGCCTACCTTTGCATTGAAGTCCCCCACAACAACGGTGAAGTACGTTTCGGAGGAATGTATGGCTTCAGATATCTCCTCATACAGAGCCTCTACTTCTTCGTCAGGGTGTGTCGAGGTTGGTGCATATACCTGTATGACCTTCAGCAAATACCGATCGGTGATTCTGAGTATAAGGTACGCAACTCTACCTGACACACTATCGACCTTGATAACGTTGTTAACAAGGGACTTGCGGACGAGAAACCCAACACCACCCTGGGATTTTCGTTCTCCTTCCCGGAAGAAGAGCATGTTGCCAGAATCAAGGACTACCATATCCTGCCCCTCTCGTCGGATTTCTGATAGTCCCATGATGTCCCACCGCAATCTGCTCAATTCTTCCTCCAGCTCTACAATCTTTGCATCGGTCCTCAACGTGCGGATGTTGTGTGTTGCCAGGGCCAAGGTTCGTTGGTGGGTGTGTGGGTAGCCGAGCAACTGCCGGTGATTCTTCGCACCCCCTGCTCCTCCGTTACCTGACCAGCTACCCGTTGGGCCAGGGATAAAGGAGCTGCCGGGGACTGGGGGCCGTGGGCAAATATTGTCTGTCATGGGGGGGGGGGGGGGTTTGCCATAATCCCCACGCTTGGCAGGCGGCTTGGGGATCGCAGCGGGACACCGTTTAGCTAGAGGACGCTGCGGCCCGTCCTCCGGTGGCTGGTCGTAGTTTTAGGACATACCCGGGTCTTTTACATACTATGCTTCATCCAAATCTGTTTAGCTGTGAATGTAAATCTTATTTTTTAGATGTTTGTTGTCTGCGAGGATGCTTCACTACGATCCAGTATTTGCTGTGCAAATCGTGAATGCATGTGCCGTGCTGCACAACATGGCTCTACGTGCTCAAATTCCTGCTCCTCAACTTAATTTACAAGAACGCAAGCGTGAGGCTTTAAATCAAGTCCGCAGGGTGGCTGCTGAGGTAGAGTTAAGAAGAGTGGCTCAAGTACCCCAAAATGTTGATAGGCGTGTAAATATCGAGTTAATGTAGGGGAGGACAGTCCAACAGGCTCATATTCAAAGGCTTTGGAACGAGAGAAACCTTATGTAATAAAAACAAATATAAAATTTAATAAAAAATTGTTTATTATTGTCACAATATCACAAATCCTTAAATTCTACACATAGGTACTTAAATCAGGGGAAGCCCTTAGTTAGCTCATCATCAGAACGACGACAGCAGCAACGTTTATTCTGTAAGCAAAATATACATTTTTAAACAGCAGTATTCTCAGCAGTTATCTTCACTCGTTAGTTGAGTTCGATGGCGCAGCGGCTAGCGCGTTCGGCTTGCGATCTTGCCCGCTAAGCAACTTTGGCAATGCCGGTCGCTGGATGGATGACCAAATTAAAAAGATTTCGTGCTTCGGAAGGCACGTTAAGCCGTTGTCGTAAGATGACAGTCGTTAAAACCCACCAACCCGCATTGGGCCAGCGTGGTGGGTTATGGCCCAATATCCCCACGTACCATTGACCACGTGGGAGGCATGTGCCCAGCAGTGGGACGTTTATAGGCTGATGATGATGATGATTCTATCTTCACATCTCAAAAGCTCTTTTTCTTTTCGCATCCCAGACTTAAAATAAGGATAGTTCACCTTTTGTAACCGCATGGATTGTGGAAGCTCCATAGTGGGCTCTGCATTTTAGTTAATATAAAGCAAATTAACACACAAATATTATCACTACCAAAATGCTTAGTAAATATACCTCTTCAATTTTATGCTAGCGAACACAGATTGACCATGAAATGAACAAAAATACACAAATAATTTATAGCAAAAAGTATCACATTGGATAATGAGTTGTGTATTAGTAAAGCAAACCCAACACAAAAAAAGCAAACTGCGAGAAACGCCAATGGCGAGGTCCCGGTGGTTCTCGAGAAACTCCACCAATACCTCAATTTGTCTCAGAGACGACTTCTTTTCTGGGTGTCGCCATCAAAAATTGAACCGTAAATCTACAAAGTAAAAACTTGTCATAATCTCATATTATCTTTGTAACTACTGCCGGCAAACCAATTAAACGCCAACTTACTTTTACAGTAGTTACACAATACCTTACCTTATCAAGTAAAATAACTCCGAGCGAAATACAAATAAATTCAATTATTTTAATGGTTTACTATTGCTTAACAAAAAACGTATGACAAAAGATAATTTTACAAACAACGTTTGAAAAACTAATCATTTGACAAACTTTCTTTTCGCAAACATATTACTTTAAAAAGAATCATTTGACATAATACAGATTTCGCAAAGGTTTTTCTTAGGAAATATTTCTACTGTTAAAATCTTATTTTAATAATATTCACTTGACTAAATAATTCGTTTGCCAAATTGGTGATTTTACAAAAAATATGGTATATTAGGTATGTTATATTATATAAGCAAGGATGTAAGCAAATTCAATTTTTCAATATCTACAGGAGTAGGGCAGCTAGTATTTGTTAAATGTTATTTATGCTCTACATTGTCTTGCCAACTAACATGTTTAAAAAATAATCAATTTGTAAAATAATGTTTTAGCATAATTTTTTTTTTAGTAAATAGGTATATTGTCTAATGAGCAGTTTATTAAACAATAGTTTGTAAAATGATACATTTATCAAGTATAATTTTGTCAAATGTTATTTTTCAAATGAAAATTTGGTATTTGTTTTTTGTCAAATGATTGGACACCTATTTTAATATTTAAACCTAACGTCAACCAAACTGTCAATCAGAACCAACAGTGCTTTTTTCTTCATGGGAGGGTATGCAAAGGGATACATCCATACATCCATATTTTGTGTTCAATTTATCCGTTTTAATACCATTTTTACTATGCTTTGAACAAAATCAAGTGTTATGTTTGTGTATAAACTTAGATCCTAGGTTATTAGGCGTGATGTAGCCCTGTAACAACAACTTTATTCGTGGACATAATCGATTACATAAGGAATAATCGATATAGAATTATCAAAACTTGCGTACGGCAACACACACTGGTTTCACGCGTAGGTGCAGTTGACGTGCAGTGCAGGTGACGATGACGCGTAGTTTTATTTTAGGGCAATACGGACGGTTGTTTGCGTTTAAGGTGTACTTCACGTATGCGTGAACTGCACGTACACTCGACCAATGCGTCATAAAATTACGGCGATCGGCCCGCTGGGCGGGTGCTTGTTGCCGTAGAATATGCTGCATCCCCTACTGGTGATGGCACGCCTTAGCCGGTGGGTGTCCTGGAGGGAAACAGAGGATCAGTTCCCCACCCTAAGCATTGCTCTGACTTTAAAAAATTAAACACGTCTGCTTTACAGAACGTTGGGATAGGTTGCTTGCCTGTCTTCTGGGCCATCTTTCTTGTTCAAGTTCTATGTCGGCGTTATCCGCGTTTAGTTTGCTTGTTTTGCAATGTTACCTCGTTTTTAACATACGATATCTTCCTCCTCCGTACCATACATGTTAATTTTGTAATGGACAACGGGCTGTGGTCTGTTGTTTTTTTTATATACATTGTTGTATTTATCGCATGGATTCAAACTTATGTAAGTATGTCTATTGTTAGGTACCCTATTTATCTGTTTTTTAATATTGACTTTTTTCATCCATATGTCAAAAGAAAATTTTTTCAAGGAGCCAATTGAAAACCAGCGCGTCAGGTTCCATATTATTGGACCTGACAATATGCTGAATTGGCTGCCTGTTTAGCTGCGGCTGTAAGACACTAATGTGCTATTATACATAAAGTGTTTGTTGTTTTTTTTTTAATCTTAGTTGTTTTAATGTTATCGTTGTAACTGTCTCGTGTGTTGTAGCTAAAAAAATAATTTTTCATTTCATTTCATTTCATTTCACCCCCTTCCCCCGTAAGGACCTTAACAGTGGTCAGATCCCTGCAACAGAACTTTATTAGAGGCATTGCGTGAAGGTCGTTTCTGACATAAACGCAAGTCCTCATTTCATTAGTAGAACAATTGTTGATCCAACCAGACCATGGACCACCAGGTCACTGATAATGGCCTGCTTGAAACTAGCTGCGCTTCGCAGTGTTAATGTTTTAAGTAACCTTAAATACTACACTCACCGAATGATGAAGGTTGACCCGCCTTGCAACCTGAGGAGAGGACAGAGGTAAGGAAGGAAATAGGACGGTTGCAGATCAGCTGCTGTGATGGCTCCTGGCCTCTGGCGGCGTTGCCACGCCGGTCGACTCCTAGAGGCTGTCTAGATTGCACTGTCCCCACTCGCCGAGCAGCCGCCTCCTCCACAATATCGCCGGGAACCGGTTCCCACCAGCTCACCATGCGAGGCTAACAGTTCCTGTTAAACGCGAGGTAATTTTCGCGATATACGCTCTGTTCGTCCGACTAATCACACACAGCAGCCTCCGATAGCCGTTTAGAAGAAGATTATTAAGATTTAAGTTAATTTTATGCTATTTCACAACTAATGCACGTGGGCATGTACCGACACAACCGAAACTGAAATCACAATAACGCGACGCGAATTCTGCCGTCAGAAATATAAGCGCGTACAACCTGCGGTTGTTTTTACACCATATTATGAGGTCTGAGCTGTCCCGTACCGTGGGAAAATCAAAATCAGCACCGAAACTTAACAGACCTCCGCCATTACGTGTTATTCCGAAACCGAACCGATATTGAACTGAACTGACATACGAATGTCAATTCAACTGACAGTTTTGTTTTTATATATCCGTCAATGTGGGAAGGCAAAGTACCATCCGTACGGCCTTAATTTGATATTAAACAATTGTAGTAAATTATACCAGGGGTTCCACCTAAACCTTTAATTTGGCCCCTGTAAAGGTAAGGTTCCTGGATTAAGGCAATGTCGAATTGATTCCTTTTTAGCTGGCGTGCCAGAAGGACAGTTGCAGCCTTACAATGATGAAGGTTAATCTGAACGCACCTTGCCTCTGTTAAGGTTATCGCCCGTCTTCCGTGAGTTCGCCGTCCGATGCCGTGTGCACGGCCAACGGAGACGACCCTCCCAGAAGCAGCTCGTCCAGGGCGAGCTCCCCCATGACATTTTCGGATCTTGGCGAGGAGATCCCACTACACTCCATTGGGTCTCCTCTCCAACATCCTCGGCTACCGCGATAGTTGCGCCATGTTCCGGCTGCCCCACCGCCACTGGAGCGCTTTGGGAGCACTCAACCACAGTCACCCCCGCCACGCTCACACTACCGCTACCGCCTTGGGCATCGACAAGCTCGTCCGTAGGCCTCTCCTCCAGAAGCTTAAAGACGCTCTTGTCGATGCCCGTATTAAGGCAGTAGCCCTCCGCTTTGATGAATGCTGCAAAGGCACCATCCATTAACACGATCCTACGAACTGTTAGACCCTCCACCTTAGTATCGACGATCTTCCAGCTCGAGGTCCGCAAGCCAGGATGGTACCTCTGCAACATCCTCAAAACTCTACCTACCTCAAGGCGGCTGATGTTTCTGGATTTCCAGGCCATTTTAACTGGCTTCGGAAGGTCCTTCACATCAACCACCCTGACCATGACGCCCTCCACGACAAGGTCGTCCTGCGCTCGGAGCCAGTTCGCCGAGCTACTCCCCTCACACATGAAAAGAATAGCCCCCGACGAAATGTCTCCTATGTTTACCACTGGCAGAGGGTTAGGCGCGTCCTACAGCAGGTCCCAAATGGTTCGTTGAATCGCCACGTAGTGGCCCTCTCCCAGCGTAGTCGCAGGGTAGTCGTCAGCAATGATGGCCATCTTATAGGCACTTACTGCCCCCGCGTAAGACCCGTGAGTCTTAACACGTTTGGCATCAAGCGTCTCCTGACTCTCATTGCTGACCTCCCTCAGCCTTTTCGAGCGCTCCACCGCATCAGCCGTCATCTCCCCCTCGGCCCACTGCCTAAGCAGCTTGGCCTGACGCTTGCAGTTGCCCGACCTATGCCACGGCTTCTTGCCCGAGCTCCCCCCTGTATCAGACCTGGGGCCGTCAGGTCGGATCCCATGAGGACCCAGTTCCGTTGCCCCGCCATTCCACGGTCCTCCACATGGGTTTGCTGGGCAGGTGCAGACGCCCTCCCCTTACCAAGCAGCAGACCTCCGACCGCTTGATCCCCGCGCATGGTTCCCGGTGGGTTGAGGCCCCTAAGGTTCCCACTCCCCCGGGCCCCCGCGCGGATCCCGACTGCAGCGGATGCCGTGCCGGTGCACCTGAAGCCCTATAGCCCCTGCGGTTCCTACCACGTCCAGCTGATGGGGTTGGTCCCCGAAGGTATCCATCCCCACTGTGTCTCGCGGTAGGCCCCGCCTTAAACGCGCCTACTCCCGAAGGAGTGTTGCGCGCGCGGGGTCCATTGCGGGACGGAAAGGTTGCTGCCTAAGTTAGCCTCAAAAATTGGCAAATTTTTGCCCCCCCCCCCCCCCAGATACAAGGGGCAGCCTGAGCCCGAAGGCCCAGGGAGTGGTTCCTCCTGGGGTAAATTAGTTTTTGAAAATGTACCATTTTGTTGTAGTGACAATGTTGGTGTCGACGAGGTTGTCCTCCCTTCAAGGATGGGATGGGATAGGATTAGGAAAAGGGGAAGGAAAGTGGTAAGGAGGGGAGTTGCTATGGATAGGATCATGGGATTGAGGGTAAGGGAATGGCCCACCGTGCGGGATGTCACTGGTGGGTTAGCCCCACACACTCGGCTACTGCACGTCGCAAGGTAGATGGTAGGTGTGCGATGCTTGCTTAGTGACGGCAGCATTTCCAGGGCCGACGTCGTGGACGTGTGTGTATAGGACTTGACAGCAGACGCAGCTTGCTCAACATCGCACACTTGAGCACACATCAAACCGCTCTACGACCCCTAAGGACAAATAAGTAAATACTCTTTTTTATGCTACGTACTTTATTTTTGTTCTAACAAAATGAAAAAATACTTTATTCGTCATAAAAAAAAGGTGGCAACCCTAAGTCCAAACGTAAGTTCGGATAAAGACAGGAGTAGGCCATTTTTATGAATGAGATGGTTATAGTACCTATCTACTGAATTAACATAAATGCAGTTCTAACTTGGTGAAACGTATGGTCTATGGCAGCTGATTGCTTCAGCGGTCCTCATTGATATAATTATGTATGTATGTATGTTCTGCAACAATCGAAGATTTTAATTTTTCTAATGTTACAGCGTTATATATTTTTTATTAGTATACAATCTTATTGAAATTGCGTAAGATTCAATGAAGGATATAAGATATTGCTATTATAGCGATAATATAATAACCCTTCAATTGCCTAGCTGATAAACTAGCATTAAAAGTCCACCGTTTGCAAGTACACAAAATTTGGAAACGTACCTTCTTTCAAGACTGCCTTTATCTTTTGCCTCTATCTAAAACTAGGGCAGACACCTCTCCAATTACCCTATCGTGGGTGGCTGTATCCGACCTTTGCAAATTCAGTCAACACTATCTGCTTACTTTGTAAGTCAATCATTTGGACACCAGAACCCGGTTTGTCAAAAGGTTCAATTATCGCGCGTGGAAAATCTTTCGATGCTGTTTCCCATATGACATCATCGCAACATTTGTTTGCTGTACACAGAACTTCTTAAAATCTTGACGACCTCTATGATCGAGTGATCAGTGATCATCACGCCGATTCTGGTGTCGCCATACTTATCTGAGGTCCCTGTTAAATTCCCGGTCGGGTAAATTTAGGAATGTTTTTTTTATTCTACACTAGCGACCTGCCCGTGACTTCATCCGCGTGTAATCCCCGTAACGAATTTACTAAAATTTTCTTCCATATGAACTTTGTCCTGAAAATTACAAAACAAGAAACAAAGAATTACCAAATTAGTGCACTTCAGAACTGTGATGCGCGAACATACATTCGTGGCGATAGAGTTTTATGTGCTTATATTGATTTACTTGATTCTGTGTGTTTTGTACGTATAGGTACATTAAAAATATGACGTATTTAGATTTATCCGTTGTCTTGTTAATGTAGCTTAACTTGGTCTAGATAAAGGTTGAGCGTGGAAAACTTATGGCAAAGAACTCTCTTTACTTATGACGCACATTAATTGTTCTCCAGCAGCGGATCAATATTCGCGGCCACGCTTTATATTTCCGCCCAATTTCCCGTCCAAAGTGTAAGACGTTCAAATAAATGCTAAAAGATTCAATGGCGCGAAATAGCCACCGTTGCGGTTGTAAGCGTTATTAAAATTTGCTTACCGAGCACGACCAACGCCAGCCGACGAATAGGAAAGAAAGGCGAAATTAGCCGATTTTACGGGATTGCCGACTCGACGAGTTATGCTCAATGTTCCACTAGAACTGTGTTGTATTGTTATTTGAGAATTCGAGCATTTTTTTGCTTTTAGTAAAAAGTTTAGTAGTTTATTTTTTATGAGTTATCTTTGTCTTTGTAAAAGCTTTTAAAAAAAATAAGTAAATTTGTTCTTACTAGTGTTGCCTGCGATTTTGTCTGCATAAAAGCCGCTCTTCTGTGATACCGAAAAAAAATCAAATAATCACGTCTGGTCGATTGCTTAATTTTTTTGATTTTAATAAAAAATAAAGAAGCTATATCTTTTACTAGCGTTGCCCGCGACTTTGTCTACGTAAAAGCCCCTCTTCTGTGATATCGAAAAAAAATCGAAAAATCACGTCTTCTCGATTGTCTAAAAGAAATTCACTGAATTTTCAGAATTACCGATTCGACGAGTTATGATCAATGTTCCACTTGAACTGTTTTGTATTGTATTTTTTGTTTAACACTTTATGTACGTAAACTACAGAGGCGGATTTAATGCCTTAGGCATTCTCTCCCAGTCAACCATCGGGTGGTGCAGAGACAAATATGGTAGGGTGCACAAATGAAATGAAAATATATTCATATACATACATGCATATACGATATACATATATACCTACACAATAGATACATATACATTCTATTACGTATATAATAAGTAATAAATAAATACATAAATATAACACGATTACTGATGTGGAGTATCAGCTTGTTTTGCAAGAAAGCTGCGCAACTTGGTTTTGAACGCATACTACCGGCTGGTAGGCATTCTGATATTTAGATTGAGAGAATTCCAGAGGAGGAGGGGTTTAACAAAGAAGGAAGAGTGAATGATGTCAGAGGGACATCATTCACTTGTTGTGAGAGGGACAGATGAGCAAGCGGTTAAAAGAAGATCGAAGATTTTTTTCATGACTAGAACTTAAGTATTAAAAGTGAGAAGAAAGATAAGAAGAAGAATTAGAATAACATAATACAAAAAAAAAGAGTGGTCAAGGCCCGCATACTTCTACGCAGCCGAATGGGCAACCATTTAAGCTATGATCGGCATGCGGACACATGATCATATTTACGAAGGTTAAATACGAATAGAATGCAGTTATTTAAGAGCGTTTACGCCGAGCGCGAGACCTCAAGTTTAGGTTTTTAAGTCCAAATATCACGCACACAGAAGCGAGCTGTGAGCGCGCGCGACTGTGTGTGTAGAATAGGCTAGTTCTGCTCACTGTAGTCAAACTCACTCACTTTGATCCGTTAGATCGAATTTGCTTTTTCGTAATAGGTACTACGATTATTTTTTTTAATATGGGCGTAAGTAATGCATGAAATAAGTAAGTATAATATTATATTGCATGTATTTTTATTAAACTTGCAATGTATGTGTCTTGTTCGGGTGGAATTTTGCAACTCAATTTTGACCCACTTCCCGTTTACTGATTCAGCTGAAAATTTGCATACATGTGTAAATCGCGTGACAATGCAAATTTATGATTGACATGGTGCTGATCTGATGATGGAGATGGAAGGTGGCTATTGAAACTTTGCAATAAAATAGCACAACCTAATCGAGTTTGGGCTCGTTTGAATCGTCTTGACGAGTACTTTGTCTTTCAATGGTAACCAGGGTCTGATGATGGAGCTGGATGGTGGTCATAGGAACTCTGTAATAAAAACGACGCAACCCCATCGAGTTTCTGCTCGTCTCATTTGTCTTGACGAGTACTTTGTTTTTAGATGGTTACCAGGGCCTGATCTGATGATGGAGCTGAAAGGTGGTCGTAGGAACTCATTAAAGAAACAACGCAACCCCATCGAGTCTCGGCTCGTTTGATTCATCTTAACGAGTATTATGGTGCTAGATGGTAACCAGGGTCTGATGATGGAGCTAGAAGATGGCCATAGGAACTGAGTAATTAAACAACATAATAACCCCATCGAGTAAGGGCTCGTTTAATTCGTCTAGACGAGTACTTTGCTGCTAGATGGTAACCAGGGTCTGCTGATGGAGTTGGAAGGTGGCCATAGGAACTCTGTAATAAAACGACACAACCCCATCGTGTTTTGGCACGTCTCATTCGTCTTGACGAGTACTTTGTTTTTAGATAGTTACCAGGGTCTGATCTGATGAAAGAGCTGAAAGGTGGTCATAGGAACTCAGTAAAAAAACGACGTAACCCCATCGAATCTCAGCTTGTTTGATTCGTCTTGACGCGTACTTTGTTGTTAGAAAGAAAGAAATTAAAATGTATTTTCATTTCAGGTTATCGAAGATGAGGTTCCACAAACAACAAATAAGGTTGAAGGTCGAAGACTAGTAAATTTTCAATACTTTTTGGACCAAATTAAAATACTTAGTAACCACAATAGAGCCACAGGATGTACAATTGATAATTTACAAGTGGTAAAAGAGCATAAAGTAGGCAGGTAGGTAGGTAGGGGTATTATCTACATTTTTAATGAAGTATAACATTTACCTTTAGATAAGCCTAAGAATCATGTAAAATCTTGTTTACATAAGAAAGGTCAAAGTATATTTAGTTGACAATACAGCCTGGTCATAATTATATTTTCACATTATAGTTTCTTAGTCAATTATTTTTATAACTAATTAATTTTACGCTGGTATGATAGCCTTTAACAGCAGTGTCTTACAGACAAAGGTACCTACTCAAAAATTTATGTTGCGTTTAAAGTAAGTATTGCTCGATATAAAATAAAATAAACAACGTCTTACAGTATCTCTAAAACAAGAAAAAGTAAGACTTTTCAATACTACCAGTAAAAAATAAGATTGCAAGAGCAGACCAGCCTCCACAGGCGGCACCCGTTCACGAGTATGACATGTGAATCAGCCATCGCTTCGTTTAACCATCTTTGAGGGAACGTAACGACCCGACGCACATGCCACCACCGCAGAGACACTTTAAGAGAGCATGACACACTCGAGCAACTCCAACTAAAGTAAGAGAACAATACTTTAAACGCAACAAATTTTGAGTAGGTACCTTTGTCTGTAAGACACTGCTGTTAAAGGCTATCATACCAGCGTAAAATTAATCAGTTATAAAAATAATTGACTAAGAAACTATAATGTGAAAATATAATTATGACCAGGCTGTATTGTCAACTAAATACACTTTGACCTTTCTGATGTAAACAAGATTTTACATGATTCTTAGACTTATCTAAAGGTAAATGTTATACTTTATTAAAAATGTAGATAATAAGCCTACTTTATGCTCTTTTATCACTTGTAAATTATCAATTGTACATCCTGTGGCTCTATTGTGGTTACTAAGTATTTTAATTTGGTCCAAAAAGTATTGAAAATCTACTAGTCTTCGACCTTCAACCTTATTTGTTGTTTGTGGAACCTTATCATCGATAACTTGAAATGAAAATACATTTTAAATTCTTTCTTTCTAGCACCAAACTACTCGTCAAGACGAATCAAACAAGCCGAGACTCGATGGGGTTACGTCGTTTCTTTACTGAGTTCCTATGACTACCTTTCAGCTCCATCATCAGATCAGACCCTGGTAACCATCTAAAAACAAAGTACTCGTCAAGACGAATGAGACGAGCCAAAACTTGATGGGGTTGTGTCGTTTTATTACAGAGTTCCTATGGCCACCTTCCAGCTCCATCAGCAGACCCTGGTTACCATCTAGCAGTAAAGTACTCGTCTAGACGAATTAAACGAGCCCTTACTCGATGGGGTTATTATGTTGTTTAATTACTCAGTTCCTATGGCCATCTTCTAGCTCCATCATCAGACCCTGGTTACCATCTAGCACCATAGTACTCGTCAAGATGAATCAAACCAGCCGAGACTCGATGGGGTTCCGTCGTTTCTTTACTGAGTTTCTATGACCACCTTTTTAGCTCCATCATCAGATCAGACCTTGGTAACCATTTAAAAACAAAGGACTCGTCAAGACGAATGAGACGAGCCGAAATTCGATGGGGTTGCGTCGTTTTATTACAGAGTTCCTATGGCCACCTTCCAGCTCCATCATCAGGCCCTGGTTACCATCTAGCAGAAAAGTACTTGTCTAGACGAATTAAACGAGCCCTTACTCGATGGGGTTATTATGTTGTTTAATTACTCAGTTCCTATGGCCATCTTCCAGCTCCATCATCAGACTCTGGTTACCATCTAGCACCAAAGTACTCGTCAAGATGAATCAAACGAGCCGTGACTCGATGGGGTAGCGTCGTTTCTTCAATGAGTTCCTATCACCACCTTTCAGCTCCATCATCAGATCAGACCTTGGTAACCATTTAAAAACAAAGGACTCGTCAAGACGAATGAGACGAGCCGAAACTCGATGGGGTTGCTTCGTTTTATTACAGAGTTCCTATGACCACCATCCAGCTCCATCATCAGACCCTGGTTACCATTGAAAGACAAAGTACTCGTCAAGACGATTCAAACGAGCCCAAACTCGATTAGGTTGTGCTATTTTATTGCAAAGTTTCAATGGCCACCTTCCATCTCCATCATCAGATCAGCACCATCTCAATCATAAAATTGCATTGTCACGCGATTTACACATGTATGCAAATTTTCAGCTCAATCAGTAAACGGGAAGTGGGTCAAAATTGAGTTGCAAAATTCCACCCGAACAAGACATACATACATTGCAAGTTAAATAAAAGCTTGTAATAATTTACTCACCAAAGTACTAAGATTTGCAAATCAAGCTATAAATTTGCACTATCTTCGAACTTACGGAAAGGTCGACAACCGCGCCGGGCAGAGCGTCGAGCGACGTGACCACTCTCTCAGAGGCCTCGCGGCGGACTGATTTGAAGCGAGTGGAGCGCAGGGTTTTGTAGTAGTTTTAGAGCAGTTTTAAAATATTCATAGAAAAATTATAGAGCTTATTTAGTAAAAACAATTTTGTTAAAATTTTAAATAACACTTTTTTCTATAGTATAAAGCTTTTTTCTTCTAAATTATATTTAGTACATTAGAGAAAACAATCACTTTATCACCTATAATTTCTTTAAAAATTTACAATGTTTGGAATTTTATAGTTTTTGTTAGTAACCAAAATCAAAAAATGTTTTCAACAAACTATTTTGCTGAGGATCTTTCAAATTGAAATAAAAATGTTGTTAGTAGATTTGTTAGTAATTTAAACACATTTTTAAGCTTCGAAGTTGACGCGGAAAGTCAAATTATGAAAACCTCTGTTCAGTTATCGTGTTATAAATTCCAAAATATCCATAAATTTAAAAATGTTTTCAACAAACTATTTCGACTACAAGATCGCCTAATGATATAAGTATTTAACATATTTGTTAAGTAAGTATTAACAGATATTAAGAGGTTTAAAAAGTACAGTTTTTGAGCAAAACGGCGCAAAAGGACGTAAACGCTCTTAAGAGATGGTCGAGCTTGTTGAGTAGATCTGCATTCAGGTCGAGATAGCACACATCACCATAGTCGACAATAGGAAAGATTAAGAAAAGAATAGGAGAAAGAATGCCGCCTTGAGGAACGCCAGTTTCTAGATTACACCAGTTCGAGGATGATTCCCCTGATTGAAACGACTGGCTGACGTTCCCGAAGATAAGATGAAAATCATTCCACCACTTCGTCAGAGACATAAGATGGGACAGTATGGACAGAAGGATGTCGTGACTGACGGTATTAAAAGCATTGGAGAAGTCAATAAGAACTAAGCAGGTTACTTTGCCATCCTCCATTTCTGCCCTAATATCGCCAGTCACTTTAAGGAGTGCGAAAACAGTGCAGTGTCGTGGCCTGAAACCAGATTACAAAGAGTCGAGGAGAGAAATGTGATAAACAAACTGGGAGAATTGTTCAGGCTTCGAGCACCTTAGACATAAAGGGTAGAATGGATATCGGACGGAAATGATTAAGGAGCGTTGGATTTGAAACCTTAGGAAGAGGACCGACATAAACTTTGCGCCATAGTGTAGGGAAAACTGAGGAATTAAAGGAGGAAGTAATGATGTGGGTGATAGCAGGGAGGAGATGATCCAGTACAGTCACTATCATACGGCGACTGATATTACCACATCCCACAGCATTGGATTTAATGGAGAGGATAACCTTTCGATCTCTGCCTCATTGGTTGGAGAAAAATGAAACGTGACTATGTTAGGACGCGTTAGACCAGTTATAGAAGCAACGGTGCATGTAACAGACATCGATCAAGTTTTGATGTGGCAGTAAGTTTTAACCGCCTCTGTGGTCTAGTGGCTAAGCCACCGCTTTCAGACCCAGAGGTCCCGAGTTCGATTCCCAGCGGGGGGTATATCTTTGTGTGCTCGGTTTGGTTGGTGGTAGGGCTGTTAAGTCCGCCTGGGTAGCTACCACCAACTTATCTAAGTATGTCGCCATAACAACGATGTTTATAGCATTGTTGTGTTCCGACAGTTTGAGATAAGATAGCCAGTTCCTCAGTGGTTGAGGATTCCGGGTGAAGCGTGCTTCCATCTTCGGCCTTATCGTCACTTACCATCAGGTGAGATGAAGGCCAAGCGCTTACCCGTAATAGAATAAAAAAAAAAAAAGTAAAGTGGAGATTCAGGTCGTTTAGCCCAATTGTGCTTGGCAGGTCTAAATATCGCGGTTTGCCGATACCTAGAGTTCCAAGAAACTTCCAGATGTCGGCAGAAGAAGAAGACGATATGTTGTTGAGAATATGGCGACGTATTGCGTTACGTATCATCTGGTTACACCGATTTCTGGCAGTCTTAAAAAAGTCCCAATGTTCTTCCAGTCGATTCTTTTTAAACTTACGAAATGCCCGGTCCCTACGCCTCATCGCCATTTGTATACCCTTAGTCATCCAAGGCGCCGGTGGCCGTTTCACCTTGATCTTCCTGATAGGCGCATGGCGATCGTATAAGGCAATCACCGTGTCGTTAAAGATATCAACTTTATCATCAACAGAGGATTGAGCTGATTGAGATTGAGATAGAGCTTGAACCAAGCCATCCCAGTTGATCTCTGATGCTTCGCTCTGTAACTTGTCAACATTAATATAAGCAAAGTAGCGCATGTACAGTACCTTAGAAATGGGTTTTGGGGGCTTGAGTATTATAGGACAGGAAAATTAGGTCGTGATGGGAAAAATCAGGAGCTATATGTTGACCATGTAATGGGATAAAGGAAGGATTTAAGGTAAGGATTAAGTCGAGCTATGTACCATCACCATTAATGTTAAGGTGAGTTGGTTGTAAAGGTAAAACATGCAGGCTGGATGACTCAATGATGTGACGGAGCTTACAAGAACGGGGGAAGTTGGGTACTAGGAGGTTTGTATTAAAATCACCCATGATAATGTGATGCCGATTCAAAATCAGTGAAAAAGTCAACAGTGGGGGGACAGTAGACAACTCCAAGAATAGCTTTAGCGCACCCTACACCAATCTCCAGAAACAGGTACTCAGCAGAAGAGTCAGGTCTAGAAGAAGCTACTATTTTATAAGAGATAGCGCTGCGAAGATAGATGGCCATGCCACCACCACCCCTCGCAACGCAATCATAAAAGTAAAGTCAGGAAGGGAGAAGGCAGAGGACAGAAGATGTGGTTTGAACCAAGTTTCAGAAATTAAAACGGCATGTATATTGCGACCAGAGAATACATCGAGCAATTCGTTGTGCCAATGACTTGGCACACTTTGTGCGTTGATATGACACACGTATAGGAAATAAGAAGTATGATCAAATGTTTGATTCAGAAAGTCACCAAGGGTGTCGGTAGCGGAACAAAAACTTTCATCACTAGAAGCTGATACAGATTCATTGGTATATTGTTATTCTAATAACTAATTAATTCGAGCATTTTTTTGCCTTAATTAAAAATTGTATGTAGGTAGTTTATTTTTCACTAGCGTTGCCCGCCAGTTTTTCTGCGTAAAAGCCCGTAAGTTTAAAATTCCTTGATACCTAAAAAAATTGGAAATTTTTCTGAATCGTTAGCTTAATATAAAAACTTGTAATTATTGTACTAACTAATCGTAAAGCATATACTAGATACGCTTCGAATTTAATATTCAATAAAAATTGTGAAGTACAAGATGGTAACAAGATAAAATCAAACAAAGTTTCAAATTATTATGTATGTTTATATTTATTACTTTATACTCTTAAGGGAAGCGGGCGTGATTTGTGTGTGTATGTACTTCTAAAATCCACTAATCCTTAGAAAAACAATTAAATATATCGTTTCGTAGTATAGGGTTTGCTAAACAAACGTAGGTATAGCAAACTCTATACTTCGAAATAGTTTTTAATACGCGAATTCACTCGCATTCTTATCCGTCATAACGTTACGCTTGATTAACACTTAACACATCAATGTTTTTTTTAAATACCAATTGTTATTAAGATAGTTGACATAGTTATTATTCGCCAAGTGCATTTTTAAGGTTTTTACTTGATCTCACCTACACTAAAACTATAAAAAGGTAAAGTTTGAAAGTTTGGATGTTGAGGTCACCAAAACTATTATATTTATCATTTTAGGTGCGTATAACCCAGAGCTTAAAGTTCGTGGCACAGATTGGATAGTACTAAGTTTTGGTGGGTAGGCCTCCAATGTCCTAGTCAAGCTTTTCTAAATGGGTGATGGAGGGGTAAAAGAGTCCCAGATAATCCGAGGTCGCCCCTAACCTCGGTGTAAGCGTAAGGCAGCATTTCACTTAGTTAAAAAAAGGATGGACATAGGTATATTAGGTACATTTTATAAGCCAGAAAACGATTACTTGACGCAGTTATTCACACGGACGAAGTCGCAGGAGGTCTAGCATAAGGCAGTTGTCCCACCGCCGACGATGAACGAGAAGCGAGTCGAGCTAGAACTAGAAACGAGTTGGCGAGCAGCGGAAAGCGAGTGTGTAGTTCCGATAGTTTTGTCGCTGGGCTATAAGCGAGTATACGAGTGAGACGGGTGATAACTCGCGCATGCGGCGGCCGAGCCGAGGGGTTGGTTGTTGGTTGGGAGCCGCTGGGTTAATCTCTCACAATTATTTTGTTCTCTTTAGTTTCTCTGTTTTTTTGGAGTCGGTTTTTTTTAATTTATTAATTTATCTCAAATGTCTATCGAGACTAAAGACACATGGATACGCTTCGAATTCTACATTATATGTCAAAAATAGACTTAATAGTAGTTTTTGCTTAAACTGTGGTATTTTTGTCTACAAACCTTAACATCGCAACTTAAAATGATTTGTTGTTTCTCGTCCGCGACATATCTCGTGCGCATGCTAGGCCTACTGATCGCTGAGCGAGTATCGCTAAGCGCAAAATTATTTCTGAAAGCTCTTGTCGCTCAGCAACGAACTAGTGGAGCGAGTCCTCGCCGGCAGTGTGAACAGTCAGCGATCAACTATTTATATATGCATCTCTTTTGTTTACACGGAATGTATATCTATTGTACGTTTCTTGAGCGAGAAAATAGCCGATAGTTAGTCGTTTACTCGCCGTTGCGGGACAACTGCCTAAAACGGAAAATGTAGAATACTACTGGTTGGCGTTAGAAAAAAATAGTAGTAAGGTCTATAACAATATCAAAGAAATCTTTAATGAACCCCACCGCCACCTTTGTGTTATCTTTAAATATTCCATATTCAAATAAAAAAGGTCAGATCAAAAATAACAGTATCTACCTACTATAAATAAAATAGTTGCCCCGGATCATCCCGTCATCAGGCAGTCCAGGCAGAGTAACACCTTATATACCCCTATACTAATATACCCCTACTGGCTAGCGTGATTGCATCCCTGATTTTTTTATTTTTTTTATTCTACAACGCATAAGCGCTTGGCCTTCATTACACCTAATGGTAAGTGACTATAAGGCCGAAGGTGGAAGCGCGCTTTAGCCGGAATCCTCATCCACAGAGGTAAGGCAAGGTAATGTCAAGGCTTATGCGCTGACCTAGGTAGCGACTGGCTTTGAGGTCTCCGGTGGCTTTTGCCATAAGTTTCTTTAAAAAACAGCTCGCTCTTTCCCATATTATAAGTTAAACATAAAAGATGAACAAACCGAAATGACAGACGTCCCCCATAAGTTGGTATAGCCTCTTGGGACGAAGGAAGGGTTAATGTGTTCCAACGGACTGTGTTGTTAGAGCCGTACGACCGCCATTCCCGCCAAGGCTGCGTCTCAACGAAAATAAAAAGGTTATCGAAATAATTTTTGATGTCCGACAATTCTCGTTATACCCACCGTCATTGGTCAGCTTTTGGCAAACAAGTTATGAGGGATATATAGGTACATAGGCAGATAACGGTATGGTAAATATCAATGATATTATACGTCTTTTTATTGTAACATGATTGGTAAATATCTTCTTATCAAATGCCTGTGGTAAATATAGTACTTTAAATATGACAGCAGTTTTATGACAAAGATTAGAGGGAGGTACAATATAAATAAGTCAATTCTACTATCGATAGTAGTAATTATTATTCTCTTCTCTTCGCAATCAATTTGCGAAGTGCGAACAGAACAATGGCATACTCCACTGGCAATTCCATTTATAAGGTCACATTTTATCAACTGCAAAAATTTTGACAAAACATCTAATTATATCAAGGAAATAAGGCCCTGGCATTTAAAAAAATTCAGGCTAGTGTTTATATCAAAAAATCCTCTGATCAAATCAAAAAAAGGCTCGTTTAAGTAAAACTACAGGCACGTGTAAGCGGTGTAGGCATTACGGCCTCTCAGTTTCGGCTCCTTTCAATATAAATTACCGAAAGTGCGTAAGGGGTGTTTTATTTTACATTTAATCGAAATGTCTTTAGGCGTTTTTTTGAAAACTAGCGTATAACAATTTAAGGTTTTATTTATAAAAATAGTTTATTTATGTTGTTGAATTTATCCTCAAAATATTTGCGGTTGACAAAATGTGATCATAGATAGCCATATATAGCCTCCAAATAGATTTATTACATTGTTACTTTTCTTCTTCTTCAGCATAAGGTCATATTTTATATATACATACATTTTCTCACTCGCTTTCCTCATCCAGCCTAGACACCTGCTTCACAGCGCGTCTCACGGTGAACCGGGCGGCAGGGTAGGTACGCGGGGAGGGCTTTTATAGAATACATTTAGGGACTCAAGATCTTGAGTTTTTGAAACTCTTTGAACTTGGGGGTTAAAAACACTCGCGTCTGCTGGTTTACTCTTGAGACCCTACAGGTGAGTCCTGGTGGTGCACTGTATGACTGGTCGAGCCACGCATCACGAATTGGGCCGGCTCGCCCGGCGTCATACCACACCCTCTCACGGAATATCCTCGTGAAACTATGGCACTTGTTGCTGTGGTGTCTCGTCCGGTGAGTAAAAGACCGTAACCCCCCCCCCCCCCTCCCACACCCTCACAATTTCTAGTCCTTTTTCGAGGCCAGCAACGCATCTGCGACTCCTCTGCTTATGTATCTGGGGGAGACTTCCCATCGGGTGACCCGACAGCATGTCCTTTTTTTTTTTTTTTTTTTTTTATATAGCAGAAGGAGGCAAACGAGCAAGCGGGTCACCTGATGGAAAGTAATCACCGCCGCCCATGGACACCCGCAAAACCAGAGGAATCGCAGGCGCGTTGCCGGCCTTTAAGGAAGGAATAGGCTCGTTTCTTGAAGATCCCTAAGTCGTAACGGTCCGGAAATACCGCCGCCGAGAGCTGGTTCCACAACACTGTAGTTCGAGGCAAGAAATTTCTTGAAAAACGCACAGTAGTAGACCGCCATCCATCAAGGCGATGTGGATGGAATGACAGTCGATTGCGTGTAGTGCGGTGAAGGAAATTAGCGGCAGGGATCAAGCCGAACAATTCCTCAGAACACTCCCCATGATATATACGGTACAATATACAGAGAGACGCAACGTCTCTCCGAAGAGCCAGTGGATCGAGCCGACCTGAAATAACCACGTCGCCGACAATTCGATCAGCTCTGCGTTGAATGCGGTCAAATGGAAGGAGTTGGTATTGGGGTGCTCCAGCCCAGAGATGGGAGCAGTATTCCATATGCGGCCTGACCTGTGCTTTATACAGTTGTAAACGGTGGGCCGGCGTGAAATACTGACCCGCTCTATTAAGCACACCCAGCTTTTTCGAAGCTAATTTAGCTTTACCTTCCAAATGACCACGAAACTGAACGTTACTCGAAATATCGACGCCAAGGATTCCAATAATCGGATTGGTATCAAGGGGAGCTCCCTCAAAGTTCAGAAGTACGACGAAGGGATGTTTTTTCGCGGTAAATGCGCAAACTTGTGTTTTGGAGGGGTTAAAGCGGACTAGGTTATGTCGGCCCCAATCCGAGATATGACTTAACATGTTCTCGGTGTCAGTCACAAGTTTATTCCGGCTCTCGATGACGCTTTCCAGAGAAATATTAGCTCGCCCGGTGTAGAGCGTATCCCCAGTACTGTCATCCGCATAGCAATGAATGCTGTTGTTATGCAGCATGTCATTGATATGCAGAAGAAGCAAAGTAGGGGACAACACACACCCCTGCGGGACTCCAGCATTCACGGGCTTCATGTCAGAGCACAAACCGTCGACTGCGACTCTGATGCTACGCCCAGTAAGAAAGCTGGCAACCCATGAACACAATTTCTCAGGAAGCCCGTATGATGGAAGTTTAGAGAAAAGAGCCCTGTGCCATACCCTGTCAAAAGCTTTCGCTACGTCCAAGCTAACTGCCAGTGCCTCCCCTTTACTCTCGACTGCCTCCGCCCATCGGTGAGTAAGGTACACTAAAAGATCACCAGCCGATCGACCGCGACGAAAACCATACTGGCGATCACTTAGTAGCTGGTTCTCTTCTAGGTACCTTAAGAGCTGGCGGTTTATAATGGACTCCATTACTTTGGAGAGTAAAGAGGTAATAGCTATTGGCCTGTAGTTAGACGGATCTGAGAGATCGCCTTTTTTTGGAATCGGGTGCACAAGGGCTGTCTTCCAAGAGCTCGGGACGACGCCAGTGGTGTAAGAGAGCTGGAAAAGGCGCGTTAGAACTGGTGCCAATTCAGGAGCACACGTCCGAAGCACAATGGGTGGAACTGCATCTGGCCCACTCGCCTTATGGATATCAAGGGAAAAAAGAGCCTTACGAACTGACCTTTGCAGGAACTGAACGTTTGGCATTGTACAAGCGCAATGCGGTATGGTTGGTGGAGAGTTTTCCCCATCGTCCAAGGTCGAGTTTGATGCGAAAAGAGAGCCCAAGAGATCGGCTTTCTCCTTTGCAGTATAGGCCAGGCAGTCATCGGTCTTGTACAATGGTGGTAGGGACGGCTGACAAAAATTCCCTAAGATAGCTTTGGCGAGAGACCAGAACGCACGCGTCCCCGAAGGAAGACGCACTAGCCTCTCGCCAATTCTACCTATGAATGATGACTTCGCCTTGGCGATGTCCTTCTTAAAGGATCTGGCGGCAAAGTTGTACTTCTTTCTGAGCGCACTGGTGTTTGGATCCTTTGATGACACCGCATTAGCCCAGGCTTGGTAATGCTGTCGCTTTTGGCGAGACGCCATTTTGCAGCAACGACCAAACCATGGTTGGGACTTGCCGCCAATGGGAACCACAGAGTTTGGAATGAAAAGTTCCATTCCCTGCAGTATCACATCAACGACAGAGTCAGCGGCGACATCAGGATCATCCAGCGAGAAGCAAACTCGCCACCACGGGTAGGACGCAAAGAAGCTTCGCATCCCATCCCAGTCCGCCGACCTATAATGCCAGACTCGACGGCTAGCCGCTGGTTGCGGTTTTGAAGTTTCTGTGAGAGGCACAGTGCTGCGAATCAGACAGTGGTCTGATGAGCCTAGTGGTGCATCAACAGAAACTTGATAGCCGTCTGGGTGCGAGGTCAGCAGAAGGTCCAATAAAGAAGGTGCATGGCCCTCCACATCTGGAACCCGTGTTGGCTCGGTTACCAATTGGGACAGACTGTAGGCCAAAGCGAAGTCATGAACGGCTCTACCCGCGTGGTCAGTTGTGCGTGAACCAAGCCATTCGACGTGGTGGGCATTGAAGTCTCCCAATACCACAATCTCGGCCGAGGGGATCCGTTGGAGAAGGGAGTCTGTCGCTGTTTGGACGGTCTCGATGAGTTGGTCAGTTCCGATGTTACCGCTGTGGGACCTATACAGGCACGCGTAGACGCGAGGATGACGTCCGCAGTCGACGTGCAGCCATAAGATGGAGAGGTCCCTATCTTCGAGATTGCCAAGGCGACGAACGCACATATCCTCCCTGACATAGGCACAAACACCGGCTCGTGGCACAAATGCATGTTCCAGGTTGTATCCCGGGTAGCGCAAGTACGAGATGTCAGGAGGGGGGGATATCTGCGTCTCGGTGAGGAAGAGCAAGGCCGGTTTCGCCGTCTCGAGGTGGTAATGGACGGCGCTCAAATTAGAGTGGATTCCCCTGATATTGCAGAAGTCCACGCGAAGCGTAGGAGGGGGTGCCAATTGTCCCGCCTTTCTCCTGCCTGCAGCATGCCTTGGCACGGGCGAACTTTTGCCCTCCCCAGAATACGTAGGGCAGCCTGAGCGAGAACGCTCAGGGGGGGATTCTCTGACACTGGATGTGTCGGTACCCCCCTGGGGTAAATCTAGATTACAGTTCGCTGCCATATCAATTGTGAGGGGGGGGGGAGGGGTCTCCGGAACCCTCACTCGCCGGACGAAACACAACAGCACAGAGTGCCATTGTTTCACGCCGAAAATTCGTGAGGGGGTGGTATTACGCCGGGCGAGCCGACCCAATGCGTGCTGCAACGCAGCGTGGCTCTACCACTCAGTTGGTGTCACTCATTTAGCACCACCCAGGGGTCACGTGTAGGGTCTCAAGGGTAAACCTACGGACGCGAGGAACTTAACCCCCAAAAATCCTTCTTACATAATAAAAAAACAGCGGTAATCTATCCGACTGGGCAGGTATACGTGGCTTATTCTACATATTACTATATCGTCCGCCCATCTAGCTTTCTGGCGGTGAACGTTTGTGTGCTGATCTTTTTTAATTAATAATAATAATAATAAATCTTTATTTCGGATAATGAGATCCATACAACACAAATACAATTGAAAACAAATATTAAAAACATTTACAAATATTAAATTAAATTAAAAGTTACATAATTAAAATCAAATACTAAAAATAATAATAATAATAGTTATGCCCGGCCCCGCCCCGCTGCCGGCGGCACCCTAGGTTTAGGTTTTTTATAATGTTAAATGTTTTATTTTTTTATGAGTAGTAGATTTGTTTATTATTTTTATATGGAATATTATAAAAAACCTAGACTTAAGAACATAAATAAATTCGAGAATAATAATTAAAAAATACAAAATTAAAATTCTAAAATTAATTAAAATAACATAAGCTCATTAAAAGATAACACATTTATGCCCCTATTCAGTTAGAAATGCGAAACCTGGTGATAAAATTCTAACCAGAATCAAACGGGATGGCGATCATCCTAAGATTAGAGCACTATTATTTACCTAAGCACCCTAATCTCTAGTATTAGCAGCATTATTGTATTTGGTTAGAATCCTTCAAACCAAGATTCAAACACAATAAGTGTATTTTTTTCTATCCTTGTCGGCTTTAAATGCATTTCCCATGTATAATCACGAAAAAAGTAAATCGATTGTTGAATCAGGAAAATAACATTGTTCGCAATTACAGCCAACCAAATTCATTTGTGATTAATTCAAAAAACTTTTCCATTAAAAACAGTAATTATAGTTGTGTCCATTAAAACAAAATACACTTATTAAAACACGCATGGAAACTAAATTGGTTTTCTATATTTTTAATGGCATTTTGTATATCATAATTTTTATGCTTTTAAAGGAAAACTGTTTCTATAGAATTGTCGAGATTAGTATTATTAACGTAAGCTACCACGTAAAGCTTCTCGGTGGCTCAGTGGCAAATCACTCTGCGCAATATCCTGAGGCTCTGGGTTTATTTTCAAGTTCAAGCATAATGTTTCTCGTACTTTTCGATGCACAGCCCGGATTTGTGGCAAAAGCCTCCATCGTAGTAGCGGGCTTGTAATCACCCGCCGCTACAATGGAGGCTTCTGAACAGCAGAGATAGTATATAGCCTGATGATTATTACTTCTACGTCAAAGTCATGTATAATGAAATCTATAATGTGTAATGAACTCTGCCAGACCAATAAATTAGCCTTTTGAGAACCATTTAGTTACCCATTTCGCACAATGACAATAATATCAACAAAAATAAAAATAAATTCTATCTCAAAATAACCGTGTCGCGTAGCGGAGAAAGAATACTACCACCCCCTCTCTTCCCTTGGGTGTCATAAAAGGCGACTAACGGACTAAAGACTGCACATACATCCAACAGCTTAGAGCGGCGATGGGCTCACCACCTGTCACGCTGAGTGGTGAAAAGTGGATTGAATTAATTTTAAAACTTTCCTACACTCACACCCAATTATCTAGCCCACGAGAAGCTTCTAAGAAACTCGTGAAATGGTTACTAGACAACGGATAAACTAATTACCTCAAATACTGAAATACATAATTATTATACATAGAAAACACCCAGACCCGAGACAATTTAGAAATACAATAATTTCTAAATTGACCCGACCGGGGATCGAATCCGGGACCTTAGAGATGCCGACACCATGAAAATCGGTGTACAAACCACTCGACCAAGGAGGTCGTCAACTAAAGTCGTTTAAAAGAATGAACAGATTGCGAATTTATTAATGGTGTAGGTATATTATTCTAACACTTCGTAGCAGAATGCAAATGCATGCATGCAGAAATGCAGATGAACTATGTCTGGGGCAGCTCAATCTCGATGCCAGTCTTATTTCCCTTTAGAGGACTGCTGTTTTTACTGTCCTCATTGCCTAGTCTCTGACTAACCCTTCGGGGATAATAGTCGTGATTATTATGTATGTATCTCAAAATAAGACTTCAATAATAAATAAATCAAGCCTTGTGCCTAGAGAATGGTATAGTGGATTATTACTAACTACTTTTTAAAATTTAATTACATTATACCAAATTTATAAAAGCGTTTATATCGACTCTTTTTGGTAAGTAGGTAGTTAAAAAAACATTCTTATACAAATCTGCTATCCTATACTAATTCATAATAATTTGCCTAAAAAAAAGAGTAATTTCGTCAACTTTTAAATAAGCTGTAGGCACATTTCAGAAATCAGATTTTCCACGCTCTTTCTTTGATCACCGTTGCCAAGGCTACACTTCTCTATAGCTCTATATATCTCCGCAGCGCAAATTTTTTTGTTCTTATTCATAATAATGATGATAACAAGATTATCATAAGTTCCTGGTAATAGGATTCTGCCCAGATTCAGACGTAATAGCGAACACACTAAACCTTATACCTGCCCGGGCCGAGCTCGTTTGCCGGCTCAATGACATAAAACAGAAAACAAAAAGTTATATTAACATTCGCTAGATCACACACGACGGTACCTATGTTAAGGCAAACCCCTTATCTGACCACATTGCCAAGTGATTTGTACACAATTTCCTATTTATTCATGCTAGTTTCTAGGGACGATTACCTACTCCCGTTGCTCATGAATAAATTTAAATAATTCCTCGCCTAGGTGTAAATGATGCAAGTTTTTGCATTTAAAACTGTTATTAATGATTACAGTTTTTTCCCCGTTGACAAATTGCACGGCGTTGTGGGGAAAATGTTTGTTGTTTAGAACGGTGTGTTTTAAGTTTGAAACGATGTTTTATTAACGACTTAGTGTACATGAGACTTTAAGCGGTAACACGTTTCATGAGGTATGCTAAGTTTATTTTTACTTATTGTTTGCTAATGTTTACGCGAATACTCTTAAATGAATCAACTGATTATGAGTTTTTCTGAAAAAATTCCGTGTTTCTTTTTAAATACTTTTACTTCCTAAATTGTATTACATTACAGCTAAACGACGGAGACAGGTTGTTAGAACCAGTATACAGTATATTAAAAATAAAAATTATTACTTACCCTGACAACCTTATTCAATCATACTTGTTTCTTTGTTTCTTTAACTGTATAATTGTTTGCCACAAGTGATATAAAATAAAACCTTGCAAGGTTTTTCTGAGGTTAGGAAGTTTTTTTCTGTAAGGTGATGCAGGGTAAAGAGGTTGGGGTAATCTAGGAAACTGCACTAGGCCTGTGACGAAAATATACTCTAGTCTAGTATACCGGTGTCATAGTGGGTAGACCCCTCATAATATTATAGGGGAGGAGTAAGTACATAAATGTCACGTCTGGCGCGGCGGTATTCGTAAGGATTTTTGAAGCAATACAAGTGAATTGGCAAAAAATAATAAAAGTTGTAGGTTGATAAGTGTACCTGTGCTGTAGGTTGTTCTCGCTCGTATTTAGGAAGAGGGAGGCAAAGAAACTAAGCTTGGCCCATTGAACCTAGTCTTCCATATTTTTTATTTAATTTTGAAAAATTATAATTTACTTACTAATAGTATTTCATCATTATTATTAGACTAAAGAGGGCTTTACCGAGACAGTAAAAACAATGAAATCCCGGTGATTTATTTAATTTACAAACAATTATTACGGTTACGAACAGTTAGGTGGTCAGTAATTCGCTATTATCCAACGACACTTTACTTTCACAGCAAGAAGCTTACTCTAAGTAAAAAAGATTAAGGCCACTCACACCTAAATCTTGACTTTGTAATCTATATTTCGAAATATTCGTAATTTGTTGTTGCTTGTAATTGATAAAGCCATGTCAAGGTTTTAAAGAGGAATTAGTTTGCAAGTAATTAGGATTATTGAATACTCGTAGTAGTAGCTTTTGCCAACGGCTTCGCTTCTGGGCGGGTTGCCCACGACTTGTCGCAAGCCGCTAGTATCTAATAAAATAAATTATAAAACAGGTATGCATCAATTTAAAATAAACAATGACATGCAGTATCGATGGAAACGAAAAGAAAAAATAGGACAATAACTACTACAAATAAAAATAGGATTTGCAAGAGCAGACTCGCCTCCATTGGCGGCACCCGTTCACGAGTATGACATGTGAACTAGCCATCGCTGCGCTCAACCATGTTTTAGTGAAGTGTGGTTATTGTGAAGAATTGAGTTTTTTTTATCGGCTACATGGAATGATTATTAGTTTGCACGATCGTTTATCGGTTATCGTATAAATGTGCTACTACCTACGCCCTCGGCGTTCTTTAGCAATTTTCTCGATGGGTATTCAAAGGTTAGGTTCTACTCGTTAGCCTCTCATATCCTGCACTTGTATGAGCTCATTAATATTCACAAAAAATGCGAACCCGCATAAAGTTCTCGCCCATTCACTTGAAACGTAACATTTTATCTGAAACTATTATTGATTCCTTTTTATAAGTAAGTATAGCTTTTAGTATAATTCTAATATGGAAAATGATTTTTTTTTCACTAGAAGCAATGAAAATGTTAATCAAATCGAAATAAAGATATTTATTTGGTTTTATGCATAATATTATGAAGGTTTAGAGAGAGTTTACTGGATGGTGACTCTTTTCTTTAAGTTAGAAAGCTGTATTAATCTGCTTTTTTGTTTTATCACTCTCACCACGGTGATTGACTTCGACTTTGAAAAATTGACATTTGCATGCTGTTTTATAATGGCTAAACATGTGCACATTGTAAATTTTGTACCAACCGTAAATTACCGTGTTTTTGGCAAATAAATGATTATCTTATCTACGGATGTTTAGATTTTCTTATTACATTTTCTTTTATATCCAGATATTATCGCATACTTTATATTTTATGAGATCTTATATTAAAGTTAAATACTACTTACGACCAATTTAGTAGAACTGTTTGGGGTGACACAGAACTTTAAAACCGCATCAAAAGTCCAGCCGTATCACAGTAACATTTCGTGAACCAATAACAGTAATAGTTTTAAAAGTCGGCAATTCGCTTCCATACCAGGTGTTAGCGCAAATCGGTTCCTCTTTTGTTTTAAACAAATAGCCGTAGGATTATGCGAATCAATAGATTACATACAAGCTTCCATCGTTAAGGCTCGCGATAATACTGTTTAACATGTATTTGTATGCTCGCGCCGTCCGTGTGTGGATATTCGATATTACGCTGATAGTGGCGGTTGACAATGAGAGACGAATTTACGGCTGTAATGTGGGACGAACGTCATTTTGCACATTGTGGATTTCGTACATTTTATCATCGAATCAACGCATTATCGCCGCATCGGATTTTACCGAGATTAAAGCCTCGTAATACGGCCCGCTATGTATCTACACCGAATTAAATTGAAATCTCGACCATAATTATTTAAGTACTGATGTGGTATTTTTAAAGATATTTTTCTTGTAGACTTATTTTAAATACATAGTACTAATCAGAAAGTTAATTCTTGACATATTAGATAAAGAGACATATCACGAACGAACATAATTTCAGGATACCTTTCGTTGACACAAAGGACATCGGCTAAATCCCATACTAGCTGGACCTGATATTCAATGACTATGGGCATTATTAATTTTATGTTGACTAGATACCTAACATAAATAGAATCAGTGTCCTAACTTCATATTCAATATAAAACTTCACAAATGCGAGATATATTATTTTAAAATTTGTAAGCTTTTGAGGTTAGAAAAACATTTTAACGATCTAATAGATTAAATTCTTAACTTAAATTGACCTTAACTATCTGATAACTACGTAAATAGTGATAAGAGAAATGTAATTAATGGTATTTGACATGGAACAAAGAGGATGCTTATAAATAAAACACTTATGAATGAATGATACCTATAAGACTACCATAAAGATTTATTCAAAATCGTCTCTTAAAAACTACACTCTCTAAAAAACCTGCTGGTGCTCTATTATGTTATCTTGGTGCCTGGCCCACCCAAGGTCACACCACGATCATGACATGTGCACAGCACCCAATCGGTCGACGACCTACCAAACAACTGCAACAATATTCTGTTATTCCTACACTTCCAGACATATTATTTTCTATTAATATATATATACATAAGTAGTATTGTTTTCTTGAAATGTGGCTGGATTTAATTTTCCCTCTTATCAACATATTATCTCCACTACCTCTCAAGCGATACTCTGTTACATCTATAAGGAAACGCACATGTTCTCCATAGTAGGCCTGTCGGATTTGGTACCTACGTTCCCAAGGCGAATAATATTAAATCATTACTAGCCCGGGAAATGTTAATAAATTGTCGCACAGTACGTATCGGAGCAAACCTAATCTAAGGAGCAAACGCAAAGATCGACTTCCGACTGCGAAAAATCAATGATTAATAACTGTCATTCGATTTTAACAGTGACGTTGGGGTCGTAGGGCGGTTTGATGTGTGCTCAAGTGTGCGATGTTGAGCAAGCTGCGTCTGCCGTCAAGTCCTATACACACACGTCCTCGTCGTCGACCCTGGAAATACTGCCGTCACTAAGCAAGCATCGCACACCTACCATCTACCTTGCGACGTGCAGTAACCGAGTGTGTGGGGCTAACCCGCAAGTGATATCCCGCACGGTGGGCCATTCGCTTATCATCAATCACATGATCCTATCCATAGCAACTCCCCTCCTTACCACTTTCCTTCCCCTTTTCCTAATCCTATTCCATCCCATCCTTGGAGGGATGACAACCTCGACCCCAACATTGTCACTTTTCGTTTCTACACAAAAATGGCACATTTTCAGAAACGAATTTACCCCAGGAGGGTACCGGCAAGGCCGGAGAACCCCTCCCTGGGCCTTCGGGCTCAGGCTGCCCCTTGTATCTGGGGGGGGCAAAAAATTTGCCAATTTTTGAGGCTGCCTTAGGCAGCAACCTTTCCGTCCCGCAAGGGACCCATGCGCGCAACACTCCTTCGGGAGTAGGCGGGTTTAAGGTGGGCCCTACCGCGAGACACAGTGGGGATGGACACCTCCGGGGACCAACCCCACCAGCTGGACGTGGTAGGAACCGTGGGGGCTTCAGGTGCACCGGCACGGCATCCGCCGCAGACGGGATCCGCGCGGGGGCCCAGGGGGAGTGGGAACCTTAGGGGCCCCAACCCGCTGGGAACCATGAGCGGGAACCAAGCGGTCGGAAGTCTGCTGCTTGGTAAGGGGAGGGCGTCAGCACCTGCCGAGCAATCCCATGTGGAGGGCCTTGGAATGGTGGGGCAACGGGAATTGAGTCCTGATGGGATCCGTCCTGTAGACACCGCCGGACCATCGACGCAGAAGGTACTGGGTCCTCTTGGGATCCGACCTGACGCTCCCAGGTCTGATACAGGGAGGGGGGGCTCGGGCAAGAAGCCGTGGCATAGGTCGGGCAACCGCAAGCGTCAGGCCAAGCTGCTTAGGCAGCGGGCCGAGCGGGAGATGACGGCTGACGCGGTAGAGCGCTCGAAAAGGCTGAGGGAGGTCAGCAATAAGAGTCAGGAGGCGCTTGATGCCAAACGCGTTAAGACTCACGGGTCTTACGCGGGGGCAGTAAGTGCCTATAAGATGGCCATCATTGCTGATGATTACCCTGTGACTACGCTGGGAGAGGGTCACTACGTGGCGATCCAAGGAACCATTTGGGACCTGCTGGAGGCTGCGCCTGACCCTCTGCCAGTGGTAAACATCGGAGGCATCTCGTCGGTGGCTATACTCTTCACGTGTGAGGGGAGTAACTCGGCGAACTGGCTCCGAGCGCAGGACGGCCTTGTCGTGGAGGGCGTCGTGGTCAGGGTGGTTGATGCGAAGGACCTTCCGAAGCCAGTTAAAATGGCTTGGAAATCCAGAAACATCAGCCGCCTTGAGGTAGGCAGAGTTTTGAGGATGTTGCAGAGGTACCATCCTGGCTTGCGGACTTCGAGCTGGAAGATCGTCGACACTAAGGTCGAGGGTCTAACAGTTCGTAGGATCGTGTTGATGGATGGTGCCTCTGCAGCATTCATCAAAGCGGAGGGCTACTGCCTTAATACAGGCATCGACAAGAGCGTCTTTAAGCTTCTGGAGGAGAGGCCTACGGACGAGCTTGTCGATGCCCAAGGCGGTAGCGGTGGTGTGAGCGTGGCGGGGGTGACTCTGGGTGAGTGCTCCCAAAGCGCTCCAGTGGCGGTGGGGCAGCCGGAACTTGGCGCACCTATCGCGGTAGCCGAGGATGTTGGAGAGGAGACCACACCAATGGAGTGTGGTGGGATCTCCTCGCCAAGATCCGAAGATGTCATGGGGGAGCTCGCCCTGGACGAGCTGCTTCTGGGGGGGTCGTCTCCGTTGGCCGTGCACACGGCTTCGGACGGCGAACTCACGGAAGACGGGCGATGACTATAACAGAGGTAAGGTGCGTTCAGATCAACCTTCATCATTGTAAGGCTGCAACTGCCCTTCTGGCACGCCAGCTAAAAAGGAATCAATTCGACATTGCCTTAATCCAGGAACCTTACCTTTACAGGGGCCAGATTAAAGGTTTAGGTGGAACCCCTGGTATAATATACTACAATTGTTCTACTAATGACATGAGGACTTGCGTTTATGTCAGAAACAACCTACACGTAATGCCTCTAATGAAGTTCTGTTGCAGGGATCTGACAGCTGTTAAGGTCCTTACGGGGGAAGGGGGTGCTAGGCGGACGGTAATTTTATCGTCAGCTTATCTCCCTTTCGAGAAGGCGGATCCAGTGTTAAAGGAGATACGGGAACTGGTAACCTGCGCTATATATCATCATCGGCTGCGATGCCAACGCGCATCATGTGATCTGGGGCAGCTCAGACACCAATGAGAGAGGGGAGAGACTGCTGGAGTATCTGGTAAGTTCACCCATGCAAATACTTAACAAAGGAAATAAGGCTACCTTTTTCAATGCCCGGAGGGCGCAGGTGATTGATATAACTATTGCTAGTAACAGAGCGGTAAGTAACATCACAAACTGGCATGTATCGGACGAAGTATCCCTCTCCGATCACAACTACATATGCTTTAGGTACAGACTAGGTAAGACCATAGGAACTGTACGAAGGAAGAACCCAAGAAACACCAACTGGGAGGGCTTCAGAAGGGATCTCAGGCGGGAACTAGATGGTCCATGCTGTAAACTTAACTCAGTTGTGGACATAGAGTTTGAAGCTGACAGACTCACAGAAGCACTGATAACGACCTGGCAGAACAACTGCCCAGAAACAAAATCAGTGGCGGGGAGACAGCCGTGGTGGACTCCAGAGGTGGCTCAGATTAGAAGAGAGACACGACAGGCGTTCAATGAAGCGAAGGCGAAGAACGACTTTAGCGATTACAATAAGGCTTTAACTCGCTACAGCAGTGCGGTTCGTAAAGCAAAAAGATCGGCTTGGAGGAAACATTGTGAACAGATACAATCTGTTCCTGAAGCAATGAGACTAACCAAGGCAATCTCTACAACAAAGGCGATTCCACTGTCTACAGTAATGAGGGCAAATGGAACTCGAACAGGAAATGGTGAGAATACACTGAAGGTCATGTTTGATACCCACTTCCCTGGATCAAGCATCATTCAAGACGAACATGATCCAATCAGCTGGAAGGAGCAGCAAGTAAAGACCTCCAAATATGATTGGATAATAGCTAAAAAGGTAGTGGATGAATCTAAGGTTAAATGGGCACTGGGTAGCTTTCAACCATATAAAGCACCAGGACCTGACAAAATTTACCCCATCCTACTACAACAGGGTGCTTCCATTCTGGGCCCCCATCTCTGCAGATTGTATAAAGCCTGCATTGCATTTGGTTATATACCCAGAACATGGAGACGTGTTAAGGTAATATACATACCAAAACCGGGTAAACCAGATTATGAAGAACCCAAAGCTTTTAGGCCAATAAGTCTCCAATCTTTTCTTCTTAAGACCCTGGAAAAGATGGTAGACAAATTTATCAGAGCGGGACCGTTAAAAAAATTCCCACTTCACGGACTTCAATGCGCTTACCAGCCAGGGAAGTCAACAGAAACCGCTCTTCACCATGTGGTGAGCCGAGCCGAATCAGCCCTGGAGAACAAAGAGATCTGCGTCTGCACATTCGTAGACATTGAAGGTGCATTTGATCGCACAACCTTTGACTCCATCAATGTGGCAGCCAGAGATCATGGCGTGCCACAACCGATCTGGAAATGGATTGAATGCATGTTAAAGGGTAGAATAATCTACTCAGAACTGCTTGGGGACAGTTTACTCGCTCAAACAACTAGAGGGTGCCCGCAAGGGGGGGTCCTTTCTCCTCTGTTATGGAGCCTTGTAGTTGATTCAATCATAGCAAAACTGAACCAAGGACCACTATATACGGTTGGTTATGCGGATGACCTGGTCATCACAGTCAGTGGAAAGTTTCCCTCCACGGTATCGGAGCTAATGCAACGTGCTCTATGTTTGCTGGAGGATTGGTGTAATACCAATCATCTATCCGTAAACCCTGGGAAAACAACCGCTATCTCTTTCACGAGGATGAAAAACCTCACGAAATTGGGAAGCCTAAAACTTTACGGCACCCAGCTTCCCTGGTCCAGAGAAGTGAAATATCTAGGCATAACACTGGATAAGGAACTTACCTGGAAACAGCACATGGACACGACCGTTACCAAGGCCTATAGGGTATTTGGTATGTGTCGGTCCACCTATGGCAAAACGTGGGGGCTTAACCCCAAAATCATAAGGTGGATCTACATGATGATGGTGCGGCCGATCCTTACATATGGCAGCATCGTCTGGTGGCCCAGGACCAGGCTGAAAATCTGTTAGAATGCTTTAAGCAAACTTCAGAGGACAGCATGCATGGCGATTACTGGGGCATTCAGAACCACACCGACGGCAGCTCTGGAGTTCCTTACGGACCTTCCACCCCTGCACAGTGTCATAGCAACAGAGGCAAAGAAAGCGCTACATAGACTTAAGGTGGCCGGGCTGTGGGACGCATCTAAGCCACTGACCAGACCTACAAAATGGGAACCTAATGATTCCCTTGATAGGATCATGGAAATGGGGTGTGACAAAATATCCCCCCAGTACATGTTCGAAAAGAAATTCAGTATATATGTCCCAACTAGGGATGAATGGAGACAAGGACCACCGTCTCCAGTGAAGAACAGCCTAATCTGGTACACCGATGGATCCAAAATGGAGTCGGGTACTGGAGCAGGTATCTTTAGCAATAACTTTGAACATAGTCAAAGCATGGGAAAATTTGCAACTGTATACCAGGCCAAAATTTTTGCAATTCTCCTATGCGCAAAAAAGAATTAAGAACTCGCCCCTAGAAAGCGAAACATATTCATCCTGAGTGACAGCCAAGCAGCACTCAAGTCACTTATATCGCCCCGTATCGACTCCAACCTTGTACTTGAAACCACAAAAGCTTTAAACAAGCTAGGTGGTCACAACAGGGTGAGATTGATCTGGGTACCAGGCCACATGGGAATCCATGGCAATGAAATGGCTGACGCACTTGCCAGGGAGGGCTCAGAGACCCCACTCATTGGTCCTGAGCCGTTTGTTGCACTGGCACCGAGCACCATCAACAAGGCCTTTAAGGACCAAATCCAAAACAGGCATAAAACCGAATGGGAAAAGCTACCCGGCATGAAACACTCAAAATCCTTCATAGGTGGAGACGCCCTAGGACGGAGTAAAATCATATGCGGAGGTAGCAGAAGGCAAGCACGAACAATCATCGGAGCCCTGACGGGGCACTATGCCACAAAACAAATGCTCCACAGAATGCAACTAGCAACAGACAGCTTGTGCAGGGCATGTGGGGAGAAAACGGAGTCCATGCAACACTTACTGTGTGACTGTGACTCCCTTGCTAGGAGAAGAATGAGTCTCTTGGGATTCGCCTACCCGAAACCAGAGGATTTTAGGCTCTTCGCCCTCAAACACATTGCCAAACTTATGGCAGTCATTTTCTCTGAGGAGACAGAGTAATAGGACGGGGTTGCACAAAAGATCCCAATGGGTCGACGTGCCGCTGCGAGGGGGAGACCTCTGCAGGCCCCAATAAGATAGGAAGATAAGATAAGAACAGTGACGTTCCTTTACACGCAAGTCAAAGAATCAAGCCATTAACGTTTATTTTGTTTTTATTTCGTTTACTTATTGTATCATTTTCAGCAAATTAATACTGTTCTAAAAATACTTAAATGTATTTTGGTCTAAGTACAATACTATCATCTTTTTTTCGACGAGTGTAAGGTGGTAGTATTACATGCAAGCACGTAAAATTGTAGACCTACGCGTGAAATGGAACTTGACATCGTCGTCAAGATCTATTGTCTATGGTCAAAACCGTTCAAAAGCTATGATTAAGTTTTCCCATTCATATTCATATTATTTGTATTTTCAAAGTGAACTAATAACAGCATATTTTTTCGAATATAATTGATTTGTGCCCATAGTCAGGTCCATTTTTGCCATTGTCCTTTATTCCTAAAATAGTTTGGCATAACGAATTTCGCATATGTTTTTTTGCTTAATATTACTTTGGCATAATTGATTTTTTGCAGCATACCCCTAGGTGAAAACTCTGGTAAATCAAAAAACCTAACTTTTCAGAAATGATGTAAAACTGATTGTGGCATATTTACTAGAGATGTTAAGAAATTAGTAATACAAACAAGAATGTAACATGTTCTAAAGCCTGTTTAATTAAGTATTTCTTATACTATCCGCTCGAAACGTTAAAAAATTCGTTTTTAGTTACTTTAGTTTTCTTTACGTAAAAAGCAACTTTTTTGCGTCATAAGTAGAATTACCTTACTCTATCTGAAATAAAACTAATTGATTAGTTCCTGACTCGCCGGATTCCTAATTCGCCGGATTCTTGTTTCGGCGGGTTCTTGTTTCGTCGGATTTTTTGTTGAAGGAGAACTATAGAATGTACTGGTGGTGTTAAAAAACTACTAAGTTGAACACTGGCTTTGTAGGATAGGTAAAATAGGACTAAAAACATTAAAATAAAATAATTTTGTAACCAAGTGATCTATCTGATTAAATAACATAGATTTCGAAAATATAAAAAGTTTACTTAGTATATTAACTTAGCGTCCTATATTAAACTAGATAGTACTTACTAGGTATTCTCATTAAACTTATTACTTTTTAAATAACAGCTGCTATTTATGACTTTTCTACGTAACCAGAAATCAATTTGTATTATTTAATTAACAACGTTACTAAGAAGTATTAACTTTTGTATTTATAATTTGCAAACAAACTATTTCTAATCAAATAGAGAGGCACCCACCTAATTTAACTAATATTTAGTACTAATTCTCTAAGATTTAACATGTTTACTTTTTTATTGCCTCTGTGGTCTAGTAGGCTAAGCCAGCGGTTTCCGACCCAGAGGTCCCGAATTCGATTCCTACATCTTTGTGTACTCGGTTTGGTTTGTTGTAGGGCTGTTAAGATCGCCTGGTAGCGAGACCACCATCTTATCTAAATTCGTCGTCGAAACAACGATGTTTATGATTATCATGGTTGTGGTCCGACAGTTTAAGATAAGATAGTTCCTCAGTGGTTGAGGATTCCGGGGAAGCGTGCTTCCGTCTATTCGGCCTTATCGTCACTACTATCAGGTGAGATGAAGGCCAAGCGCTTACCCGTTGTAGAACCATTTCATACCAGAGGATTGAGCTGCTGGCTGATCAAGAATCTTTTTTTCTGCATTGATAAGTTCTAACATAATTTTCCCCCGGCCTTTCATTGTCCAAAAATAAATGCTAATGTATTTATCATTTCAAAAATCAAGTCAACTCAATCAACTCAAAATTCCCAATGATCGACTCGTAATAGTTCATGAACATAAAAACGAATAAAAAATGTACATAATTTCATTTTGTTAGGTAATATACTTATTATATAACAAGTAATTATTTCATTAAACATGCGAAAAAAAGCAAAGTTTAACATTCAGTCAACTAAACCAGTGTAAGTCGAAATTCATATTTTCTGTCATTTAAACCAGAGTAACTCGAAATATGAAAAAAAAATATATGTGAAACAATATCAACATTATACAATCAAGCAAGTCACAATATACAGTTTTATTTATCAATTAAATTTCAGCAAAACACAATCAACTCGAAATGAAACCTAATGAATTTTACATAATATTTAACTCTAGCAACTCAAAATAGGCAACAATGCAAACGGCTTTACCTTACAACTGGCCGGGAGACAACTCAAAATGGCGGAGTATATTCGCGTCGTCCAGCGTAAGGTCATTCAACTAAAGCAATCTTTCGCGCCATCTTTCGACAATGGGCGAAGTAATTATCGGTGAGTTTTATCCCCGCGTAGGTATTCATGTTGGGATTTCGAAAACGCCATTAACTCAATATGATGAAAACCTCACTAACTCAAAAAGTACTATTTTCTGATACAGTACTTTTTGAGTTAATGAGGTTTTCATCTAGGGGTGCGATATGTTTCCTTAGGGAAGGGTGGTAGTATTCTTTCACCGCTACGCGACATGATTAAGTTATACTTTAATGAATGAAATAAATGGACAAATATTATACGTATTAAAGCACGATCGTATCTATTCAGGCGGTGTACGTGCGTGCAACCATAGGAGAGTGACAACCTGCATATGGACACGACACCCGATCTGTCGGTGTCAGCCGTCAATTAATAGCCCACACTTAGTTGCACGATCATACCTTTGGGGCTATTGATAATTTCAATATAATCTGCCACTTCGGCTTGTATATAGATAGTAGAGCAGCTTATCTTTGTTAATCGTCTTTGGTAATCATTGAAGTCGTGTTGATTTTACTTTTAAAACGTTGCACATAAGTATTTAGTACACACGGCGTCAGCTCAACCTACCTAAAACTGTCAAATGTCTATAATCAATTTTGAACTTTATTGTTTGGTTCTAAGGATCAATATTGATTGGAGAAATTTGACAGTTTAGGGTAGGTTGATCTGACGCCGTGTGTACTAAATACTTATGTGCAACGTTTTAAAAGTAAAATCAACACGACTTCAATGATTACCAAAGACGATTAACAAAGATAAGCTGCTCTACTATCTATATACAAGCCGAAGTGGCAGATTATATTGAAATTATCAATAGCAATGAAATTATCATACAGTCATGACTATTACCAATCCCCACAGTTTTAGTTAGAGGCAAGGATATGAAGACAGTAAAAGCAGTAGTTAGTACACTACTGCTTTCTACACCACAGTTCACATTTTACCAAATAACAACAACAATATCTTGACAGCACAAACAAAATCAAAGTAATTTTTGATCCTGCCAAAATTTCCAAAAGCATTGACTCATGAAATCAACTACGCATTTTAATTGACGAAACAAACGGACGATATTGCGTCTATTAAGTCCGGATCAGCAGTGCGTGGAGAGACAACCGAGCTATTTTCGATATGTCTGACGGTGTCACCCGATTTATTGCCCCCATTATGTTGCACGTCACGTCATACTATGAATGTTCATGTGTTATTACCTTAGAACGCCACCGACAATTAAAACCTGCAATTAAAGCCTATCAGATTTGTTTTCAGCAACTATTTTCTGATATAATAACTTTTTAAAAGCCATTTGCCATACAATGTTGTAATGGTATAGGTTTTAGTGCGTTAGGTTAGAAATTATCGTTGATTGTAGGATAGGCTATCGCGTCTTGCATGGTATTTATTATTTGGTTTGAATAGGACGAATACTTACACTTCTCGACATGTTTTTAACAATCCGTAACTTACTTTGTGTATAATGTATCTTAATACATCCCTAAATGGTGCTGTACTATCTCGGTACTTTTGTATTCGCGATGTAAAGATTTTTAAAGATAAGTAAACTAGAATATTTATTAAAATATTGACAGCAATCATAAAAACATTATTAAAAAGTAAAGTAAAACATAGTAAATACGGTCCCACTGCTGGGCAAAGGCCTCCAACATCATAATCAATTTTATAATTAACTAAGCAGCTTTATAACAGTTGAAGATAAAAAAAAACTCAACAACTCATCACAATAATTATAACTAAGTGAATGTGATTTGTCTATCATTATTTGAAGTCTTGGGTTGTCAAACAATGTCAAAGCTGTGGAATGTCCTAATACCAGACACAATGGAAAATTGTTAGCAACCTCTGGAGTCTTTGTGCCAGACAAGAGGATAAGTTTTGGTTTTTTTCACTTGTCAGTAATCACACAATACAGACAAAGAGTTACGTGGCGCCATTGACGAGAATATTAAGGACTTGATGATGCGAGTGATTTTCATTTCCAATTTTCATTAATTCTACCATTAATTAAGGAGGAATGTTTGTTTATAATAAATCCAAGCGTAGTATGACGTATGTCTATATTAAAAAGAAAACCTGTTGTACATCATCGTAATAAATATACTGAAGGAAACAAAAATAAACTTATTTATTTCTAAACATATTTGTACCTAAATCGCGATTTTGCTCCTTATCATTTCACCCTGAAAAATTAAAGTATTTATTTATCTGATATATTATTATAGTACAGTCAATTTGAAACTATCCTACTAATATTATAAACGCGAAAGTTTGTAAGTATGGATGGATGTTTGTTACTCTTTCATGTATAAACTACTGAATGGATTTGGATGGCATTCGGCATACAGATAGTTTATAACTTGAATTAACACATAGAATACTTTTTATCCCTATATTCCTACAGGAACGGGAACCACGCGGGTGAAACCGCGAGCGGTCGCTAGTTTAAGATAATTGCGACTAACCAATTTTTTTTAAATATAATAAATAGGGATATTTCAAGTTAATTGAGTTGATATCATGTCGTTAGCCTACATTTTACTTTATAATTAAATCCTCAGTTTTCCCATGACTACGGATCCTGCAAAGGGCTCGAAACGTCCAGATAAAACAATTTCTAATGCAAATGCAAGTAAAATTATGTTAGGAATTAATTTCCTTACTTATTAATAAATGTCTGCTAAAAATCCCAATAGTCATCATCAATTTCTTTTTTTTATTGCACAGTCTCATAGTACATATATCAACAATAATGGTACATGAGACACCCTGCAAGGGTGCTTGCAATGAATAGCGCTAAACATAATTTATACATTAAATTAAAAGTTCCATACAAAATAAGGAAAATCTACCTTGTACAGTAGGTAGGTACACTCGCCTAAAGCAGTGTCGCACAAACGGAATAGATAAACCTTCTTTAACTGTTCCGTGGTCGCACAAATAACATTTAACTAAAAGCAAATACATACAGTAAGCAATTTACTATGGCGTGACGCCATGAAAGCGGGGTTTTCCTTTTTTAATGAAAGCTAAAAGCTCCGCGGCCTGCGTCCCATAGGATCAACTCATTCGGACAAGGAGCAAATTTACTCGAGCCAATCTAATGTGAGGTCCACGTGAGGGCTTCAAGACTTCTAATCTATGACTTTCATTTTGGCACGAGCGGTACACAACAAAAGCATCGCGAAACTTCCTTCAGTGGATCTCCGAAAGAGATTAGGGTAAGTTGAATAAAAACTTATTTCAAATGAAATTTTTGATTAAGTCAGATTGTTTAATTACTTAGTTTAATGTTAAAAACAGAATTTGTCATAGGTATAATTGTATTATAATAAGTTAATATGTATATTAATACGTATGCTAGCATACTTAAAATATTAATTTGTAAGTAAGTAACTGAACTGTTTTGCTGTGTAATAAATGATTATTATTATTATTATTCACGTGTTTATTTATTTTCTTAAGTGTAGGTTTTTTATAATATCTCATATAAAAATAATAAACAAAACTACTATAAAAAATAAAACATTTAACATTATAAAAAACCTAAACCTAGGGTGCCGCCAGCAGCGGGGCAGGGCCCAAGCTACCGGTGGTTAGGGCTGCAGAGAGAGGAACCTCCTGACGATGCGTGCCGTGTCAAGAAGTACCGCCTACTGTATCTGGCCCTTGATCCAGCCGTCTAGCGAGAGTCTCTTGAGATGTTGGTCGAGACTCTTCGCTATTAGGCCGTTTGCAGATACGACTATCGGGACAATGATAGTCGAGTCAACATCCCACATGGCGGTAACCTCGTAAGCCAAGTCAAGGTACTTGCACAGCTTGTCCTTTTCAGCCTTCACGAGGTTCTCATCATGTGGGACGGTGATGTCGACTAGCACTGCCCGCCGCTGGGACCGATCGACTATCACGATGTCAGGCTTATTGGCAACAATAGTCCTGTCCGTGATAACCGATCGGTCCCAATAGAGCAAAGCACGACCATTTTCGAGAACTGGCTCAGGTGCGTACTTATAGTACGGCACCTCGGACTCCACAAGACCGTATTGAAGAGCAAGTTGCTGGTGAATGATCCTGGCTACAAGATTGTGTCTGTGCAAGTACGCGCCGTTAGCAAGATGAGAACAACCGGAAATAATATGCCTGAGTGACTCTCCGGGACGGCGGCATGCTCGACATATGTCGACCGTACCGTCCTTCAGGATATACTTCCGGTAGTTGTTCGTCTTGATAACTTCGTCCGCAATTGCACAGACAAAACCTTCGGTTTCCCCAAAGAGGTCCCCGAATCGTAGCCAGTTCACCGACGCGAGCAGGTCCACATCGGGCCCTGTTAAGGCCCGATAGAACCGGCCGTGCAGTTCCTTGCTCTTCCATACATCCTTGCGATCCTCGGTGCTCAGCACCTGAGGCTTGCGCCAGTTCTCTTTGCCTAAGGAGAGAGGCGTAAAGGTCCTGTCAACTGACACCACATCGCGATGCATCCCACACTCGTTGTTGAGGAAATATTCTCGGAGACTGCACACCTCACGGTTGTGGACGGTCTTGGCATTTAAAAAACCTCGACCACCCCATTTCCGCGGGATGTACAGTCTCATAACAGACGAGCGTGGGTGGAGCATGCGATGTGATGTCAGTTGCTGTCGAACCTTTCTGTCCAGGGCGTCTAACTCGGTCTGAGTCCACCTTAGTATGCCAAAGGTATATACCAGTAAGGGCATAACCCAGCCGTTGAAAGCGCGCACCCTGTTGCCTCCTGACAAAAGACTGTTAAGTACCTTTGTCAGGCGACCAAAGAAGCGTTCTTTCACCGACTGTTTTATACCCTCACTCTCTATACCCAATGACTGTGACATACCAAGGTATTTGTAGGTGTCGGCTTCGGAGACAGATCTGAAAGTCATCGTCTCAGAAAGTTCCAAATTCGTAGAATTTACAACTTTCCCCCGCTGTACGTGCATGACCGCGCACTTGTCTACACCGAACCCCATGTTGATGGCACTGCTAAAAGTCTCAGTGACTTTCAGCAACGCCACCAATTCATGACGTTTCGGTGCAAATAGTTTGAGGTCATCCATGTACAGCAAGTGCGAAATAACTTCACCCTGCCTCCTAGCCCTGAATCCTCTAGCAATGTGCTAAGAGGATTCAGGGCTAGACAGAACCACAACGGACTCAGACTATCACCCTGGAAGATGCCTCGCTTAACCCTTACGAAGTCCTGCGGACCAGACGGGCTGTCTCCACCACCCGGTTGACGAAGGACTGTGGTCCACTGTCTCATACAAGAACCTAGAAAAGATCTCAGAGTTGTATTAATTTTATACAGCTCTAAGATCCTCTCCAACCAGGTATGAGGCACCGAATCATAGGCCTTCTTATAGTCAATCCAGGCGGTGGAGAGAGCCCCTTTGTTCCGCCGGACTTATTGGCAAATGGTCGTGTCGATGAGGAGGAGCTCCTTAGTACCACGAGACCCAACCTTACATCCATTCTGAGTGGGAGCCAAAATATTGTGAGCAACAATGTGCGAATTAATTTTAATTCTCAGAATGGATGTAAGGAGCTTGTAAAGCGTCGGCAAGCATGTGATGGGTCTATAGTTCTTCGGTTCCGTGGTACTACCGGACTTGTGGAGCAGGAAGGTGACACCGGTTGTCATAAATGTTTGCAAGGAACCGACCTCGAGGGCTTCTTGGAATTGCGTCGCTAAGCAGTCGTGTGAGCATCTAATCCACTTTATCCAAAAGTTATGCAACCCGCCCGGTCCAGGACTTTTCCAGTTCTGAGCCGTACGGATCGCACAACTAACGTCTTCGGGGCTAATAGTCACAGGCCCCATGGATTCGATAGATTCACACGCACGCTCAACGACGCTAATCCAATCACCCTCAGTGTGTTCGACTGGTTCCGACCAGATACTACGCCAAAAGTTATTTATGGTAGTAGCATCTGGACACTGCCCGTCGCTCACACATTGGTCGGTTGCTTCCCAACTCCGGTACACCTTCCTTTGGTCATTTTGAAAGAGGCGATTTTGACAATATCGATCAACACGCGCTCTATAGTGACGAATACGGTTTGCCAGCGAATAAACTTTCGGCTTCAGAAAGTCAATGCGCTCCGTGACACAAGCTATGTAGTCCCGGGGTCTAATCCCGGTCCCAGCAAAGGCCTGGTTCACGAAACGCATGACTCGTGGACGATGATTGCCCCCTCTGAAGCATATTAATTTTGCAATGAGAGTCCTAAACGAGTTGATACGACACTCGATTCTTTTTTGCCACGCGGGGACAGCTGGGTGTCGCGATGCTCGGTCAGTGTCTGGAAACTTAACACGAGCGATGCGACACGCCGCTATGGCAGCGCAGTACAAAATCGAGTGTGTATCAACTAATGTTTCGCTAGTCCGCATATAGGGGACTAGCAAAACGTTTAGGGCTCCCATTAATGCCAGATTGCGTTTATTCGTTGGCAAGCGTGGTAGTCTTGGCCTAGAGTCGGTGGAACGATATTGCAAAATTGCGTCTTCCAAAGCCCTTCCTTATTATTATTCTCTTTATTTAACATTATTCTGAAGTTTAATTTTTTACAATATTTTATATAAAAACCTATTTACAATATAAAATATTATAAAAAACTTAACCTAGGTTGCCACCGGCAGCGGGGATAGACCCAAGCTATCGGTGGTTAGGGCTGCAGAGTGAGGAACCTCCTGACAATACGTGCCGTGTCAAGGAGTACTGCCTTTTGCATCTGACCCTTGACCCAACCTTTCAGCGAGAGCCTCTCTAGGTGTTGATCGAGGCTCTTCGCTATAAGGCCGTGTGCCGAAACGACTATCGGTACAATAATGGTTGAATCCACATCCCACATGGCGGTAACCTCGTGAGCCAAGTCAAGGTACTTACTGAGCTTGTCCTTCTCGGCTTTCACGAGGTTCTCGTCATGAGGTATGGTGATATCAACCAATATTGCTTGGCGCTGAGATCGGTCGATCACCACGATATCAGGCTTATTAGCGACAATAGTCCTGTCCGTGATGATAGAGCGATCCCAGTAGAGCGTTGCATGACCATTTTCGAGAACTGGCGCAGGTGCGTACTTATAGTATGGCACCTCTGATTCAACAAGGCCATATCGAAGAGCAAGTTGCTGGTGAATTATTCTGGCTACTTGGTTGTGTCTGTGCAAATACTCTCCGTTAGCAAGATGAGAACAACCGGAAATAATATGTCGGAGTGATTCTCCCGGACGGCGGCATGCCCGACAGATGTCGACCGTACCGTCCCTCATTATATATTTCCGGTAGTTATTCGTCTTGATAACTTCATCTTCAATAGCACAGACAAAACCTTCGGTTTCCCCAAAAAGGTCACCGAAACGTAGCCAGTTCACCGAGGCAGGCAAATCTACTTCAGGCCCAGTTAGAGCCCGATAGTAGCGCCCGTGTAGCACCTTGCTCTTCCATATGTCCTTGCGATCGAGAGTGCTTAGCACCACTGGTTTGCGACAGTTTTCTGTTGCCAAGGAGAGCGGCGTAAAGTGTCTATCAACTGCCACGACATCCAAATGCATCCCGCACTCACTGTTAAGGAAATAATCCCTGAGACTGCACACCTCACGGTTATGTAGGTCCTTGGCATTTAAAAAGCCGCGACCCCCACATCTCCGCGGGATGTACAGCCTCATAACAGATGAGCGCGGGTGTAACATTCTGGAAGTCGTGAGCATTTGACGGACTCTTCTATCCAAGGCGTCCAATTCGGTCTGAGTCCATCTTAGTATGCCAAAGGAGTATGTGAGTAGAGGCATAACCCAGCCATTAAAAGCACGCGTCTTATTGCCACCCGATAAAAGACTGTTAAGTACTTTTCTTAGGCGGCAAAAGAATCGCTCCCGTAATGACTGTTTTATGTCCCCATCCACAACACCCAAAGACTGTGACATACCAAGATATTTATATGTTTCAACTTCGGAGAGAAATCTGAAGTTTATCGTTTCGGAGAGTTGTAAATTGGTTGAATTTACTACTCTCCCACGCTGTACATGCATAACCGCACACTTATCCACACCAAACTCCATCTTGATGGCACTGCTGAAAGTCTCAGTAATTTTCAGCAGTTTCACCAAGTCTTGGCGGTTTGGTGCGAGCAACTTGAGGTCATCCATGTACAACAAGTGCGAAATAACTTCACCCCCTCTCCGCAGTTGACAGCCTAACTTTGAATTTCTCAACAAAGTACTGAGAGAATTCAAAGCTAGGCAAAACCATAAAGGACTCAGACTGTCGCCCTGGAATATGCCACGCTCTATCCTTATAAGATCCTGCCTGGCAAAAACACTATCTCGACATCCTGGTTGACTCAAGACCGTGGTCCACTGCCGCATACATGATATCAAAAAGGATTTTAAAGTTATATCAATTTTATATAACTCTAAAATCCTCACCAACCATGAATGCGGCACCGAATCATAGGCCTTCTTATAGTCAATCCAGGCTGTAGAGAGAGTCCCTCTGCCACGCCGGACCTTCTGGCATATGGTCATGTCAATGAGGAGAAGCTCCTTAGTACCACGGGACCCAACCCTACATCCATTCTGAGTCTTGTCCAAAATATTGTTTGCAACAATGTGCGCGTTAATTTTTGTTCTCAGAATGGATGTAAGGAGCTTGTATAAAGTAGGTAAGCACGTGATGGGTCTATAATTTTTCGGTTCCGTGGTACTACCCGATTTATGGAGCAGAAAAGTGACACCAGTAGTCAACAAACTTGGGAGTGAGCCGAGCTCTATGGCTTCTTGGAATTGCGTTGCCAGTAACTCGTGTGAACATCGAAACCATTTGATCCAGAAGTTGTGCAATCCGTCCGGTCCTGGGCATTTCCAATTTTGGGCCGTACGGATTGCACAACTTACGTCAGCTGTACTAATATTAATAGGCTGCATGGTCTCGATAGGTTCACACGCCTCACTGATAACACTCATCCATTCACCTTCCGTGTGCTCGACGGGCACCGACCAAATGTTGCGCCAGAAATTAGTCATGGCATCAACATCCGGTAGCTGCCCGTCGCCCACACGTTGATCAGCTCCTTCCCAACGTCTGTATACTTTTCTTTGGTCACTTTGAAAGAGGCGATTTTGTTGGTATCGGTCCACACGCACTCTGTAGCGACGTATACGGTTTGCCCATGCATAGACTTTTTGCTTCAGAAAGTCAATTCGTTCCGTCACACAAGCCATATAGTTTTCCGGTCGAACATCAGTCCCGACAAAGGCTTGTGTGACGAATCGCATGACGAGAGGCCGATTATTGCCATTTCTGAAGCAAATTAGCTTTGCAATGAGTGTCCTAAACCTATTGATACGCCCCTCGATCCTCAATTGCCAAGCAGGGGCAGTCCCGGTTCGCCGCGGTACTCGGTCCGAATCCTGGAATTTGACACGAGCAACGCGACACACCGCGATGGCCCCACAATAAAGAATCGAGTGGGTATCAATTAAATTTTCACTGGTTCCAAGAAAAGGAACCAGTAAATCGTTCAAGGCACTCATTAACGCCAAATTATGCCTATTCGTGGGCAAACAAGGTATACGCGGCCTAGAGTTACGCGTGTCACGATACTGTAGAATGGCATCGTTCAAAGCGCTCCTCATTTGCTCATTCGCCTGTGTACTTACATTCGTATTTATATAGTCTTCATCGTCGGGTACCGGATCTACTCGCGCCACCAATACCGGCGTCACGGCCGGTAATTGTGGGGCAGGGCGATCCTGCACCGAAGAAGAAGCCGTACAAATACGTAATGACTCCAGGCGTAGCCGATCAAGTGCTGACTGATCCAGCAAGTTGTTACGCTGGATTACCCGCACTTGATCCGACAATCGTTGGGCAGACACGTCGATGGTCGGTTCAAGGGTCTGAAACAAAGACAGCAGCCGAACACGATACGCAGTAAGGTTAGTTCCTCCCTCTGTTGCCCTATAGTAAGCGCGCATGCAGTTCTCATTTATAGGCTGAGTCCATCGCATGCGGCGCACTACACCACCGGTAGCGGGGGTCGTACGCGGGGCAGGTTGCCCCACTGATCCCAAGCGTGCCGGCAGCGGTGGTCGTCCACGTCGCGCTGGTCGTTGTGGCGGCGGAGACGGCAATCGCCCACTGGCGCTGCTCGACTCGTCGGTTGACACCCTGTTGAGGTCATCATTGGACGAGGAGCTTGAAGTCGGCGGAGTAGGCGATGGTGGAGGGCGTGCGCTTCGTTTAGCTCTGTTTCTCGTTATCATTTCTTTTTGATTTTCATAATGTTGTTTGCTTGTTGACGTTGTACGTCAACATGTCAGTAGGTTCGGGATTGTGTTCTATTGTAAAAGTAATTTAAAAACAACCAAATCAGTGTTTTGCATTTTTGATATTGATCTTACTGCTTTTATTTCACTGCTTACGGAAATTTTGTACGACGAAAACAACATTAGAACCAATAAAACCAAAAAATATTTTCTGTAAGAAATGACACGTTGTGACAGTGACTTTTACTTATAATCATTATTATGATTTTATGTAAAAGTAATCTGAATAGACGGGGTCTATATTGGTTCGCCGAATTTTTTGTTCTCCTAATTGTCAATGGCACAATGGCACACAAACCATACGCCTTAATTTTTTTCGCACAATTTTACTTTTCCTAAATGTGTTAAGCCTATTTTCACTTCGCCTAACTCTTTATCGCCGAATTTAAACTTCCCGAATGCGACATTAGGCGGAACCATTCATAAACCCTACTATTTACAATTACTAAATTTAAAACCGCACAAAGTTTAAACGCACAAGAGTATAACACTTAAACATTTTTATATGGCAAAATAACTTTGCAACTTACTTAATTGCGTGCATGCAAACAGGCATGCACGCAACCAAGCATACAGCATGCAAGCACAAGTCTAACCTGGTTAGGTTGCATGCTGTATGTATGCTTGCCTGCATGCAGCATGCCCCGCTGCGCTTTGCGATTGTCTTAAATTTCTAACCTATCACGTGACCAACAGGAGTAGGGCAGCTAGTATTTCTGTCGGGTGTGTAATGTTGGTATAAATACTTGTGGTCTAACGTTCAGATAATATTATATCATTTCATATAATTTCATTTGACATAACAACTGACTTAATATAATAAATATTTAATATAATTTTAGGTTCTATAATTTTATATGATATACTTAATGTACCTTTGATATAACATACATTTGACATAATAATCTTATCATATGAAACGTTTTTCATGTAATAAGCAAGCAGCATGCAAGCAAGCAAGCAGCATGAAAGCAAGCAAGCAGCATGCAAGCAAGCAAGCAGCATTCAAGCAAGCAAGCAGCATGAAAGCAAGCAAGCAGCATGCAAACAAGCAAGCAGCATGCAAGCAAGCAAGCAGCATTCAAGCAAGCAAGCAGCATGAAAGCAAGCCAGCAGCATGCAAGCAAGCATGCAGCATTTAAGCCAGAATGCAGCTTGCAAGCATGCATGCAGCATGCAAGCCAGAATGCAGCATGCTAGCAGGCATGCAGGATGCAGGCAGTCATGCAGCATGCAGGCACCTCGCCACTCCGCGCCTACACGGGCTTAAATTACACTCTAGCGTAGGGCAGACAAGTCTACGTGGAGTCGGTTTTGCCGCGATTCGTTTCTGTCACTGAATTTGTAGCACAACCTCAACGAAAACTCAACGTATTAACTTTTTAAGACAATATTTGAAATCGATTTAGGGTTAAATGCTATTTTTGTTTATAAGTAAAAATTATATCAAATGATGTTATAGAATTTGATTATTCTATCAATATAGCTTTATAGAAAAAGTTGTTAGAGAATATGAGTATTATTTCAAATGAATAATATAAGTACGTAAGTACTTAATGTTGTTATAGGAAGTGTGAACAGGTAAAAATTATATCCAATGAACGTTATGTCCTTTGAAATTAGTTCATTTGTCATTATATGAAATGATACGCACCCATTTCTGTCATCTAATAAAAAAAATATTAAAAATATTAATTAAAGTTTGAACTTAGGTAATTCATTAAAATAATTAATTGCTTTCAACATTAGAGCGTAATCTTCGTAATAAATAAATAAACATAAAAAATAAATAAAATAAATAATTCATTTATGGTATAGTAATTTTTTTCTATTAACATTGAACTATGTATACATACATAGGTAGGTACATACATATAATCACGACTATTATCCCCGAAGAGTTAATCAGAGACTAGACTGTCCTCATGACAGCAAAAGCAGTCCTCTACCATAGTCCACTTTTCACCAAATAGCGACTGCATATGTGCTCAGCGTGACAGGAGGTCAGCCCATCGCCGCTCTATGCTGTTTGATGTATGTGCAGTTTTTATTCCGTTAGTCGCCTTTTACGACACCCAAGGGAAGAGAGGGTGGTAGTATTCTATCACCGCTACGCAAAACGGTTATGTATACATGTAGGAAGTCTTGAAGTCAATTCATCGCTACAATTGGATATTAGTATAATTACCTCTCTTGCCATCGCAGGTTGATAATCAATCACAAACCCGGGTTAACCATCTAAACATCCGAAACACCCTTTTATTCGACCTGGGAATTGAACTATCACTTAGATCGTTTAAAAATCCGTGTCGCGTAGCGGTGAAAGAATACTACCACCCCCTCTCTTCTCTTGGGTGTCGTAAAAGGCGACTAACGGACTAGACTAGACTGCGCATACATCCAACAGCATAGAGCTGCGATGGGCACACCACCGGTCACGCTAAACACATGTGCAGTGCATTCGCTATTTGGTGAAAAGGGGACAATGGCTGAGGACTGCTTTTGCGGTCCTCATTGCCTAGTCTTAGACTAACCGAAGACTTTAGAACCGAGTGTGGCGATGACTTTCCGAAAATCGAATTTTACTGCAAGCGATTTTTGCATTCGCAATCGAATCGTTTCCTGATATATTTTTTTCCAGAGGTTGATTTTTTTCGTTTTCTTTTTGCATTAATTCCTAATTTAATCTTTTTCTGATAGTTTTTTTTTTCCCGACGTTAATAAAAAAAAATAATAAAAAAATTGGGAAATTATGCGAATGCAAAAATCGCTTGCAGTAAAATTCGATTTTCGGAAAGTCATCGCCACACTCTTAGAACCTTAGACTACATCCGAAACACACTTTTGTCCGACCTGGGAATCGAACTAAGAGCCACTCGGTAACAAAAGCGTTAAATGCTAGGATCGTTCAAAAATTAATTTCAACTGTTCGTTATTAAATTCTCTATCATTATGAATAGTGTATATTGCCGCCCAAAAGGTTATTAGTGGAAGGGTGATGTCAAATGTATTTAAGGGATTATTAGAAGCATCTGTTGTTCATGCTCTCAATTAAATGGCATAAGGTGAACAGACTACAGAGGGTGTTAATTTTGCTAACAGAATAACTACAATTTATTGGATAAAATGATTACTAGAAAAAACAACCAGTCTCAGGAATGCTCGAACGGGATTGTGAATGTGAATGAAAATTTCAATAATAAAGATATTTATAAGCAATTACGACTTATTAATTGTTAAATACTTGCAATAGTATTTCTTGAATCGATCTCGAATGTGAGGGCAGATTCACATTGACGTAATACCGCTGGCTTGCAGCGTATCAACTACTAGAAAAAATTCGACGAGTTTCCTCGGGTCTCGGTAGCTTAGCGGCTAGAGCAGTGGACCGGCAATCCAAAGGTCACGGGTTCGAATCCCGTTCGAGCTTTCCTGAGACTGGTTGTTTTTTTCTAGTAAACATTTTATCCTATTTCTATGTAGCACTGTGAATGCTACATAGAAATGGGATAAAATATATATATATATATATATATATATATATATATAAAATTTCAATAATAAAGATATAATTTATTGACATTCAAAACTTACAGAGACTGTCTATGAACTCTATATACCAATGGAACTGTGTGTATTTATGATAGGCAATGAGGACTGCACTGCTACAGTCCACGTTTCACCAAATTAAAACTATACACATGTGCTCAGTTCTATAGGTGGTGAAGCCAGCGCCGCTCTATGCTGTTGGATGTATGTGCAGTCTTTAGTCTGTTAGTCGTCTTTTACGACATTCAAGGGAAGAGAGGGGTTGCTAGTATTGTTTGCCACACGACTCTGTTGAAACATGTTCATTTAAAATGCGTTAGCCCAACCCAGCAGTGGGACGTTCGAGGGCTGATGATGATAATTAAGAAAATCTGCTAAAATTAATGTTAAATAAATTTAGAACTTACTTTTGTCATAACTCTCACAGAGTTTGTAAGGAGGAACCAACTGTGTTAGATTCGAAGTAGATAAGCCATTGTTATCTTTCATAAAATATTACGTAATTTCTTGTAACTTTTTATCGACATCTTTCTTTGTCTTTAAAGTTTGAGGCAGAACTTAGGAAAAATTTACCACCAAAGGCAGTACCTATGCGTGTAACTTTATATAAAATCGAAAAATTCTATTTTTTATTTATACAGAAACAATTTTTTCAAATAAAAATGAATAATGCTTTAGATTAATTAATCTTATTTAGCTGATTTTAATATTTAAAATGTGTAAAAAGTGTCAGAATCGAGCTTATATAAATTATTAGGTAAGTACCTATAGCTAATTAAAAAAGTGTAGTGCAGCCTATTCTTTTCAAAACTTTCCCATTCCTGCGCAAATGCCTTCATTATTGAAAATTGAAAAGTGATTGCTTCCATTGATGGTTATTGGCTTACTCATTACGCTTGCCAAATGCGGATTGGCTATCACAAACCATAATCATAATCTTTATTTGCAATTAAACATGGTATAAATGATGTAATAATTAATAATAAGCACTAAACATGTTAAGCCAAAATAGTCAGCACGCAAAATATTCACATTTAAAATGTAGGTAGGTACTAATTTCTCCATTTTGACATGACTTTGTTTCACTACACAAAACAATTTTACAATACAAACTACTTACAACACAATTTATCCCCTAATGTCAAAAAATTCTTTTAAGTCATTCAGGGTATGTGATCCTAACCATGTACCCAAGTGTCTTTTAAAGTTATTTATATCTAAGGTCCTAAATTCATTGGGTATTTTATTAAAGATATTGATGCACATAGTCAAACAGCTTTTTTTGTACTGCATTGTTAGTGAGTTACATGTAATACCAACCTATTCGAATCCCTAGTATTTCTTGGATAGATATCACATGCTCTTTTAAATAAATGCTTATTCTGCATTACAAATACACATGCATCAAAAATATAAAGCGATGTTAGGGCCAGTAACTGCATTTGACCAAATAAAGAACGGCAAGAAGTCCGTGGTTGAACACCATTTAATGCTCTTAAACATTTTTTTTTTGAGCAATAAAAGCTCTGTTAATATGAGAACTATTGCCCCATATCAGTAACCCATATCGTAAAATAGAACCCACATAAGCATGGTAAGCAGCAATCGCAGTATTTAAGTTCGTAACATTTTAACGCGTATACAAATTTATTAATTCGGGTACAAATATTGTCTATATGCATTTTCCAATTTATGTCACTATCTATTATTATTCCCGGGAATTAAATTTGTTTACTTTATCAATATTATTGTCTTTATACTTAATGGTTTATATTTTTATATTTATTAAATTGTATGTTTTTAGTTCTAGTCAAATTAATTTTTAAATCGTGCATGTCAAGATATTCAATTAAGTTATATACAGTCTTATTTATGTTATTTTCATGTTCTGTTACTGTTTTATTTGCAGTTACTAATTCAGAAATATCATCAGCAAATGCGATGCATTGATAACCGGTTGCATGAAAAACCAGGGCTTTGCATCGAAAAATTTTAAATACACTTGGCCCTACCTGGGAATAGAATCCGGGACACCTGATATCCGGACAAGCGCAGTACGACACGGCCACCAGGGCGCTACTAATTACATAGTTTGACACATTGAAATTATTGAACCGATTTCTGCCTAAGACGGGTTATCCCCTACGGATGGCCGGATTAAATTTAAATCTTTCGGTTACTTATTCTATTTAAACTTTACTGGTTACAGGCTTACTTAAGCAGATTTATTCTACGCCTGTACACTTTATTTATTCACAAGGGAAAAACTTAGTGGTGAAGCACTTAGCCGTGAACTGCGATATCGCTCGTGATAGATTGATAACCTCTCTTTTTTCTTTGAAGTTAGAAAAAATAACATTTTATTTATTTTAAAGCTCAACACTGCGAACAAAAATGTTTTGCGATATGTCTAAATTTAGAAGGGTTGGTCGTGGACTCCCTAAATCGCAATTCGTCTGATTATCTAAATTACCGGTTTCTAACTTCGTACACATCGCAAATCGTCTTAGTCGCAAAATGTCTAAATTTTAAAATAAGTATGGATCGGGTCGGGTCGGGCGTGGATTACTCAAAATCTAATTAATAATAAATCCTATACTTATGATTCTATTCCTACCCATAAATACTTTGATTTTTAAAAGAGGTTTCAAATATGAATCAAATATAATTCAGAAAATTAGGTTTTGGGTAATCCACGCCCGACCCGACCCGATCCATACTTATTTTAAAATTTCGACATTAGTCGCTGCAGCGCTGGTATTCTGGCGGAACCTAGAGGTCGAGACGCACGTAACAATACACGATATTAAAAAAAACAATAGAAAGAAAACAAAACAACATAGTAATTTTTATCCCGTTTTTGTATTGACAAAAACGGGATAAAAATGAAAATAAAATAAATAATCATTGTGTCAAACATAACACATAGGCTGACCGAATGACAGTGATGCCTTTGCCTGTTTACCCATAACGCAGATACGCTCCAAAGACTTTATGCGACATATTGGTGTTAGCTGGGTCCTTCCTTAAGATCGGCAACGTAACTGCTACGCCTCTGGTCCTCATACCCACGTCCTGGTACCCACGTACGGCGGTAATTCTTCCCATCAGGTGATTCGTGCGTTGAGGAGCTCGATGGCATTAGGCTTGCGACCTTGCCCGCTTAGCAACTTTCGCAATGCCGGGTCACTGGATGGGTGGCCAAATAAAACAAAAATAACATCTCGAGCTCCTCCGTGCTTTGGAAGGCACGTTGCCGTTGGTCCCGGTTGTTGTCGTAAAATGACAGTCGTTAAAACCCACCAACCCGCATTGGGCTTGTGTGGTGGGAGGCCTGTGCCCAGCAGTGGGACGTTTATAGGCTGATGATGAGGTGATTCGCCTGCCATTTGCCTCCCTTTCACAATATATATATTGATGACCTCCTTGGTCAAGTGGTTTGTACACCGGTTTTCATGGTGTCGCCATCTACACAAACTTTTATTGTACCTAGTTATGTTAGTACTTGATTTTGTCCCACGTAGTGCCCGATTTCAAAAAAAATGTTTTAATATGTGTATAAAAATATATAATAAGATTCCTCAAGATATTAAAGATCTGCCCTTGAATAAGTTTACAAAGACTTTGCACAACTGGCTTATTAAACACACATTTTATACAGTGTAAGAATTTCTTATTCACAATTATTAATTAGATTGTTTCCGTTTAATTTTGACATTACACCTATTGAATTATACTAATTGCCATTGACTTGCATGTTGATATTTTATATTTTCTTATTATATGAAATAATAAGAAAACGGATACGGATTATGATGAAAATGTGGTGTTATAGATTGTTATTATTATAATTTTGACTTCCTGATTTTAATGATTTGATGACATTCTGTATTTTATAATTCCTTGACATTCTGTAATTTATAATTAATTAATCTGACTAGAGTTACTGCTTTGAACTTTGCGTGCTATTTTTATGGCTGAATAAGATGAATCTAATTTTATTGTAAACATCCACAGTGTAACCTTATTCAAATGCAAATAAATACATTTCATTTCTTTCATTTCATTTCATTAAAAGGTTAATAATTGTAAACTGTATGTATAAATACTGCCCTACCTCTGATACTCTTTGGGAGCGGGCGTTGTTATCTGCTACACAGCTTTAAGGTTAAGCGGATAGCATCGTTTAAAAATGTTATATTTGAAACCATTTATCGTTCAATAAACAAATTTTATTATTATTATTATCTCTGAGGTCCCGGGTTCGATCCCCGGTCGGGTCCAATTTAGAAATTATTGTTTTTCTAAATTGTCTCGGGTCTGGATGTTTTCTATGTGTAATAAGTATTTTTTTAAGTATTTTAAGTATGTTTATCCATTGTCTAGTAACCATTTAACGAGTTTCATAATGAAGCTTCTTTTGGGCTAAATAATTGGTGTGAGTGTAGGAAAGTTTTTTTTTTTTATTATTATATATTTCTTCTGTATTACAAATAAAAAATGCGGTATGTACTAATAATACCAGCAAACTCTTCCATACACCACTACATTCCCAAAACTACTACACAAAATTAAATAACCAAGAGTCGTAACTCGCCTTCGATGACGAAGTGTAAAAAAAATCAAAATTCAATATCATTTATTCAATTTAGACTACAATAATTGAGCGCTTATGAATGTCGCTATGACATCGTTTCGTCAGTCCTAACTATAGGGCGGGAGCCTTGTACTGAGAAGAACCGGCAAGAAACTGTGCAAGGGCATTTTCTTTTCTCCCTTTCTTTTAAAGCGTCAATACAAATTGGAAAATGCCCTAAAAATCATAGAAAGACATTTTCCATTACTACATAATAAACATTTAAAACGATTACAAGACAACCAACACATTCCTAAGAATATCTAATAAAAAACAGGTATTGTTCAATTTAAAAAATATACAACGTCTTACAGTATTTTTGAAACAAGAAAAAGAAAGACTATTTTACTACTACCAATAAAAATGAGTGGTAGAGCCACGTTGCGTTGCAGCACGCATTGGGCCGGCTCACTCGCTGTAATACACGGAGGACAGAACCAGGTGTAATACCACCCTCTCACGAATATCCTGCGTAAAATAATAGCATTTGGTGCTGTATTGTTTCGTCCGGCCAGTGAGAGATCCGGAGGCCCCTCCCCCCCCCCCTCACAATTCCAATTCCTTCCTTAACCCTATTCCTTTCTTAAAGATCGGCAACGCATCTGCGACTCCTCTGGTTTTGCGGGTGTCCATGGGCGGCAGTGATTGCTCTCCATCAGGTGACCCGCCTGCTCGTTTTTCTCCTTCTAATATAAAAAAAAAATAAGATTGCAAGAGCAAACCAGCCACCTAAGGGGGCACCCTTCACGAGTATGACATGTGAATCAGCAATGTTTTAGGGAACGTAACGATCCGACGCACATGCCACCACCGCAGAGACACTTTGAGAGAGCATGACAGACTCGAGCAACTCTAAACTCTGTCAAAGTTGCCACTATTCTGCTACGATTTAGTTTAGGATGGAGTTTCTCCCGTGTTCTTTTAGCAACAACAAGTGTTGTGAGACTCCATTGTAATTCAATCTACCGTACAATACTAAATGTGCTATAATAAAAATATATAACACGTGAAGTTGGCTTAAGAGGTCTATTACATAACGACTGTGATTTTTGATTAGAATGCCCATTTTCGCATTTTGTAGTAGTATTGTAGTTGTATTTATCGTTTTTATCGAATTAATCATAATTTTAGTATCAACTAATAATTCATGCTTAATGTTACAAATCTCCACTCTGCGAGAATAAGCTGAGTTCGGACAGCCAGCGCCTCGCATTTTGAAGTAATTTTGCAGTTGTATTTATCGAAATTGAATAATAAATTCATTATAAAATCTTTATTCCTCATGAAGTAACAATTATTCTGGTATAAATTTTGCTCAATTATATTATCGTTTATCTGAGAAATTCACAGTTTTTTTTCTATATAAAATCTATTATATCTAAAAATGCCGAGGCCACTACGAACTATACGACTATTTAAAAGATAACATTGCTATTTTTCTATTTCATTTGATTAGAACAGTAGTTCAATCTAGGATCTCAAAAAAGTGCCTAAGCGCATTTTATGAAAATCTTTCTCTCCAATTTTGGGTTTAATTAATAGGTTAAGCAAAATTTACAAAAAGCGAGGCCGCTACGAACTATGCTAATAGCTATTCTACACTATTCAATCAATCAAAATTGTTAATGTGTTTTGGTTTTTGAGATCAAGAACGCTAAAATTGGCCACTTTACGCAAAAATCACAGTCGAGATGTAATAGGGCTCTTTAATGCTAAACGTGAAGTCATTAATAAGTTATAATAATAATAATAATTAGTTTAGGATTCTGTATCTGGTTTTCATTTGTAATCGAAGGATGTGTTGCTTATTTATCAGTGCAATGCGCTCTTACCATTATCGCTTAGCCTTACACTTCGGTATGATTTGCAATGGACGGAAAAATTACGCATTCTGCCTCACTAGCCAGATAGCCAGTTCTTAAGTGGTTAAGAATTCCGGGTGAAGCGCTCTTCCACCTTCGGCCTCATCGTCACTTACCATCAGGTGAGATGAAGGCAAAGAGCTCAGAGAGCTAAGTGTAAGTTTGTAAATGTGCAAACGTTTGTGTTAAGAGCTTTGATTCTCGATCTTATGCACTCAGCATTAAGATCTATTTGTCAAAACTTAACTCAAATGCGATAATAACGTTTGCACATTTACAAACTTACACTCAGCTCTCAGAGCTGGTTAAAAAAAAATGTGTGTAACGTGTGAATGCCCTCATGAAATATCACACTCTTCTACAAGGGTTCTGAGAATATTAACGGCTTCCATTATAAAGACCGAAACTTTGATCCAGTTGTTTTTTGCTTCGCTGTATATGTATTACAGCTGTGTTTTTAATTCGATAATGTTTATAGATACCATACAAGTATTAATGTACGAGTACAGCTGTATTGAATGATCTAAAAATATAGGTACCTACCAAAAAAAAATGTCCTTTTTAACTGCTGGGAAAATAAACTATGATGAAACTCTACAGCTATATTAACGAGCCTCCGAAAATTGTAGGCTACGCATAGCAATACTTTTTTTATATACACTGAACATTCAGGTTCAGACGATTTGATAATGTACCTACGCGTACAGAACACATAATTCGTAAAATGTTTTTACAGGGTCGAAACACGACTATAGGCTTCTCTACTGTAGATGTTTACCTTCAGGTGGATGCCTTATTGCCGCATGAATAAAAAAAAGAAAATATTACAAATCAACTCTCGTTTAAATCAAGTTTAGTAATGTAGGTACTTACATAATTATTTAATTTTCTTTTTAATATCTTCGCATTAATAAATTTTATTAATTATATAAGTAAATAAATAAATACATAATTATAATCCCGACTATTATGCCCGAAGGGTTAGTCAGGGACTAGGCAATGGGGACCGCAAAAGCAGTCCTCTGACATAGTCCACTTTTCACCAAATAGCGACTGCACATGTTCTCAGCGTGATGGTGGTGAGCCCATCGCCGCTCTATGTGTTTCACCGCTACCCGATACGGTTGTATAATATAGTATAGTCGCTAGTATAATACACAAATTTAAATTTCTTTCGGTCCCTCCAAAACGGAAGGCAACGTAAACATTTCGAAGCGCGACGCCGACGAATTCATTTTCGACCCGAGATAACAGCGATACGAATTCTCTTATCGCACACTGGATCACAAAGAAAGTCTTTTTTAACCGAGTATGAACAAAACGGGACATCATACGCCCCCGAGGCCAGTTGACCCAGAACACAGTACGTCAGTAATACAGCTCACAATATCGGCTGTAAGGTTCAAAATCGTCTGTTCGATAATACAAAATAAGCATTCTTTCACCCCAATTCGCATGGTCTTTCATAGGCAATCACACAAAGAGATGTTATTTTTCCAATGTATCCTTCTTAGAAGTGACTTTTTGTGTATTGATGTTTTGAATTGAATAATGGGAGCAAAGACATGATGTACCGATCCTACCTAGTAGAATATTATAGGATGGAAGACGATAAGCAAATTCATACTTAATTTTAAACTTGAACCTCTGTCAATGCGTTTTAATAAACTCAGAAATTATGTTGTGATTTTATCCAAGTAATTTTTTCATACAAAGATTACGTAATCTGATTAAGTAAACTGTTTCGGCTTAACGCCACAAAGACAAGATTCAGATGCCGATAACACTTACATTAGCTCGGTGATCCCGGATTATCCTGTCGCTTGTTACGTACGTTTAACAATTTGACAAGATAAGCTTTTGATAGCTACTATATTGTCTCATTAATTATTTTACAATTTAGGTACTCATAAGATGTATTAGGAATGCATGGCATGAGTATAATTCCGTATGTAGATATTTTAAGTGTGCTATTAACTGCTATTAAAAAAGCCTTGTTGACTAGTAACGCTAATTTTAACATTTGTGTTAGAATATTATTTTGACTGATCTGACATCAGAACAAAAATAATTATGTGTCCCTCGGTCAAATACACTGGCCTGCAAAAATAAGTATCACACTTTTAAATATATTTTTTTAACTATAGAAGTTAGAGATTTAAAATAAAAAAAACGTTTTATAGCAATTTTTATCAGCTTTCTTTGAAACTATAGTAAATTATACATTAGTAACATTTTTTAAGTCTTTTGTGCCTTGTTTATCTTGTGTACTTAAAAAGTTATTGCAATTTTAAAAGTGTGATACTTATATTTGCAGGCCAGTGTAGTATGAAAAAGCTGTTTTGTCTTCGTGTATTTGCAAACAACCGTGTCACGCTTCGATCAACTGTTAATCGAAGGTGTCACGTAACGGTGAAAAAATCCCCCTCTCTTCTCTTGGGTGTTAAGCCGACTAACGGACTAATTGACTAGGGTTAGGTCGCTTATTTTAACATTTGTGTTAGAATATTACGAGTATTTTGACTGATCTGACATTAAAACGAAAGTGTACCTATGTGTCCCTCGGTCACGATGTATGGAAAAGTTGTTTTGTCTTCGTGTATTTGCAAACAACCGTGTCGCGTAGCCGTGATAGAATACTACCACCCCCTCTTCTCTTGGGTGTCGTAAAAGGGACTAACGGACTAAAGACTGCACATACATCAAACTGCTTAAAGCGGCGATGCGGGCTTACCACCACGTCACGCTGAGCAGATTCGCTGATTAGTGAAAAGTGGATTTAGTGGTATGGCAAAGGACTGCTTTTGCGGTCCTCATTGCCTTGTCTCTGACTAACCCTTTGGGGATAATAGTGTGATTATATGTGTGTATGTATGTATTTTTTTTTTTATTTATTTATTGAATAATATCACGACACGTACAACAACATATAACATTGTCCCACAAAACCATACTAGACGGCAGTGACGAAGGTTCCATACAACTCGATTCCCACCGGCTTCCCTTCAGAAGTTTAGAACACAACCACTCTCTACTTGAATTAAGATGTGGCACAATCAGTAATTAAAAAAGTAAATATATAAAAGAAACATTACAAATTGCCTACACTATGGACATTAAATCAACAAATTTTGCTTTTTAACAACATATTGCTTTAAAATAAGCCGCAGGCGCGATCGGCTTCTAGGCAGTTAAACTTCTGTACAAAATAAACGGCATGACGTCACATAAAGGTCAATAAACCCACCCGCGTATTAGCAGCCGGTAAGCCGTCTTTATCCGAGTTACTTGATAGAGACAGTTTTACAATTTGCGTACGAGTGAGCGGGACGGAGGAATAACGTTTTCGGTTTTTGTTCTGTTGACAGATAATTTGACGTAATTGCAATTGAATGCATGACTGTGTTTTATTAGTATTTGAATTTATTAGTTAGTTTCACCTATTAGAATGATTAGTATTGTAGTTGGACTTTGTTTATTTGTGTTGTGTGTAGAAAGTAGTTACGAAGACGTACGTTGTAATTAGGTGTTTGCGGTAAGTAGATATTGTAATAAGTTGAAATTACGTATTTAGAGTAAGTAGATTTGCAAAGTAATCGGTAGAATTGTAAGATGTCGGCATTAATAGCTTTAGATTCTTCCCGGCTTTTATGATAATATCTTAGCGCACTTGGTAAGAAAGAATAGACGAATAGCTTTAGAGTATAAGTAGTATTATTAGTACTTAGTCGATTAAGTTTTGTTTAATTTACATCATATCATCATTTCACCACAAACGGCTTTTATCAAAGCCACTTCTATTATGCTTGCAAGACACTGTTTCAATATCTCAGTGCTTACACGTATAGTAAAAGTGGACTGAAGATACATCTGCCTATACAAGACTGAAGCCAGGATGCCAATCACAGATTTTTGGTAAGGACTCAAGACTGCGTGCCCGCGCTCGGAGTAGGTAAGCATTTTTTTTTGCTCCGGCTTACTTCTCTCAATATTTCACGCTTCGCCACTGTAGACGGTTTATCTGAGGGATCAGGAGTCTCAATTATGCTATACATAAGTATACGTAAGTACAAACTAGGTATTGTCAGTGTTGTAACAATCAAATTAATTCCTACACCTCGCAATTCAGCCCTGCTATCGCTAAGCTAGATTGCGGCATGCAATATACTTTGCTTTACTTAAAGTTAACGAGGGGATCCATGTTAAGTCGCGGTAGCATAGTGGCAAATCAATCTGTCCGATATTCCAACGACCTGGATTCAATTTCCAACTCATTTGGAAAGTAGTTAAGCACAATTTGTATCGATGACTAGATTTCAATGATGGTTTTGCTCAGCAGTGGGATAGTTTATAGGCTATAATTTAACCTTTTAACTGGTTAACCTTTTAACTGATACAGCATTAAATATTTTTTGTTGGTTTTCCATCCTATTACAACTGAATAAAGTTCATCTATGGTGGCATCTATATTGCTAATGGCAATGACAGTTACGGGGTTTTCTATCTAATATAAACGTTTTTATTTCAATGACTGGTCTTTGTTCAAACTTACGTTCCTTAGCTAGGCAAAGAGAACATTGGAAACTGCAGTTTCATTTGTGTATTTTAAAATCTCTTAATTATTTTGCTTATGGAATGTTTTAATGTCGGATTTTTTTTTATACTAAGCCTGGCAAATGACCCCACTCCACCTGATGTTAAGTGGAAATGAAGTCCAGGCGCGAGGACCACTGGTGCAGCGTAAGAGACGTAGGTAGGTAGCATCAGTCACCCTCACTCTGCCGGCCCACAAAGTGCTTCTTTACGCCTTGTTTGAAGGACCCTATGTCATAGGTAGGAGGAATTACGAAGGAATGTTTTAATAACTGTCAAATGCAATATTATATCAAGAGCAAGTTTTGAACAAAGGTTGATACAAACACATAGTTGGCACACTTACAGATACTAATAGGTAGAAAGAATATCAGAACTAACGCAATAATAAAATTTAAAAGCCACTAGTCAGTAAAGGGTTTAAAATAATGTCTCCCTGTCCAAAAGTATGAAGTAAAAAGTGCTTCAATCTGTTTTAAACATTGACAAACTTAAGACATCGTTCTGTAGTAAGAGGGAAAAATGTTTAGACAGCTGAAATAGTTCGGTAACTTCATAGATATAAGCCAAAAAGGAAAATAATGCCCGCGTACCATGGGCGGTCTTTGCAAATTGAGTACAATGTACACCTATATAATACCAGGGGGGTGTCACTCCGCAGTTTAGGTACGTTCGGCCGGCGCGCCTTCTAGGCCGGCCACCTAGACGTATGGCAGTAAAGGTTGCCACAAGCCGACGCACCGAAGACTCGTAATCTCTGCGCGCGCGCGTTATCCCTGTAACGTCATGACGTCAAATCGATATCGAGTCAGCGTGCTTAACGGAAAATGAATGCTCGGGTCACACGATAAGTTTCAATTTCGCGTGAAAGTCGTTACAGAGTGAACCTTCTCTACGTAGTACTATCAGTTATTCTGTGGCAGTCGTCAATCGTCGTCGTCGTCGTGAAAATTCGCGAAGCTTGCTAACCCGCTCACGTAGCGTTAATTCATCGCTCTGTCTCGCTCGCTCGATTCACACTAGCTCTACAAATATACGTGTGTAGTTAAGTAAGACTATTTTTAGGGTTCCGCAGCCAAATCGCAAAAAACGGAACCCTTATAGATTCGTCATGTCTGTCTGTCTGTCTGTCTGTATGTCACAGCCACTTTTTTCCGAAAGTATAAGAACTATACTGTTGAAACTTGGTAAGTAGATGTATTCTGTGAACCGCATTAAGTTTTTTTACACAAAAATAGAAAAAAAAACAAGAAATACTTAGAACTGAAACGCAATTTTTTTTTTCATCAAACCCATACCTGTGAGGTATCTATAGATAGGTCTTGAAAAATGATATTGAGGTTTCTTATATCATTTTTTTCTAAACTGAATAGTTTGCGCGAGAGACACTTCCAAAGTGCTAAAATGTGCGCCCCCGCCCGCTATATGATGTACATTACCATGCAAACTACCACCGAAAATTGGTTTAAACGAGATCTAGTAAGTAGTTTTTTTTTAATACGTCATAAATTAATTAATTTAAAAAATACACCATTATTAAAACATCGATCAAAATTATAACGAACTACAAGAACTTTTAAATGATGTTACTTGCTGCTACGGAACCCTTCATGGGCGAGTCCGGCGGGATCACATGTCTGGGAGACTTATGAGTGGTGCTGAGAATTAGATCTGGATGATGATGATGATGAACACAAGATGTACGAACAGGTAATTTCTGTAAAATTATAGTCGTAAATAGTTAAATTTTATTAATTTAGTGTAAACGTTACAAACATAATCTCCTTAAGAGAAAAAATCCGCTGACTGGAGGTTTTTTGCAGCTTTATTATGGCTGAATTAAGGACGTTATAAGAATGTTTTTTGTTTTAGTGAACATAACAATTGCAAATCCCTAAGTTAATACCAAATTATAGTTTATCAGACGTAACTTTGGTAAATATCCCGCTGGCTGGAAGTCGGTTAGAAAAGTTTATATTTCCGTTGTTTATACGGTACAAATTCTGTTTTCAGTATAATTCAGTAGAACATATCCAGATCTAATTCTCTGCATCACTCATAAGTCTCCCAGACGTGTGATCCCACTGGGTGTAGACACATCATACTACTAAGGGCCGTATCATCCTCTTTTACTTATAAATATCTATGTGTAACTTGTATTTTTTAGTCTGAAAACGATGACACGGCTGTAGTTTCCCACTTGAGTTACTGCGTTCAATATCTTTGTGACGCGATCGTGTAAATTTGTAGGGAGTTGCGTTATGTCGAGTTTCCATCAGGCAGAATAATTAAACGCAAACATACGGCCGTGTCCGCGCCGGTCCCGATAGTTAAGTTTATTTTCGATATCTGCTGACCTAAAATCGATCCTGTTTATCAGATTTGTATTCGTGGCGTGTACTTTTTTATTTTGGCACATCAAAAAGGTCTGTATTTTCAGGTTGACCCGTAAAATTGTCATGCTTTGTTTTAATTGCTAAAACGTTGTCATGTTATGATTGTACTGTAACAGATTTCGTTAAGATGGAAATATAATATATTAAAAGTATGTTATACATAGATTCTTAATAAAACACCCGGTACCTACTTTGTTGGTTTAAGTGAAAGCTTAAAATAGCCCTAACTATTACGTAGGCTTTAACGCTGTATCGTACCTACAATATTACAGCGATAATTTGGCTGAGAACTCGCTTCTGGCCCCGCTAACCATCCTGGAAAATAAACTATCGTATTGTGTAGTTAGCACCATCTGTCGGTCGTGACAAACGGTCACGTGACGCCAAGATTTTGTGAGAACTGGTAACCCGTCGTCGGTCGTCATAGGCCGTCACGTGACGCCAACATTTGGAACGGGGGTCGTAGCTACAGCCTTAAAGTTGAGCAAGTAAAGAATGGAAACAAAACCGCTTTGTAATTTAAATATTTTATTTTTGTTTGTAAAAATCCACTGGTTTGCACAGTTCTTACGCGAGTTTCAAGGCATTAAGACCATGACAGTGCAGTATAAGATAAACATGTCTAAAGTCTAATTTTAATATATGCATGCCTCTTTGATTTGGCTAAGGATGTTTAAAAATTAATGATTTAATTTTGACTGATAATACCGTAGTTTAGTTCAAATAAATTAATATTCGATCATGATCGAAGATGATCGAGAAAATAATTATGAATTATTTCGTCCGCGTAACAAAGCTTTCGTGCAGTGTTAAGGCGGGTCTCCTGCGACACTGTTTTGTGTTTTCTAACACTTAACATCAAACATCTAACAAATTTGGGCGTGGCCTACGTACATATTTTGACATATTTTGTTAGATGTTTTATGTTAGGTGTTAGAAAACGCAAAACAGTGTCGCAGAAGAACCGCCTTTAGGCTACGGACCTCTAACCCACTGTCGGACGCCAAATTAAATTAATATTTGGCATCCGCGCGGCCATAATGAAGGCTAACGTCTCATTGTCGCCACTTGTACTCGACCACGTCGTTTATTAGATTCCGCGCCGAAACTAACACTAACCCGTCTAGACGCTTTTCCGCGCGCAGTAATGGTACAGTGTTACGTTCTAATTACTAAACAGCAAAACAATAAAGACTATTTGGAATCTTAATTGCGTACCTCGTGATTTCGGAACACGTGCCGACAAGGTTGTAACATATAATTGGTTTTGGAGTAACGTTCGTGGGTAAAGTAATCTCAAGAACAGCTTGTGGGCGTAGTGATTTTCTTGACAATGAGATTGGGTAGTTGTTTCCATAAAAGATACTGCCGAGATTGTAACTCATATGATAATATACCAGTTGTAACCCTTCAATCCCCGTTGATAACAAGAGTGTGATTTGACTACTATAACAGTGACGGCATAACCTTAAATTATAGGCTTCTTTCTACGTCCCATACGGGCAGGGCTCGGAATACCGGTATTTTCAATTACCGTTACCTTTGACTTAAATAAGGCACCAGTATCGATTTGATACCGGTATTTTGAATACAGGTTAGCCGATGAGTACGGTAAGGAGGATTGTAGTAGTACCTGTATTACATAGATATAATACAGGTACTTATACCGGTACTAATACCGGTACGAAGTAAATAAGTGTCGCTTGGATTGGCTAACTGCACTACATTTTGCTTTTTTAGATTTAGATATCGGTACTATCCAGTACTCGTGGAAGAATTGGTGTCCAGGAACCGAAATGGAAAATACCGGTACTTACCGATGTAATACCTGTATTTTCGGTACCGGTTCGAAGCCCTGCATACGGGCAGTCCAATGGCCTGCGGGCGACGGGTGAGGAGTGACATCTGCACACAACTGACGTTCCTACTACGTGGCTTCGCCTTTCGCGCTCCTCATTCTCGCCCCCGCAACCTTTTGTCCCCAGTTCTTAGTATTTCAAATTCAGAGTTGTAGCGAAGGTGATCTCAAACTTAATAGTAGTTATAATGGTAAATAAATGATCTTCTCAGGTTGAAAACAAGAAGGTAGGTATAATTTAAAGGCTCTATGATATTTTATATTTTAAATATGAGCTGTGTATTTTGCTGAGATTCAAGTTAATATCGAAACTGGTAGACGGCTAGCTAGGTAGAACTGAAACTCGGTTTCGTCTTTGTTTCCCTTAGAAAATATCATAAGCCTACGCTATATTTGATGTGGCCCATGTTTAGATTTGTTCAGATTCTTTTCAGCACATAATTTTCCTAGACATGTTGTAACGTTATAAACGTATAGCTATTAAATACTTATACAAAATTTTAATTTATAAATAAACAAACGTAGATTATCTTATCCAAATTAACTTAATTCTAAATGTTACTTTAAACTAAATTACTTATTTAATAACTACAAAGAAATAAAGTCTTAATAGTTTTGATAACTGCAAAACAAACGTATTTTGTTTCTTAAGGTTTAATCGTTGCGCGCACGGAACCCTGAACTTCCTGCCTTTTGTATTTTTTTATTTTATGAAAGTAGGTAAGTTAAAAATTACCTGCGCGCGAGCAGAAGGCGTCGTCTCATACGCCTGAGAGCTAGCGACACTACACAGACGTTGCTTTTGTAAATTTGTGCAATTTCATACGTTTTTTATAAATATTTAATAGGTCACGTATTTGACCAAAGCTATTATTTATAAAGTATCCAGCCTTATCGTCATTCTACGATAATTGTGCTACTTATTCCCCGTTAGGGTAAGTGTTGAACAGTTTTTAAAATTAGAGTAGTTATTAGCTAGTAAGTATTTAGATGTGTGTTAATCCTTTGTTTTAGCCTTAGCTCGCTTATGCAGTGCGTGTAGATAGCATTACTAAGCGTGCGAAGGTTTGTTTATAATTTCAAATCAAAGATTTAAACATGTAACGGTGATTTTCAAAAGTGTTAAAACATGTAACTGTTAATGGGTGACCGTCATTGTATAATGTAAATTTTTAGTTGTGCAACTCGTTTGATATAATTGCTTTTTGTGTCCTTGTCTGTCGGGAAGACTTCTAGAGGTTGTTAATTATTTAACTTCTATTGAGACCGGTATTACTACGGTCGATCTCTTATTTAGTTCAACTTTAAATTACGGAGTGGAATTAAATGTTTTACATGTAACCTCGACCGGGACTCGAACCCGCACATATGTAATTTGCTTTTAATTTATTTAATTATTATTGAGACCGGTACTACTACGGTCGATCTCGTATTTAGCTTAATTTTAAATTACTGGATGGGAACCAAATGTTTTAAAAGTACCCTCGACCGGGATTCGAACCCGCACTTAAATAATTTAATTTTAATTTGTTTTCTCTGGAACATGATTTAGTTGTAAGCGCTTCTCGCAATGCTTTTTAGCTAGGTTTTAGATTTTATAGTTATGTGCACTCCGCTCTGATTGTGATCGCTTCCCACCTCACACTACAGTCTCCTCTCATCTGACTTTTTCGGATTGGCTTGGGGTGAGGTGGCAATCGGCGGCTGCTGGACAAACCGGCTCACGCTGCGTTGTGTTCCATTGTTCTACGTTCTACGTTCGGAGTTCTACGTCCGGAGTTTAGAAGATTTCTACGCGACCGTCTTCGCATTTCGACGCGGCCGCCATTTTGTGAACACACCCCGCAGCTCGCAGCTCCTGTACAGCGACGCGCCTCCCAACACCTCAACCACCCCCGTTTCCCCAAGCTAAGTCAGGGACGAGAGCAAACTACCCAGCTAGGCCACTACGTACCCCACGCCCTGAGACCAAGTAAAATAAAATTTGTATGTTCGTAAGTGGGTTGTATTATTTCATCATATAACCCCTACGTCACAATGTTAATTCATCATCTCAGCCCGTGTCAGTCCATTGCCGGAAATAGTCAGAGGCCTATGTCCTGTATGTCAATGGACAGCGGCATTCATTGGGAGAGCCCAATGCATTAGCTCCAGAGGTTTCGATTTATAATCGTTGTTTTGCAACTTGGGGAATGATGGCATTGCCGGGTCGCTGAATGGGTGACCAAAACGTTAATCCGTTGGTCCCGATTGATTGTATGTACAGTCTTTAGTCCGTTAGTCGCCTTCTACGATGGGTTAGTAGTATCATTGGTAGTATTGAGCCGCCACTACATAACTTTTCGATGTAATATACTTTACCATTCTCGCCGAACAAGGTAGTTAAAATAGAATAATGGTTTCAAGAAAACTGATTGAAAATATGATAAATGGAACTGTGTCCGCCTCCGTTAGGTTTTCCATCCATTTGTATTACTAGGAATTTTCATTGGCATTGTATTTTATTACAAAAATATGTAGGTTTCGATTAGCGTATATTTTTAGCTTCTAATGCCTTGGCAGGAAGCGAATTTTTAATAATGATAATAACAATATTGTTTAACTAACGTATGGGCCAATTGTTGTTTTCTAGTGCAGACTTTTTTCCGTTCACTTATTACGATGTATAAAAAGGGCCTTTCCCAGATCATTAGCGTCGTAGGAAGCAGCAAATGGAAGAGAGCTTCTCGTTGTAGTGTTGCGGTAATAATATATGTAGGTGGTTAATGCGTAATTTGAGAACAACTTCTTGAAGACATTTTAACAGCAGCAGCCGGAAAAGGAAATTTAAAAAGTTTTATTTTTATGCTTTTAATAACTTTATTACTGTCGGCTTACAAACGTCTCTGCTAGATTACGGTCTTTCTACGTAATAGAGAGAGAGAGACAGAGAGAGAGAGAGAAAGGGAGAGAAAAAACATTTTTTGACAAACAGAAAATAATAAAATTATTAACATATTTATTAAATTGGACATCATTTTTTGCACATGATCATATCAGTTCAGTACTTATGTTAACCAAATCTGTCAAATGGAACACGCATTTTTAATAACTTGAAACTATAAAACCAACCCTATTGCAAAGCAATGAAAGAAAGCATATCCATGAAAAAACCCCAACAAGCCGTCACAAATTCAAACGTGTTGGATAGAGCGTTTGGCTTGGTTTGTAGCCGACCCGTTAAACAAATCACAAATCCAAACGTTTGTAGAGGTTTGGAGTTTGCGGTAAGTGCCAAGCATCGCGGCATAATACAAAAGCATATCAGATGTCATTCATCAATCAAGGAAAGCTTAGAAATTTACAAAATATTAATATGCACCCATTCAGCCAAGTCCCTTAAAAACTCAAATACAAGCGAGTTTAAAAGCTGCACTATGAATTTTAAACTGCAAACTACATTGGATATGAGTAGAAAGGCGAGCGCTGCGCAAACAGTCCGCTGTTTCAACGAGCTATATTTGAAAAAAAGTACCTAGATGAAAGGATGCAACCGTCCGACTGTAAAAATAAAATATCAGCATAATAAGAAGCGTGCGGCTTTAATAATTTCCATTCAAAACAGGAAATGTAATCATTTTTGCAATGTTTACCCTTTGCGTAGGTAACTGTACCTAAGGGCGGGGCACTGATAAGAAAACAGCCGTAGGGCCGAGCGGCCGAATCAGACAAAGGACTTAGTTTGTTTTCGAATATACACAAAGGAAACCCTAAGTAAGCACCCACAAACATGTTATATCACAAATTACAATTACGATTTATCTTTGAGGCTTAATCCATTAACCTGGGACCGGCACGGCCCGGAATAGCCTAAAAATATCAAATGCAAACGAGATCGTAGTTCACACCTGCAACCCTCATTATGAAACACTTTCGAGAGGAAACTTTTCTCTATTGGCCAGTAATAAACAAGTTCCAATCATAAAATTTTCTTCGACAAGAAATCATACATACCTACATACTTTTTAAGGTGAAATACTTTTTTGTAAAATTTTGATTAAACTTCTGGGGGCTTACATCACAAAATAAATAGCTACAGAAGGCGGGCTTTGGCCGTTCCTGATTTTTATCACATACGCTCGACCGAAACGAGGTGGACCGATATGGTTTGCACTCACAACATTCTGTGAACATTTTAAACATATTGCATACATACCTACATATTATTATAATCACGACTATTATCCTCGAAGGGTTAGTCTCAGACTAAACAATGAGGACCGCAAAAGCAGTCCTCTGCAATAGTCCACTTTTCACCAAATACCGACTGCACATGTGCTCAGCGTGACAGGTGGTGAACCCGCCGCTCTAAGCTGTTGGATGTATGTGCAGTCTTTAGTCCATCAGTCGCCTTTTACGACACCCAAGGAAAGAGAGGTGGTAGTATTCTTTCACCGCTACGCGACACGGTAATTCTATAGTTATTAAGAACGTCTACTGTCGAAAAATACTGCCCCTAAGAATATCAACTACAACAGGTCTTGCGCTGCTCGCATCCATTATTCATTTTTTTTATATAAAAGAAGGAGGCAAACGAGCTGGCGGGTCACCTGATGGAGAGTAATCACCGACGCCCATGGACACCCGCAAAACCAGAGGAATCGCAGACGCGTTGCCGGCCTTTTAATGTAGGAATATCGTTAAGGAAGGAATAGGAATAGTGAGGGGGGGGGGGGAGATGATGGGCTTCCGGAACCCACACTGGCCGGACGAAACACAATAGCACCAAGTGCCATTATTTCACGCCGGATATTCGTGAGAGGGTGGTTTCACACCAGGCGAGCCGGCCCAATGCGAGCTGCAACGCAGCATGGCTCTACCACTCAGTCAGTGTCACTCATTTAGCACCACCCAGGGGTCACGTGTAGGGTCTCAAGGGTAAACCTACGGACGCGAGTAACTTTAGCCCCCAAAACAATAATACTTTCGTTGGTTATAGCACGTACGATAAGCACGATTATTAAATTGTTTTATAATAGTAAAGTCTCATTCTTCATTGAATTTTAACGGTACGACAGTTTCTGAACTTTTGAATTTGCCACATAAAGTTTTAAAACATAAATGATGACATTGTAGTGTCGACCAATGTAAATATAATTAAACTTGCATTCGACTTGTAACGGTACAGAATGAATGGTATCCGTACGTTAGTAAGAAATGTGTGGGAGTAGCACTAAAATAAATATTAATGCGTAGCACCATTAATATAATAAGCATGAAAAAGGGAATAATAAACTAGTTCAGAATAATGGTCCGTGGTCTAACGCTTTATCTCTAGTTTGAACTTCGCGGGGACTGCTCTGTGTGCTCCTTGCGACATAGGCGCCATCTAGCGTGAGTTATTTACTTGAGCTTTGTATAAGGTTGCTAGTTTGACTTCTTTATTTTGAATTTCGCGGGGACTGCTCTGCGCGTCCCTTGCGACGTAGGCGGCGTCTAGCGGGAGTCATATGGTTGTGAGCTTGACTAGGACCGTATTTTTATTTTGAATTTCGCGGGGACTGCTCTGGGGTCGGGAAAGTGGTTCACCTACGGGCGGACGCCATCTATGGTCGGAATACGGAACTTTTGATAATTTCCCAAAATATAGGATTATTGGCTTAAGTGGAGGATTATTGAGAGGGAATTGTTAATAGAAGGCTACATTTAGATATTCAAAGATGAAATATTGGCTGTCGGACGAGATTTGGTTAGATTATGGAAAAATTTTAGAATTGCGCGGCGAAGGCGGCAATGAGCGAGCGAGAGGTTGAGAAAAAGACAGAAAGAGAGGTCGGATGATAGCTCCACGTGGCGCGACGCGAAGGCGAGGGGCATCGGGGAAACAGCTAGCGATTGGTTGAAGGGAAGAAAAGCGGACTCGCGCGGGCGTATGTTAGGCGCGCATGGCGCGAAAGTTAAGATGCTTGGGAAAAGGGCGGAAAATTAGCGGGCATTCAATTTTGGGACGTCGGCGGTGCGGTCCAATTTAAGAGTGCGGTACTACTCATACGGGAAAAATAGCGTCCGAGCTTTGATAGTGCGCTAAGTGATATTCGAGCTGCGATATTAATTAAGATTTGTGAAATTGAAAGTGATTAATAAAGTAAAACTATTGCGGTCGCAACTCGAATCCGTTAACGGAATGAAGTATTCCGGGGTACATCGGCGGAAACGCGTAACGGTGGCAACGAAAACCTATGTACCTTTCAACAGACTTCGGTCTGGATGATCTTTGATTGTATTTAATAAGATCGGCGTTTTAAATCATTACGCTAAACAATACACTATCTTCGACGGAGTAATGGGGGAGAGACAATTGTCTCCCTAGTGAAAGTTGAAGATAGGTCAGACACCATTTAGCTGGAGGTAGACCCGTATGACCCAGTCCAATTTCGAGTCTACCTCCGTAGTACATACAGTGTAGTGATAGGAAAATAACACACTGAGTATACTGGCTCGACTGATAGAACATTTAGGAGTTAGTTGCTTTCAGGGGCAATGCGACTCTCACAACACATCACGAATTTAAATTAAATGTGGCTCGGGCCTAGATTGCAAGGTACACAAAAAGGGACTGTTAGTTCGACAAAATATAGGCATTTTCAAGTGAGGAAAGTTGTAGGAATCTATAGGTAGGCGGATATATATATGGTTAGTTATTAATTCAGACTAATAAGGTAGGGATAATTAAGTTACGGCGCTAAATAAAATTATGATGAAGTGATGTGGGTCCTAGCTAGGCAAGTAATCTGTTACCGCAGGCCGATAAAATTCTAATTGTTTCCTAAAGTTGTTACCAATTAATTATTCATTTTAAATAATTAACAGAAGTATGATAATATTGTACCATCATTACTTGGAATACCTAAAAGTCTAGACTGGTTTCCTATTACAAAAAAAAAATACTAAAAGTTATAGCAAATAAGCTTAGCTGTACTGTGATGTTTGATTTCTAATACTGAAATGACCAAACAGGCATTTTTTAGCTTTCCCTGGGATGCAATACGATCTCATATCGCTACACTCTTCAAGGTATGGAAAATTTTACATCCGATACCTATTAGCAAAAATAAGCTGATACAAACTGAACAACTAAAACCAGTTTAGAACCTAGGATAAGTCGTTGAAAGAAGACATTGCAAGCTATGAGCTTCTAATAATCTGAAACATAGAAATAATTGATTGATAACAACCAGCTAATTAGACTGACAATGGTCTACTAATACCATTTGAATAGACCTCTTAAGATATGTAAGTACTTACTTCTAATAATATGAAGCATAGAAATATTTGATGGGAACAATCTAATCAATCAGACTAATACCTAGTACAGTCTAATTTAAACTTATTAAAGTGAGTAAAAGATAACTTCTAAATGTAATTGATTCAATGATTAACAGGGATAATTAACTACCTAATTTACTACCTACTAAAAGTATACTAACTATGATTTAGTAGTCTATCAAATTAACCACTCAGTCTGCGAGACAGGGGGTGGAAGTTGATGGAAAATAATTAACTTAAGTCCACTTCCTAAAAGTCAGGGATGTTGAATAAATTAAACATCTTTCAATAAACTTGAGATGTACTTATACTTTATAAGATCTGTATAATGAACACTAAGAATAACCCAAAGTAATTTACTTCAAATGATAGTATTCTATTTAAGTTCACTTCCTAAAAGTCAAGGATATTGAATAAATTAAACATCTTTCAATAAACTTGAAATGTACTTATACTTTATAAGATCTGTATAATGAACACTAAGAATAACCCAAAGTAATTTACTTCAAATGATAGTATTCTATTTAAGTTCACTTCCTAAAAGTCAAGGATATTGAATAAATTAAACATCTTTCAATAAACTTGAGATGTACTTATACTTTATAAGATCTGTATAATGAACACTAAGAGTAACCCAAAGTAATTTACTTCAAAAGATAGTATTCTATTTAAGTTCACTTCCTAAAAGTCAAGGATATTGAATGAATTAAACATCCTTTAATAAACTTAAGATGTGATAATCTGCCAATGCAGCCAATCCAATGTAGTTATATTGGAACTTTATAAGACCGGTATAATAAATACTAAGAGTAAATAAAGGTAATTTTACCTGTATTAATAGCATTCTATTTTAGCCACCGCCTGAAGTGGCGTTTGATTAAATTATCCACCCTATATAGAACTGAATATTAACTTTCTAATAAGACAAGAGGACAGTAAGCTAATATTGTTATATTGTGATCTCCTATAATAGACACAATAATCAGAGGAATAAGTGTCCGGTAGGATGTTGGCGTCCCACATCTGTTCAATAAGTGATTTCATAAGACATAGTTATTGCATTAAACAATTAAGTTCTTAATGTGAAAAGGATATTTGGATGATAGCAAGCCTTGAGATAAACTCTATTGATTTATGTGGAATAATAAGAATTTAAATTGCTAACACATAGTTCATAATGTAAAATGAAATTAAATTTTGAGGAGAGATGTAAATTCTCAGTTTTAAAGAATTAAAGGCACAAGCTAATAATTAAAGTTAAATTCAATCTGGTCAGGGCTGATATAATACAATGAGCTGATCGGCTTGCTAATAGCGGGGAGGGGCTATTAAATTACCAGAATTCTCTAATATGTCATATAAATTGCACCAGGCTTCTTATGTATCATACTACTGATAATAAATAATAATACCTGCAAGCTAGGCTATCATCTGATTACCTTTGAGTGGTTACAAATCTTCCCCGCAGCTGCAGTGAAGGATTTAGGTCACAGTTCAGACGGAGTCATTGCTAGGCTACACATATCTATGTTATGATCTATAGACTGGTAGGTAATTAGGTCAGAAGAAAATAATTTAACACAGGGATAAGCCAATTACTAAACATTCACGAAAGAACTTGAGTTACTTAAATGCGGTTAACAACGGAGGGTTCACTAGACGATCTGGCCAAAATAGTATTTATTAATATTACATTGCTTGACTGAAATTCACTGCAAATAGAATTAAGCTATGCTAAGGTTTCATCATCATACAAACAATACGCACTAAACAAAAACTCCAAACACAACCATTAGATTGTAGATAAATTAGGTTAATTAGGTTAAGAATTAGATAATAAGTTAAGTTAAGGTAGAAGCGGCGAGGATGTGTGTATGTATTATAAGGTAGACTAGGCATATAGGTGTGAAAGGCATTAGATTAAGGTATAGAATTTATAACGGGGTGGGGAGGTTACAGACTGACTCGTACTGAGTTTATCATACGCATAAGTCCAATGTATGAGTCGCACGATTTTGTGCCTTAAGTAGATGCGTATTTGTGCTCTCATCAAAAATCAAAAATTATCATTTGATGACTATTCGATGTACATGATGCTATCAAATGCATCAAATTATGAGACCCTGTTTGGTAACCCCTTACCTGCCAAAAAGTCTCTTAGAGGCATTGACTTAGAAGGTAGACAAGAACGTTCATACAAACCATTTGTTCCTATTTTGGAATGAGAGACCTAAAGTTCGCTGCAGCCGCTGCAACGCTTAAACATTTATGTCGTCTAATCAACAGACAGACTTCGCAGCGCCGCAGCGCCAGATCGGTCAAAGACAACGTAGTGTGTAACAAGATGGCGTCCCAAATAGATTTTCAATAACAATAATTGAAAAAATATTTTATCCATTCTAATAATACGACATAACTACATAATAATGACTTGATTAAAAATTAATTTCACTTATTTTCGCCGCTCCGCACGCACCTAAGCCGTGTGAATGTCAAACGCCACGCTAAAGAAAGGTGCCGAGTCGACTCTGCAGATGAGTGGAACATAGTGCGTGTTCGGAATGGCCTATCTAGTGTAACGTATTAATCGCTGCCTAGAGGTTGATAGATAGATAAAACGCTTTATTACACACACAAAAATACAGAAAACATAGAGTAAGCATTTGAAAAAACTAATGTGGGCAAAGGCTGTCTTATCGCTTAAAGTGATCTCTTCCAGACAACCTTTGTGGTATAGGACAACAGAAAAAGAGCGACAAGCAGTGCACCAGATCAAGCAAAAATGATATAAAAACAAAAAAAAAACAGAATCCAAATACTTAATATAAAATTAATTAATAAGGTTGCTAACAATTGATTTTCCATATTGTCCGGTATTACGACAGCTGAGTTTTTAAGTAACTTTCGCAATGCCAGGTTATTAGATGGGTGCTTTGTAATGTATGTAAAGTAGTTAGTCCCATTTGTTGTCGTAAGCAGTCGTTAAAACCCACCAACCCTCATCAACCTAGCGTGGTAGGTTATGGCCCAATCTCCATGCTGTTGTAGTGTGTGCACAGTATAGCCGATACGCACACGTCTCCTACCACTAACCAGGGTCAATTTTGGACACCCCGCCAAAAGTAAATATGGGGTATAAAAAGTAATAATAAAATATTTGACGTAAAAATAATAAATGTTTTCTATTTTTAAATATAATTTATTGGCTGCTTTTTAAATCCTATATTTCTAGGTGCGTGCGCTCACCCTCGCGGTCCAAGCGAACGGAGCGCCGTCATTGGTGGAAGGGGGGATAAATAGCGGTCACGCGCATGCGCTTTGAAAACGAGGCGACCGCGCGCTAGGTGTCAATGATTTTAATTTTCGTAAGAAAGAATTAAGACAAAAATGTGACAAAAAAATATGTTTTTTTATTTGATTATTTGACTGTACTGCTGTTATAGGATCACGCGAAAAATTTTGGCGGGAGTCAAAAATTGACCCTGTATAGTATGTACTCATAATAAAGAGAATTAAGATCGCAGTCGGTCTTATTATTTACGTTGCGCCGAACCTAACATTGTAAGGCGACCCTGCCAGTGCTGCCCATCGGCGGCGCTGGGCTAGATAAGTTAGGAAAGTGTGAAAATGAAGAGACTAAATAAGACTGACTGCAATCTTAATTCTCTTTAATATGAGTACATATATAAGATGACTGCTAGAAACCGCAAGAAACTTCAAGCGCTGGTCAGGTCAAGGGAATACATGACAAAAATGACAAAAAAGGAATTCGTGTTTTTTCGTAGGTACTTATCGCCCAGCGGACGGGGGCAACGGCCGGCCGGGCGGCTGTCTGTTGACCCGTCAACGTAGGTACTTATCGCCCAGCTGAAGTGGACGGGTCAACAGACGGCCGTATGCTTCAAAATAAATTAGATACTCAAAGACTATCTAATTAAAATTCACAAAATGAATTATTTTATTAAAAATTTAAAAAAAAAACGAATTCCTTTTTTGTAATATTTCTCATGTTTAAAAAACTTGACCTGACCAGCCCTTGAAGTTTCTTGCGGTTTCTAGCAGTCACCTTATATAGTGATAGGAGATGTGTGCGTGTCGGCTATACTGTGCACACACTACACTGTTGTCCATGTAGAAAGGCGTGTGTCCAGCAGTGGGACGTTTATAGGCTGATGATGATGATTCCATGTTCAATCGAGGAAGTTCCCGGTCAACCACTTTTCGGTGATATTCGCTTGCACACTATCTTCCACGACTATACACACGGCGTCAGATTAACCTACCCTTAACTGTCAAATTTCTCCAATGAATATTGATCCTTAAAACCAAACAATAAAGTTCAAAATTGATTGTAGAAATTTGACAGTTTTGGGTAGGTTGATCTAACGCCGTGTGTACAAAGCTGACCGCGTGCCAGTTTTATAGTAAACTCTCAGGCGCAGAAAGTCCGCTGTGAAAAATGTCTTGTTTCTGAGCAGTAAAAGAAATAAGCAATACTGAATAGGTAGGTACCTATAATAAAGTTCATTATCTAGGCAAACGTAGTAGACGCCGTACCGTTCGACAATCTCGGTTAGTCTCACTCGATATTGTCTACGTCGTATGTTTTGTGAATAGACCCGATGACTGACATTAGTTTGTAGAGTTTGCTCGAATTCCCGTACGACAAAGACATCCAACCGATGTTGGTGCTTAATTTCGTAATAGATTGTTAGATAGGTTAGGTTTAAATGAACGACTATGTTTTATCATGATTATGAATAAAATGTCTCGTCTCGCCGAACCTTAATTTAAATGTCTTTACCCACTTGTTACGAGAAAAAAAAAGTCGTCCGATTTTAATATATTTTTAAACAAAACCTATTTAAGTCTCAATATCAACAGAAAAAATAAGAAAAAAAATCTTCTTTTACTGGAAAATCCGGAAAATGGTGTCGTTTTAAAACAACGCTAGTAAAATGTACTGCTATGATGATATGGTATGGAAAATAACACTAATTCGATAACCAAACCATTTATTTCAAAGTTATGATCCCAAATCGCAGCATATTGTTTTTTTATATAATAAGAATTATTTTTAACATATTCACTTATTTATTTTGGGTGTGATTTAATTGAAAACAATATTTTGGATGCAAAGTAACTTTACATTTTCTACAATGAAAATTTGCGTGTTCGTGGCAGAATCCACAACGCAGTTATGTTTTGCGATACATAACTATATGACCAATTTCATAATATCATGATGACTCATGTAGAGATATAGAAGAACGTCCTGGTTTTCACATATCTGATTTTTTAAATGTTTCTAACACTCCGTCTAAATTTCAAATAATAGTAACAATGATGGTAACCGTTGATCCTATAGAGCAGCTAAGAGTTGTGCAATGCTATATCAAGGCAGTGTGTAATCAGAGGAAAATACCATTTTTGCAAATTTATCATTTGCTTCTAGGTTGTTATTGTAACAACAATGCAATTTACTCAATATAAATGAAAAGCGATTTCTAGTGATTGCATTGTAGATTATGGGCGTGCTACAGTCTGCAGCATTCTCCCAATACATGCATCTTCTCTGAATATGTAGCCACTAAAAAGGAGAACAGTTATATTACCTACTTTATTATTTTGCATTGTATCCATATTAGTGTACCTTACTAACAACTGTATGATGCTATTATCAAACATGTACTGAAAATAGTACAAAGGACTTTGTAGAACATTTGCAGTCTGCTTAGGTAGCCAAATCTCAGATGAAGGTCTGATATCTCTAGATACCCATGATCATATACTTAATTTCTGGGCACTACATTTTTCTCAGCGACTTTGCTTGATTCAATAATAGTTATAGACGTACAAGTAGCAGTAGACGTTGAAGTCGTGAAATCTCATCAATTCGTGGACGTTTAGAAAGTTGAACTAACGGTACCTCATCTTCACTGTCATCAGAAGTATCATACATCACCTCAACTGGGGCTCGAAATTGTGAACCGGATAGGTTACGATTAGTAAAACCTCATTTTTGTCTCCAGAGTCTTCATCCGTTACATTACCGTTGGAGTTATCAGGTGGAAATATTGTTATAAAAGTTGGTACAGACTCATTATCATCCGCTTTTAACTCTTTAACGATTTCACAAAGTTATAAACGCTTAAATATACGCTTTAAGATTCGATCTAAAAAAAGATATTTGAATCGACAAAAATGGTTCATAGTAGTTCATTTTACTACTGGCGTTTATAAACAACACCTACATTTTTTACAAATAACGTTGATGAAATTTATATTATTACTAAGGTTTTTCGTATATAATAGAAGAGTGTTACATTAGCTATCGAATTTTAGTAGAAATGAGACAATAACAAAAATAACAATTTATTTTACCCGCCTTTGAAAACTCATTATAAAAACTTGAAAACAAAAACAGGGATTACGCTGATATAAACACTTTTAGCTCACAACAAAATCTAAGCAAAAGGTCCAAGCAATACTAATGTTACTAGTAACGTAAACCATTTTTTTCAAAGCTACCTGCATTTTTCGATATATTTTTTATTTTGACTTGTTGTTTTAAAACGACAGTAGCAACAACTGGGTATACTATCTCAAGAAATACCTAAACTGTTTTAATTGAGATCCAATAAATGAACTGTTTCTAATTGCTATAGGCATACTCTGTCTAGGCATTAAAACCTATTTAGGTACACTCGCACTCGCTTACCGTTTCGTCTTACCTTTTAAAAGGCTGAAAAAGTGTATTTAGGTATTTTTTGTTTATGTAGGTACATAAGTTGTGTTTACACAAACTGATAACAATTATAACTTTTCGCGTTCCTAAGTCAAATGTTAATATAATTATGTATCTAATGAAAGTATGATTTGTGTTTTTCAATTCTGGGATCACATTCATATTTAATATAAGCATTAGCTAACACCAAGTGATACGATATAGGACAAATTTTACTAATTAAAACTGTTTTAACGGAACCTAAGACGATTAACTTTGTAAGTAAGTACATATCTATAAACAGTTTTAATGCAATGCAACGCGATAGTTTAATATCTTAATTTTTACTAATGACTTTACCCGTCTCTATACCTCTACATTTTCTTATAAAATTGATTGGTACTGGCTGGTTTGATCACAAAATATAACCGCGACGACCTCTGTGGTCAAGTGGTTAGCACGCCGGCCGGTTCTGGCGTCACATTATGTGATCCAGTACGGACTGGAAATAGCTAACAAAGTGCGTCGGTTGGAAGATCTAAAGACTAAGCGCGCAAGAAAAGTTACATCCCTAAATTTCTTGAAGAGATGCCGAGACCATGTCATCCTACCGAGTGTTAAGATATCACCCAAAAAGGACATCCGAGGGAGCGCCAAGATCTTACAACGGGCCAGTCGAAAATTGCTCCGTCATCTCATCTACCGACATCGTTCCGAGCTAAACCTGAACGCACCCGGTTAAATATAAAAATGATTGACGGTAGGCAAATAACTTGTAACTGGGTGAATTTCAACAGGTCTATTAAATCTTCATTTCCGTGGATTCTTTATCTTTTATCTTTATGTTTTTTTTATTTCGCTGTTATTAAAGTTTTTGATAATGTATGTATTCTTGCTTAATTTAAGGCAGATAACTTAAAAAATAACAAGATATACAAGATTAAAAATTTCGAGCCACGGCGATGAAACATGCGTGCACGGCAATGAAACAAGCGTTCACGGCAATGTCCAAACTTAAGTCACGGAAATGAAACACCTGGCTACGGCATTGAAACTAAACTGTTTTATAAGGCATCGTTATAATTTTTTTCTTAATTGCCGTGTTTTTTTTTCATTGCCATAGCAAATTTTGGCCACGGAAACCACGGCAATGTAAGCACGGCGATAAAAATCAAGGCAAAATTTTAAAATAACAAAAAACTTATTAATAACTATTCTTTTTTTTACGGGTAACGTGTAAGCGCTTGGCCTTCATCTCACCTGATGGTAAGTGACGATAAGGCCGAAGGTGGAAGCGCGCTTCACCCGGAATCCTCAACCACTGAGGAACTGGCTATCTTGTCTCAAACTGTCAGAACACAACAATGCTATAAACATCGTTGTTATGGCGACAGACTTAGATAAGATGGTGGTAGCTAGCCAGGCGGACATAACAGCCCTACCACCAACGAAACCGAGCACACAAAGATGTACCCCCCGCTGGGAATCGAACCCGGGACCTCTGGGTCTGAAACCGGTGGCTTGGCCACTAGACCACAGAGGCGGTAAATTATTCGAAGTAATTAACACTTCACAAACAAACATAAGAAAAATGCCGTTCTATCGAATGCTTAATCAAGAGGACTAACTTATTCAAATAGAACTTATGCTACGATGATAAAAGAAAAAATGTCCAGTAACATAAAAATGAAATACTTACATTTATGGCGAGAAAACGCAGACACGTGTGTACGTCCTTCCACGTCGAGCACATAGGCGGCACTGATATGCAACGTTAAGCGCACAGGGGGGTGGATGCAAGTCGTTAAATAAAAAAATTGGTTGCCTGTAAAGTCGGTATACGGGCGAAAGTTTTACGTGACAACGACTTTGAGTGGTAAAATAATTTTAATGTGAATATTCATTCGTATAGTAGGAAGAAGGATGAAATAATAGTAACAATTTAAAACATTTATTTAAACAAAGAATTATATTTAAAACATAGTTGAGTGGGAGAGAGACGCAAGGCATTCGGCGGGCCTCTCTCTCGTTCGGTGACTCATCGTAACGTTACCGAGCGTTACACTTTTTCATAAGTGACTCCCAGCCGCAACCTAATTTAAGACGTTGTCACGTCAAAAAATACTCTTAAATATGTTTAGGACACGGCGATGAAACGTAGTTCTTCGACAAATGATTTTTTATTAACCATTCGTTGTATTGTTTAAATATTTGAATAAATGTATTCCGTAACAATACTTATCTAGCTTACTTAATGAAAAATCACTCAGAGAGCTATGGAGAGAGCTATGCTCGGTATTACTCTAAGTGATCGATTTCGGAACAAAATTATTCGCCAGAGAACCAAAGTTACCGACATAGCTCAAAGAATTAGCAAGCTGAAGTCGCAATGGGCTGGTCATATTAGCCGCAGGACCGACAACCGATGGGGCAGACGTGTCGTGTTCTAGAGTAGAGACCGCGACTTGGCAAACGTAGTGTAGGGCGCCCTCTGGCTATGTGGTGCGACGATATAGGTACGTAAGGTACTGGCAGCAGTTGGATCACAAGAGGCGAAGATCGGGCTCAGTGGCATGCATTGGGAGAGGCCTATGTCCAGCAGTGGTCTAACACGGGCTGATTATGATGATGACAATGACTTTAACTATTCACGTATCAAATAAAACTAAGTTTTAATATAAATAACCAGTACATTTTTATCAATGAGGTATAATACACATCAAGGTGACGTGTGGACAAACACGGCAATGAAAGGTTTTGAGGTTTAATTAACTTTTTTGGAGAACCTATTAATCCCATTAATAAAATATTAAGAGCATAGACTACTATTTCACCTAACCAGAAAAAAATGTTAGAACATTATAACTATGTTTTTTGTATTGATTTCATCGATGCCATGCAATTTTTGGTCCTGAGAACTTTATCCAACTTAGAGACGACCAACACCTCAGTCTCCCTGTAACCACGGACCATGTAAAGGTTCCGAAACGTCAGGAAACTAAAAAAACTATGAAATGTAGTCAAATTAAACGCGAGTTAATTCGTAAAAAGTGTTTAATTTCAATGTTTAGTGCTCGCATAAACCTTAAAAAACAAATAAAAATAAAATAAAATATTCTAATTAAACAAATTTTTTACTAATGTTTGATATTTTTAGCGTTTTATTAACTCATAAATATACTTAAGTAAAATTTTAAACACTGAAAAAAGACGACAACCTCAGGCGGGAATCGAACCACGCACCTTCCGCATTCCGGGCGGCTGCCTTAACCACTTGGCTACCGAGGTCTGGCTTTCAACCGTCGAAATTTGTCAGTGCTTGATGCTTATATTTTTTAGTCAACATTGCTTCATCAAATCTTAGAAGTTTTCACCTCTGAGATCCGATCCGAATTTTTTACGTTATTTTAAGTTTTGTAGTCATAAAAAAATAACTTTTGAATTCGAGCCTGGTGATGAACCACCGTTCTTCAGACAGTAAAATTGAGATTGTGGCCAAGGAGACCTAAATGAATCCATATTTTTTACCTATTATTTCCATATTTCACCTTAAAATATAAATCATTAAAACTTTTTTTTTTTACTTTTCAAAACTATAAAGAGTTCTTTCTGTTAATTTTTCTATGTTACAAAAATGCGAAAACGAAACTTTAAAATGTAGTTAATGAACGCGAATCAATCCGTAAAAAGTGTTTCATTTCTATACGAAACTTCCACAAAAATGTTAATACCAATCAAGTTGAAACATGAAATTTTCGACAGCAAAATACATTTCATGCAAACGTAGAAGCGCACTGCCGTCAGATTGAAAAGCACTACTGTACTGGCACGTATGAAGATTAATGAAACCAGAGATACAGCTTCGACTGACTCGCGATCTGGAATGACGGCATATTGAATTAAATGTAACTCTGCACGGATAAATTCGACGTCGACGTAATTTCTCCAAGATTAATCATGTACCTAGCAAGATTAATTTGTTATCAAATACAAGGCAACAGCGTTCCTTCCGTGTAGGAGGCATGATCATGATCAGTCAAGAATTATTTTGTACTGATTGCAGTGTTCCTGCAAAGATTCTTCATCTTCTACATTTAAAAATTTTAAGGGTCTTGACACTTTGTGACATGTGACTTTGTGACAATAAACATCATTTTGTAAATTTTCTTGTTTTCATCTAATAAGCTACGGTAAACACCAATTGAATTAGTTATACGAGCAACACAATCAAAATGTAATGTACTAAAATGGTCCTTTAATATGATATCAAAATGTTTATACGTTTAGTTATCATCATAATGGCAGCTAAGTTCGCCAATCTTCTAGGAAATGTTGTAACTCCGTTATAATTGATTTCAATTCTCATAACTTCTTTAAGGTATAAAGAATCTTTGTGGTACCTAATAGGTCTGGAGCCGCTATTATTTTTACTTGAAAATAGAGATAATTTGTACAAAATTGAACCTTGTACACGTAATCTCAGGTACTAAGGTAAATATTTTGCTTCGGTTTCTCAAGGCTGAAAAAAATCTCAAACAAAATTATTTTCCCCGTCTTTGAATTTTTGGTAATATAATAAGTTTAATAAGGGAGAAATCGTACAAATCTGACGTGAGATAGCTTTCGCTGTAATCACTTAAACTTTCTAATTTAACTCTATAATTCGTAACGAAGGAAACACGAGTAAGTTTTTAACAATTAGTGAAGACTCGAGTACTAAAAAGAATTATGTAAGTATTATTTTAATAAATATCTTGACATCAATCAATATCTTCTTTCATAACTCATTTTACAGCTTTTAAAGTTATTTGGTTTAGAAATATGGCAAATAATAAAACATTTTACGAAACGACTGAATTACGACATTCTGTAATTTTGGCGACGCTAACGGTTCATTCAATTGAGCTACTGATACTTAAAATAAAAACAAATATTGTATGTTAAATATTTTTTTAACAAACATGGTATAAATATTTGTTACCCATTTCTACACCTAATGAGAAGCACCTAACAAATTGAAACTCCAAATTGAAGTAACACAGATAAGCGCATGTGCACCGTTCAAAGTTAGGTGGAAAACTCGGCACAGGGTAGTCGCGCCGCGTACTCGCGCCCGGCCGAACGTAGCGCTACGCCGCCGGCTACGAGCCCACAACTTCGCTACGGACTTCGTCACCGCTACGTCGTAACGCTTTCGCGATGCCGCAAAAACAGTGAACTCTCCGAATTATTGGCTTTGCGATGTGACTTGAATGATGTTTGGGAAACTTTTGTTCTATATACACTTTGGACTCGTCTTCCACGTAGTGATTTGTTTTAAGGACAGCGTTGGTAAGTTACAACTTTAATAGCTTAATTCGGTCATCCATTTATTAGAACTTTAACTTCAATTTAACGTTAGATTTTAGAACTATCTTTTAGCTGTATGGTTTAAGAGATATTAGATAAATACAAATAAAATTTACCTGCAAAGGTTTTATCATTAGTATAGTATATGTGACAAAAGTTTTTAACTTATGATATTGGTAAAGTCTTAACATAGTCCTTTCTGTTGTTATTATAAATTTAAAAGGTCGCAGATAATCAGAAAAATTTTGTATTCGTGAACTATTAAACTATTAAATCGCGAGCAATTTTTTTCTTTTAAACACCTTAATTATTATTATTCAGCCCGGCTTGTCCCACTGCTGGACAACGGCCTCCCTACCCTCAACACCATAATTACATATTAATATAATTGTGGTGTACTAAAAACCTTAGCTATATTTTTTAACGTTTTAAAAAAATAAATAATTAAATGATTGTTTTTAAAAATAAAATGTGGTAGTGCACTGATTTTGTGGTCCTCATTGCTTAGTGTCTGACTGACTCTTTGTGTAGTCGTGGTGTATGTATGTAGTTCAGAAATCCTACATTCATTAGTTTGTAATTATCTGTTTCTTCTTGTTTGCTCGCTCAGCCACATACTGTAAATCTCTTCTATATACGATGTTAATAATCACAAGCGCGCGAATAACTAGCCTGTTTTTGATGATGGGGTAATGAGGTTTTCACTCTACGGACTGCACGTGAATCCTTAAGTTTTTTTATAAATACCTACAATCCAATCAAACATACAGCGTAACTACCTAATGGTATGAATACCTAATTAATAAATAAATAATTAGTAATTTATAAACATTCGCAATAGTTTACCACTTACGCGTTGTAAAAAACTCTTTGGTGAGTGTATGGAATGAGACAGTAAAAAATAACCTAGTTTTATTTTTGTTAAATGCATGAAATATTCGTTTGACAAATATATATCTAAGAAGTAGAATTTACTTCTGTGAGGGGGCTATTATCATTGCATTAATGTTATAACATATTAAAAACAATTGAACATAGCTAAAGGTAAATGTCGTCAGTACAGAAAAATCTTATTTTAGTCTGTATGATACTGTGAATAACCATTATGAGTTTCTTATAATTGTTACAAATAAACAAAAGAAAATAAAAACCCAAGACGCATATATCATCAGCCAATATACATCCAATTGATGAGCTCAGTCTTCCTCCTTCCTCATGCTACATGAACAGGCACATAGAGATGTACATAGGTGTATTTTAACTGAAACAGTATCAGGAAATCCGAAGCCATAAGAGATACAAGGAAACAAGATACAAGAATGCTAGGTCTTAGAAACCTACAAGGACTTTTTTTGTAAAGACAACTTTGGCAATGTTAGTCAATAAGCGTGGGTTCAACATAAAAATGATACATTTTGATTAAAAAATAATTTTAATGGAATGGAAGAAAAAAGTCGGAGCAATAGAATGTAGTCTTTAATAAGATGTTTTTTATACAATTTCAGTTTTTCAATTAAGTCAAGTTTGAACGACCAACATATTTCGACATTTTTTATGTTATGTTTGTTATCATTATGTATTATTAACATATCGCTATACTTTATTTATTAAATCAAATACCTAAAAATTTTATAAGGCTATTGTCGCGAAACTTGATTGCCGTGATGGATCCTTTGCCTAGCAGTACATATAATCGATCATATTATTAAATGTGATAGGGGTGGTTTTTCTAACCTGTTAATGCTAAGTACTACATCTAAATTCATTGACAAAAAAATAATATAGACTTAAAAAAAGTGATTTTAAATCACAAAATAATTAAGTACTTAATGATTTTTTTTCTCACCAAATTAATTTCAAACATACTAAACAAAGTAATTTATTAGTTAGCCAGTGTCATTAGCTACCGTTTGCCATTTTTTTATGTTTCTCCGACGTATGAAACCTTTCATATCGTATAAAGTAAAAATGGTCATAAATTATAGGGGGAGGGGGTAGGACCCCCCATATTATTTTTTTGTCGATGAATTTAGATGTAGTACTTAGCCTTAACGGGTTAGAGTACCACCCCTATCATATTGTATATAAGTAATCGAATGCTTGTATGTTATAATCAATTTAGCTGAATGAATTATTTACTTATTAACATACTTACTTACAATATCTAAGAGAGAGATAATAATTCGATCACCCATCCAACGACCCGGTATAGCGAAAGTTGCTTAACTTGAAATATTGGAATAAACCGTATACCTCCTCCCGTCCCCAAATAACGCCCATAGCGCCCAAATATACATAGTGCCAAAAATAAAGTTTATACATTTTAATATTTGAGATGAAAGAGGCATGGAGTTTTTGTTTTAAAAAAGTACAAAATGTGAAATTAAAACGCTGAAAACAACATAGCAGTTCGCGGTAGCAATTCAAAAATAAAAATTCAATGCGCATGATTTTCAATGCATACATTTAAATGAAACTAAAAAGGCCCTGCTATTTATTGCAATTTTTAACCCAAAAAAGGGATTTTAACAACATCGAGAACCATCACTTTTTGCGCAGGTAGTTTATCGAAGGTCGTAGTTCGTAAAAAAACGTATTGGCTTAATTTATTTTATTTTATTTATAAGTTTGTACACAAATTAACAAAGAAATTGTTTAACATTTCAGAGTACAAAAGTACAGGTAAGCTTAGCTCTTTAATTTCATACAGCAGACTAGTGAAAATATAGTAATAAAATAGCTAGTTGAATAGACACAACTGTAAAACTATAAATAAGTCGAAATAATGAAGTTACAAACTTTAAAGAATTTATTTTGGCATTTTGTTATTTTTGCTATATTTTTTTACCATCTCTTCGGTTCAACTTAAAACTCTGGCCACAGACCAAAAAGTTGTAATGCCTTCTTGTTTGTTTGTTTGTACTGTAACGAACCTTTAGTGCTCTCCACGCCTACGAAATGTCTATGTGCTACGGGCTACGGTTACTGATGTGCTACGAATGTTTCTTGGAGTTCGATTCGTAGCTCGGTATCTAGCTTAAACCAGCTTCTATCAAATTCAAGCCAGCACATTTGTGTGTACCTACCAATCAGGATAACATCATTCAAAAGCTATCGTACAGCAGGGGGACAAACAATCATATTGCATTGTCATGTCCGACGGTAGACAGGCTTCTCGGCGAAGTGCGTTTCCACCTTCGGCCTTATCGTCACTTATTGGTAGCAGGTGAAATAAAAGCGGTTTCTCATATTGAAATAAAAGTTTGTTCCCAGGAAGAATTACATTTTTATTTAATAACGATTTCATTTTTATTAACTAACGGCCGTTTGCGGTTTCACCCGCGTGGTTCCCGTTCCCGTAAGAATATCAGAATAAAAAGTATTCTATGTGTTAATCCAGGTTATAAACTATCTGTATGCCGAATTTAATCCAAATCCATTCAGTAGTTTTTACGTGAAAGAGTAACAAACATCCATCCATACTTACAAACTTTCGCGTTTTTAATATTAGAAGGACTAGACGCCCGCCCGCGACTTCTTCCGCGTAAACACACTGTAGTCAGTGACCGAAAATTGTCTTTCATACAAACCTTGTCATGATAATTAGAAACACAACAAAAAAATAATTACATGATAAAATGTTTACTAGAAAAAAATCAACCAGTCTCAGGAAGCTCGAATGGGATTTTTATTCAATAATAATATTTATTCAATAGTAAAGATAAAAAATAATTAGCCAAATAGATGCAGCCGTTCTATAGTGATTTGCGAACACACATTCGTGGCAATTTAGTTTTATTCATATAGATAAAACATACATACATTACATACATCCATACATATAATCACGACTATTATCCCCGAAGGGTTAGTCAGAGACAAGGCAATGAAGACCACAAAAGCAGTCTTTTGCCATTGTCCATTTTTCACCAAATAGCGACTGCACATGTGCTGAGCTAAACAGGTGGTGAGCCCATCGTCGCTCTATGCTGATAGATGTATGTGCAGTCTTCAGTTCGTTAGTTACCTTTAAGAACACCTAAGGGAAGAGAGAGGGTGGCAGTATTCTTTCACCGCTACGCGATACGGTTTTAAAAGCTTAAGATATAATGAATTATAATGTAAGATTTTAAAAAGTGGTAATGGAACCAGGAACTCATATACAGGGCGTCCCACGGTTATGCCACATGGAGGGAAAGTACGTTGAATATTGTAGATGGAACATTTTACTGAAAGAAGACATTATTTGAATTTAGAAAACAATTTTAACTGCATTCATAGATATTTAAATAATTACATGGTTGAACCGGGAATCGAACCCGTTACATGAGAAAAATAATCATCTTGTAGCTTTATCATACCGATCGAAAGGCTTTATCATAAGGATTATTTTTTGCTAAATAACATAGTGTCACAAATAAAAGGTCTGACCATGAATTTTACATTTTTAATACAAAATTAATCAATTTTTCAAATGCTCAAAATGAGTGCCTACCTGTTGAATACAAAGTCGCACTCTTTTGATTATTTCGCTCCCTGTCGATTTGTTTATCTTTTTGTGGTGGATATTTAGAATAATACGTCTAAGTTCTGCTCGTGGACACTTCATACTGGTTATTTGTCAAGTGGGTACATTTATTAGTAATAGGTACTTATGATAATGTCAGTTGTATGTTCTTACGGCAATGTCAGCTTTTTATTTTTCTAAACAAAATTTCACATCAAATGTTAAAATTCATGGTCTTCCTTTTATTTGTGACACTAAGTTATTTAGCAAAAAATAATCCTTATGATGAAGCCTTTCGATCGGTATGATAAAGCTACAAGATGATTATTTTTCTCATGTAACGGGTTTGATTCCCGGTTCAACCATGTAATTATTTAAATATCTATGAATGCAGTTTAAATGGTTTTTTAAATTCAAATAATGTCTTCTTTCAGTAAAATGTTCCATCTACAATATTCAAGGTACTTTCCCTCCATGTGGCATAGCCGTGGGACGCCCTGTATAACTCAGCGAAGCCAGGCATGCTGATCACTCGACTACCAATTCGTCCACGTCAATTTATTATTTAAAAAAAACGATTAAAACCTTCGAGGCTTCTGTAGAAAAATAAAATGTTCCTTCAATATTTTTCCACGAAGATGATTGAAAAAGTATTTGTCACAGAGTCCAAACACTTTGTTCCTTTGATATTAGGTAGGTATATGAAAAACCAGCGAATGAAAAAGATTACGTACTTGTCACGACTATAAAATTCGGCGTTCATTTTATTCGACAGTGACTTTATATAATCTCTTCAATGTCAAATATATTTTAATTTTTATTTAATTCAACATTTTCTTTTTTTCTATTTCAATGGCTATTTAAAATTGTATCATAACATCCATACATTCTCAAAGATGACGAAACGTTGAAAGAATACCTCGGTGGCGGAGTGGTCAACGTAGCTGCCCAGATTGCGGACGCGGGTTCGATTCCCGCCTGAGGTAGACATATTTTCAACGTTCTTGAGTTTATTTGAGCGTTTTTAAAACAAATAATCAAATATTACGAATCATACATTCTACCATAATCAATCCGTGGCAGTCAACTGCTTCTCTTAACCTGTTAACTCCCTTGCGCGCGATATCGTGCTCGGAACATTAAAATTATATTGTTATCGCGCGCACGGGACGCGACACGTTGACGCATGCCCCTGCATCCCATCTTCGGTTTTTTTCATCCGATTGCTGCTAGCCATCTTATCTTTCCATTTTTTATGAACCTGCCACACATTCTTTGCTAGTTTAGTACACTACCTTGGATCATCGCTTTATCTAGCTGTCGAGTTGACATCGTTTACCGTTCCAGTTAAACTCATATGTAATTAAATAACATCATTGCTGAGAGTCGTAAAACTATCCTTCACCATAAGCGCCACTTGACAATGAGGCGTCACCTGGAACGCCTGGTGGCCAGCAACTTGCACAGGGGTGCCCAATACGGTACGGATTTATCGTAACAACTCATCAAACTGCATACAAAAATTAGTTTTCCGTATTTAATTAATTTTATATACACACATACATAATTTTCACGACTATTAAGGGGGAAGGGTTAGTCAGAGACCGCAAAAGCAGTCCACTGCCACAGCCCACGTTTCACCAAATAATAACTGTACATGTGCTCAGCATGACAGGTAGTTAGAATGTATGTGCTGTATTTGGTCTGTTAGTCGCCTTTTACCTTCAATCATCTTAACACAAGATACACAATCCCATATAAAATACGTTCGAAAAAATTGTTCCAGAGTCAAAGTCAAAATATATTTATTCAATAAACTAAATTAATAAGTACTTTGAATCGTCCAAATCTTTTTTATCCTACCACCTATTCAGGACGTCATTTTTTAACTGTGGCAAAGAACGGGCGCAAGAAACCACAGCGCACAGAAGCAACGACATTTACAAAAAAAAAAAGAATATGTTGTACCTTCGGCCCATCCTGGAGCAATGGGTCGATCGCAAGGGGGGCTCCTCCTTCCGCTTGGTACAGGTCCTCTCGGGGCATGGCTGCTTCGGGAGGTACCTGTGCCGAATAGCGGGGAGAGAGCCGACGACGGCGTGCCACCAGTGCGGCGTGTCAGATGACACTGCCCTGCACACGCTAGAGGCATGCCCTGCCTGGTCAGCTGAGCCACCTCACCTCACTTTGCCAGCATTGGTTTCGGCCATGTTGGCCGCTAAGAGGTCGTGGGACGCGGTCCTTTCCTTCTGCGAATCCATCTTAACGCAGAAGGAGGCGGCGGAGAGAGCTAGTGAAGTGGATCCACTTGCCGACGCAATCCGCCGCAGGCGCGCAGGGAGAAAAAGGCGTGGGTTTGCCCAGCTTCTTCCCCCCCCTTAGCGAACCGCGGGTGTACGGGCAGAGGGAGCCCTACACCCGCGCGTGTGGTTCGCAGTTGTATCAGAGGGCAACCTGATATGCTCCAGGTTGCCCTCTGGTGAGGCTAGGCCTCAAGGCGAGGCGTCCGTCCGTGGTGACGGCCCGCAGACTCGAGCCGCGGTTGAGTCACTAGATGAATTCTTGTGGCTCTTGAGTCTCATTGGCGGAAGTTCCGAGCATCCCTAAGTTTTAGTGGGTAGGGCCCTTTAGGCGAGTCCCACATTACCCATCGGGCGCCCCAGTCCGATGGGTATGCGTAAAGGCATTTCTTAGGGTAAAAAAAAGGTAATAAAATATGAATTAAAACATAATAAATTATGCAATACAAAACTACATTATAATGTATCAAATTATTTGTAGGCAGAAATATCTGTTGGAGTACTTGGAGCATTTCAGATCCAAGCTGTTTTGTCTTCTGTGTAATCTGACACTTTATAATAAGCTTTTTTATAAAGCTTTTCTTTGATATTGATTTTAAATGTATTTAATTTAATCTCCAATTAATATTTACAATTTTGTTTTCGAATAATCACAACTCATTTTAAAACTCGGCTTTATAGTCACCAAAATAGGTATTAAATTTGGACGGCAATGTCAAATGACAACTGACAGCAATCCAATGCTCCCTCGTGGTTGGAGTATTAGTTCGAGGCGACACTTTGAGAGCGTTAATTGTGTATCTAGTGTTTAGACGATCGAAGCCTTTTACGATACCCATTGTAAAATATGAGTTGGTAATATTCTAATAATTAGCCCACTTTACAGCTCACAATTAACTATAGTTATACTAAATAGCGAGGAGCAGTATGCCGAAGCGTTCGGTTTGCGATCTTGTCAGTTTTCGTAATGCCAAGTCACTGGATGGGTGACCAAATTAAAAACATCTCGAGCTTCTGAGTGCTTTGGATGGCACATTAAGTGTTCATACGCAGAATGTACCTTTCGCATAATGCACTCCATTGCCCTACTCCTGTAGGTCACGTGATAAAGACAATTGCGAAACGCAGCGTAGCGATTGCCTTGAATTTCGAGGTTATTTTTTTTAGACAACAGTAATACTTTGCGCATAGGTGTGCGTTATGCTAAAGGTACATTCTGCGACTGAACCGCGTAAAGCGGTTGTTGTCGTAAGTTGGCAGTCGTTTTGACATACGACATGACACTTCAGATAGGCTTACATAGAGACAAAGTGTTGCCATCAAATAACTACGAGGTTCAGCTTTCGTTGGTCAGACTCTATCTTCCTAAAAGTTGTTGGTGTCCTGAAGGGGTAGGCCACAGCTCCCCATTTGCCTGACACATCCTTAGCTTCACTTACTCTCATAACGTTAAGTTACGTTGTTGGTTATTAAATAGCTTTTAATAATGGTTCACCCTAAACGCAGGGCCGTGATATAACGGCGGCGGCAGCGCCTCCAGTCATTGACAATTTGGCGCGCTGTCACAACCCTAGCGATGAGCCCTTTATCTGAAGGCAGATTTCACCCCGTTAACTGATTAAACAAGCCTTGCATTATCTAACTAACTACTACATTGGCTAGATACATAGCGTCGTCTGAAAGCAAATTATACACAGATGGCGCTCGGCTGCGTTTCATCCCGGAAAATGTAGAGCCCCCAAGGGAATCGTCATTAACGTGAGTTATTATTAACGTCGAGTAAAACCAGGCCGGGTGATTAGTCCACGTTTCTTTATTTGTTTATCTAAACACCTATATATCACGTCACTTGCTGTCGAGTAGGGTGGTGAATGGCTTACAGATTTTGTTGGTAATTTGTGTAACTGCAGATTAGTATTTTATAAAAAACTAAAAACGCACATGTTATGGTATTTTCTACATTAGTTTCATTTTAGAACGCCGGTGGCTTAGTGGTCAAGCGCTCGGCTCGATATCCGGATATCCCAGGTTCAATTCCCTGGTCGTTCAAAAGTAATACCCATCCATTCCAGCAATTACTTGTTTTCAATTATATAGGTGCTATTATTTTACAATAGGAAAGAGATTCCGGCCTACCATGTGCTCATAGTCAAGAATCAACAAATATAGAAACCGCAGAGAGCACTGATTTCAATGACTCTTCTCGACCCGTTTTATTCATTTATCTCTAATGTCTATCGACACTAAAGACACATGAATGCGTTTAGAACTCTACATAATATGTCAAAAATAGACTTAATAGTAGTTTTGGCATAAACTGTGGTATTTTTGTCTACAAACCCTAACATGTCAACATAACATGATTTGTCGTCTCTCGTCCGCGACATATCTCGTGTTGCGCATGCTAGGCCTACTGGACGTCCAAAGTGTGTTTCGGATTTTTAGATGCATATCCCTGGTTATTGAGATCACCAACACGCATTTGACATGCGTGGTGACTATTACCGAGCGCCGTGGTGTGGCGAATACCTACAATTTATAGCGATGACTTGATTTCACTGATGAAGGCCTTTGCCCTGCTGGTGAGTGGGGGGGGGGGGTACATTAGGCAGGCTGTACTTAACTTAACTTAATACATTATCCGCCGAAATAAAACCACTGTTGGACAAAGGCGTCTCTCAAGGAGATCTAAAATAATTAATTTAATGCAGATGCACCACCGGTTACCCCCGACCTTCCTACTGGTATTAAGTAATCACATCATCATCATCATCATCAGCCCATAAACGTCCCACTGCTGGGCACAGGCCTCCCACGTGAACAGTAGCACGTGGGGATATTGGGCCATAACCCACCACGCTGGCCCAATGCGGGTTGGTGGGTTTTAACGACTGTCATCTTACGACAACAACCGGGACCAACGGCTTAACGTGCCTTCCGAAGCACGGAGGAGCTCGAGATGTTTTTAATTTGGTCACCCATCCAGCGACCTGGCATTGCGAAATTTGCTTAGCGGGCAAGATCGCAAGCCCAACGCGCTAGCCGCTGCGCCTTCGAGCTCCTAAGTAATCACACTAATATTAAAAAGGCGAAAATTTGTGAGTGTGTGTGTTTGTTACTCTTTCACGTAAAAACTACTGAATGGTTTTGGATGAAATTCAGCATACAGATATTTTATAACCTGGATTAACACATAGGATACTTTTTATACCGATATTTCCACGGGAACGGGAACCACGCAGGCGAAACCGCGAGCGGCCACTAGTCTATGTAAATAATTATCAATGGTTACGAATTTATGTTCGTTCATCACACACAAAACGGCTGCAGTCAGCACCTTCTGTCTATTTTTTTTTGTTGTATTGTGTCGAGAACCAGCCGTAGTAGCTGCTCTGCATCTCCATTCTGATATTAATTTGAGCTATTGGTAAATGATTAGTCAGGCCACAGATTGGGAACGTTTTAAAATAGCTGAATCGAAACCCTGCTCCCGTTTATAGACTTACTTGCCGCAATCACGAACATTTATTTATTGTAAAAAGATCTCTAATAATAAACGCATGAAGTTTTGTTTTGCAATTTAAAAAAGTTTATAAAATAAAGACTTTTTGATTTTGGCCTTAAAACCATTTGTGTTAATTGACATTCATAAATAAGTACAGCATTTAGCCCGTGACTGATAGCCCTACAATAATTACACAGTTTACGCCTGTATGAAATGCCGGTAGTGTAATTGTTAAAGTCCAAAATATGTGCCAGTCTAGGTACATGCATTTATTAATTATATGCAGATGCTCAAACTAGAAAATTTCACTTTAGTCACCCATCCGATGACCCAGCATAGCTATTGTTGCTTAACTTCCAAGATCTATATGCGAACGCGCAAGCTGTTTCGCCGTCTCCTTTTAGTCTTTCATCTACCAACGTCTCATTTCAATAAGAACTCAAAGAGATCCTAAACAAAGTAGAGTCCCCCAAACACTTAATATCTAAAACTTTAGTAATTTAAGGAGACGTTATCACTCTTCAGTTGGCTCGTTGAACATTCTTAAAGCACTCCATAAGTCCTACAATTGCACAGACGGGTTGTTATTGTAGCAAGATCTAGGATTTAAGCCGCTTAAGAGACTTTAATGTCCGTTGCATCGTGGCAAAGGGATACTATAATAGGCTATATGCTTAGCTGTCACATAGTAGGCTCATAGAAACCCTGAGATCTAAGCTTTTTATCCGTCCTTTATTTAAACATAGTTTTGTATTTGTGGTTGTCTCACTACGAGTTTAAGTTTAATGTAAAGGTTGATGTGTATTGTACTTACGCTTTGTTCTCGATGTATATGTTTACCATACAGCTTCTTTAACTCAAATAACAATAATTGGACAGTGGATTTAGTGAAATTGGTTTGTGTAGTTGGTTGGGCTTGATCTAAGTCCGCTTGAATAATCACGACTATTATCCCCGAGGGGTTAGTCAGAGACAAGGCAATAAGTACCGCAAAAGCAAATCTGCCATAGTCGCTGCTTCACGAGACAGGTGGTGAGCCCATCGCCGCTCTATGCTGTTGGATGTATGTGCAGTCTTTAGTCCGTTAGTCGCCTTTTACGACACCCAAGGAAAGAGAGAGGATGGTAGTATTATGTCACCGCTACACAACACGGTTAACTATCACCGTCTAATCTAAGTTTTATCTTCGACAGCTATTCGGGCTTTTCGCAACTTATACGTAAGGTAAAGGGGAAACGCTTTTTGTTGTAAAATAAAATTTTATTTGATAATATGTGTTCGTTTTCCACTAATTACTAATGCCACAATTTGAAATAGTAATCAGCAGTAGTTGCAACTTGAAGTTATCAAATGTTTTATGCAAACAACATTGACCGGTCCAATCTACAACACAAAGAATAAGGACACAATGCCACGGCGGTGCTTCGCTCGAATAAAAATTTTATAGCTTCCCGTACGTTACAATAAATGTATACGAATTGCTCCTGTATCTTTCATTGTATTCAAACAGAAACCCTTTGAGTTCTTATTTGTGGTTTAACCGTTCTTATTTGTGGTTTTGTGGTTTAACCGCCTCTGTGGTCTAGTGGCTAAGCCACCGGTCTCAGACCCAGAGGTCCCGGGTTTGATTCCCAGCGGGGAGCACATCTTTGTGTGCTCGGTTTGGTTGGTGGTAGGGCTGTTAAGTCCGCCTGGTTAGCTACCACCATCTTATCTAAGTCCTGTCGCCATAACAATGATGTTTATAGCATTGTTGTGTTTCGACAGTTTAGGGATAAGATAGCCAGTTTCTCAGTGGTTGAGGATTCCGGGTGAAACGCGCTTCCACCTTCGGTCTTATCGTCACTTACCATCAGGTGACTTGAAAGCCAAGCGCTTATTCGTTGGTGAATTATTTTTTTTGTTTCGATTTTATTGTTATGTTTTACAATGTTTTTGTTTTTATAATGTTTTCACCTCGTCGCAGTTAGTTCGTAACAAGTACAATTTAAAAATTGAGGTGTTTAATTACTTGTTAACAGTCATGTAATATGGCGGTTACATCATTATTAATTTTACTATATTGTGTTGAATGTTTCTGTGATCGATTGACTTAAACCGTTTAAGAGAAACAAAGAAAAGAAATATAAGTAGACAAAAACTCGCCTCTACAGCCGGCACCACGATCACGGACATGACATACGTACTCGTAAATGACTGTTATACGCATTTTTATTAAACTTCAGATTTGCTGAAGCAGTCTCTAAGGTATAATAGCGTTGCTCTAAAAGATAACAAGAAGGCCCTAAGCGTATTTCGTTTCTTCCCAAGTGGCTAGCCGTGCACGCACTGCACGCCTCTGCCTTACATTCCTCATTGTCTTGCAGGTAAGATACAGGTAAAATCTAAACGGGTCTCTTTTACCGCTTCTATTATGACTATCTAACATACTAAGCATGGCCTTTACTCGTAGTATCTAACGCTATGCGCTTGTTTCCCAATGTCAGATTAGGGGCATGGAGCATTATAGAGTAAGTTTATGTACCTTGGATACTAGTCAGTTTAAATTACAGTTTTGAATGAACTATCTGTCAAGTAAAGGCTAATGGGAACTTACTTGGAGATTGTGAAACACATAAAATGATAACGCTGACGCACAATTTACTATTCAATTGTTTCCGAGCAAAACAACTGAGCGTCTCGCCATTCGCGGAATTGAAACTTCCCAAGGAAGCGTCACACATTAATGTGTACGCACACCTCTTGGCAATTCCCATCACACACGACGGCGATTAAGATAAGCCGCTACGTAGGTAAGTAACAAAGCCGGCACAATTAAGCCCTAACGAGAGCAAAGTACGAGCTTAATTTACAAAAGACAAAGTGCTTGATTACTCAACGACGCAATGTCAACTGCAAGTCGGGAATGCGTACTTTTTTTGCATTGCTCAATCTTTGTTTTTAAACTTTTTGCCTTTTGCCGTAGCTCTTATGACGTTTCAACTTTGTGTAGTCGTCATGACCAGCTTATAAACGTTCCACTGCCTGGCTCAGGACTTCCCACGAGTGAATAGTACACCACACTGGCCCTATGACTATTGCTCGTGTCGTGTAGTTCAAACGAAGAACAACTCGACTCTGACCCGTTAAGATGGCTTGACGTGCCTTCTGAAACACGGAGATATTTTGATTTGGTGACGTATAATTATTGTCAAAGTTACTTGATTTGCGAATCTCACCCTGAAATTTTAAGCAAACTCTGTGGATCAATAGAAAAAGTTTTATAAGATTTATTTTATTTTACTTACTTTAATTTTGTGATATTTTGCCATAAATATTAAAACTTTTTGCCTACCTTGCTCATTAGAAGCTAAGCTATAATAAACAAAAGTAAATCCGGTTAAACTACAGTGTACCTACTTATAATTATTTTTAGTAAACATATAAAAGGTTTCTATTAGTGAACGAGGTGCCTCTAAGTAATACACATAGGTACCTGCCATTCTAGTAAGCTTTCTAATTCCAAGCTCTAAGCCATTCCACGAGGGGTTTTTATGATATTCCTTAAGTTTAACTGCATTGTAGTCTTTGTTGCACAGTCGCATTATGCTAAATCGTGTACGGTTGATAATAAGTATCTACCATACACGATCCAGTGTCTAATTACTTTCAATTTTAATGTTCGTAATTTTTCCGTATTTGGCAAGCGACCTATAATACCTCAATTTCATTTCAATGATAGAAGCTTTGCCCATCATTGGAACAGAATATTTATTACTGTGTTCTTAGCACAAATACTACCGTTACGTCATTTTGCGAACATTAAATTTATAACTAATTTTTTTTTCAACGTATCTTTGAGTTCATCTTAGCGTTATCAACGCAGATAATCAAATATTACGGATAAAAATCATTATTTAATTATTATTTATTTAATTTTGTTTTTTGAATAAATTATACTTTCATAACTACTATAGATGTTAGGGTTTAGCGTTAATAGAATAGATACGGAGCGGTTGCCACTTGTGTAGGTGGGATGTTAACCTATCCAACCAACCGCTTGTGTTAGGAGTGAATTCACGTCGGTAGCTTAACGCGATTATACTCGTAGGGATCGAACCACTTGCACAGAATTTTGAATGCGTCCTGGATTTTCGTCCCCTAGCCGAGTGTTTTCACGCTTGGCTACCATCACCGCGGTAAATAAGTTCTGATTCTGGCAGCTAATGGTCTTACTTCAACACCTATCGCTATTCTCAGGTGGATATCGAATCCACATCCTCCGCAATCTTAGTTAGACGGTCTAATAGACCTTAAGAAATTTTTCAACGGTTTTTTTTACTTTATTATTTTATAGCAACGGTGTCTTGTCAAACCTCTTATGCTGCATCCAGACTCTCGCAAGGCGCCTCCGTGAGGCTCATGGTACGAGTCTTGGCGAATGTAGGCTACAGGAGTACTAGCCATCCACAATCTCGATTTATTCAGTTGCCCGCTACGTCTACTACAAGATAGATGTCATTGAATTGACTGCGTTAGCTACATTATGGGCATTTTTTCTCAGGTGCCCTCTAAACGTTGCCATTAATGATATTTATTTTAGTTTTTAACTCCTGTTTATTTAATTATTTGCTTATCCGATCCCACGCTTCGATCAATTTACTTTTATCCTTGTGATATGGATTTTTAGGTTTGCGCGAGAGTGTGGTTGATTCTCCTCACCTCGCCCCCTCGCGTCCTTTCACTCGCATCCGAAAAACCGACACAAAACGGAGCGACAGCGAGGCGAGGCGAGGGAAGACGATGTGACACGAGCGCACCGTCCTAACTCTCGTACTCGCGTTCCCTCGTGTAGCCTCGTGGAGAGTCTGGGTGGGGCATTAGTATTTACTTCCTGAGAAATCTATATGAAAATATTTAACAATATTTTTAACATTCAGTTAAGATAAGACTGATTCGCAATATTTCAGTTATTAAATAAACCTAAAGACAACGAAACGTTAAAAAAAATTTGTACCTCAGGCGGGAATCGCACCCATGTCCTCCTAAATCCGGGGCAGCTGCGTTGACCACTCCGCTACCGAGTACAAGTACATTGCTTTGCTCGTATGCTTTTTATAAACAAATTTAAAAAAAAATATCAAACTATCTATGCAATGTACTTTTACTTGTAAGGTACCTATTGAGATAGATGTTAAAGCTATACATACAATAAGCCCTCTGGAGGTTGTGAAATGTTCTGGTGTATCACGAAGATAGACTAACATCATTCCACACAGAATTAATTAAGAAGATAAGAATACAAATTGCAAACTATGTTACGCTTTTTTTGATCCAATACTTAGAATAGAAGACATCCTGCCGTACTCAGAGACGTTAAATAAGTTTTAATGACAATTAAGCCTGTTGCTGTAACTTCCTTACATATAGAGCTAAATGGAGAAGGAAAGACGTTTGATTGCCATTAATACTTAAATGACCTCTCTGAGTAGGTAAGGCAGTTAATGGTATTAAAATTAGAAGTTAGGTAGGCAGTGCGCATCCACCTCCGACAATACCGCAACGACAAATACCAAAACTGTTACTCCAATTTACAAGTAGTTGGTTTATAGAACACTCATCCGTATCTATATAAATCTGTCCAGTCTCCTTTCTCTGATAACGTACAATTTATTATGAAGGCTGAATAGTATGGTTACGATTGCAAAGTGTACACGCCACTGCATGCAAATGTGGCCCTTCAAGGCAACGTCAGCATGATGTGTGATGAGAATAAGCTATTCGACTTTTGCCCCGAAACATTAAACTGCTAAGCAGATTAGTACTTTGTCAAAGTAAGTAGTTTTTTTACATATTTTTGTTAACTTCTAGTAAAGTTACGACATGGAACTTGACGAATTACTGAAGTTAAATGAAACAATAGGTTTTTGTAGTAAATAAAATATATTTTTTTACACACACGCTTCATTGAAACGCTTGGACAGACACTTGTCATATACTTACATTCGTAAATATAAAATGATGCCAACTTAAACTTCAATTACATTGACCTAGTATATTGAAACGTGTTTAGTGCTTCAGGTTAGGAATGACAACAATGTATTGGTTACAAAGTTTTTATTCCCTTTTAGAAAAGAAATTACAAGAACTCAGGGGGGTGGTTCATGGATCGCTCACTCTGTCCGCTTGCTAGGACTTAAAAGGGGACTTAGCTTTAGGCTAATCTTCCTCGTAGACTGCAGCTACCCGGAACCTGGAGCCGGCAGGGTCAGTCTGCGCGCAGGGACGAAAGCGGAGTCGTGTACGCTAGGCAGCTGATCCACGCACGAGCTCTAGCAGGCGGGCAGGCAGCAGGCAGTAAGCAGCAGGCACAGCGCACAGGCCCAGTGGGTGTAGCCTGGTACAGGAACCCTGGAATACACCAAGAAAAAGGAATGAACTTATGTTCACTAAGTCCCGGCTTTTGTGGCTGTTGTAGAACAGCTACAATTGAACCAGGCCCTCTTTACTAAGTAAAATTATGATTGGAAAACCGTTAGACAATTCTACAAGGAGACTACAACAAAAGCGGGTAGATATCAACATTGTAGTTAATGTGGTCTGAAACGGTAAAAACGACATTATATTAACTGGGAATGGTATTTCGTCCACGGGATCACAGGAACATCGCGTCCTCCAATACCATTTACACATGTTAGACAGTAATTGTAACAAGACAGGAATACCAATTATTCCCTTTGAAGGTAACATGACTTTAAATGAATTATATTAATTTAGACTGTACGTTAAACACTAACAATCTATGCAATTACCAAACACTACAAAACACTAGTAATATTTGTAAAACTAACACACAGCAATTCAACAAAATAATTAAAGTTGGAAATATGGTAGACAACTCACCGAGATTTCGGGTTATATTTTCGCGCAGAATTTTAACAGTGCGACGTTGTAAGTAATGGTAGGTAGGCAAGCGGGAAAAGAAAACTTTCACAGCGTGTCTCCCTTTTATATGAGAGTAAATCGCATAAAAAATCGATATGGCTGTTAATTTAAACACAGACGGACTTCCATACTGGCAGGGCCGTCGAGCAGAGACAAAAGCAGAACGACCAGACCATAGAGAACGCAGATCAATAATGGCTCGCTTACACAATCGCAAAATATGAGCGATACTCAATAATGGCTCGCTTACACAATCGCTTTGCAATTATAAGCGATACATAACTTTCTTCTTTATTATGATTTTCCCTTTAATCAACCTTATTTGATTAAAGGAAAAATTACCTTTAGCACCTCCAGATCAAATTGTAAGAGACCACCTCAATCCGGCTGGAACACGCTTTCAACGTCCCACACAAGTAGCTAACGACAGGATATTTAGAGTAAGTGAAACAAGCTCTGTTATTTGCGTCCTTGTCAGTTGTTAGATGTGTACAATTTGCTAAAATAGTTTTATTTACTCAGCAGTAGGACGTTTATAGTGAGATCATAGTGAGATCATTTGATTTGATATTATATTATTTAGGATTTAGTATTTGTGTTTAGACAGAAGTGCTACAATATCAACAGTACTAAAGTATTCGGTGACTTTCGTTTGCTGGCCGTATAAGGCAGAGTAGCTCAAAGCCTCACTCGGCTTGTGATTTTGCAAGCTAAGCATTTTTTTGCTTTTTCTATTTCTGAAAAAAATTAAAAAATACACTTTTATACTTCTTTCTTATTATTTATAAATAACAAAGGATACATCTTTTTTCATAAATAATTTCATGTAAAACAGTCGGTTTTTGTTTTTTTTTTAATAATGAGAGTAGGCGTAGAGTAGAGTGTAGGCAATGGACGAGCGTACCTAGTCCCCACGCTCGCCCATCGCCTACATAAAAAGATAATAAAAACCGGCCAATTGCGAGTCGGACACGCGCTCGAAGGGTTCCGTACCATTATCCATACAATGCTATTATTATCGAGCAAAAAACGGCAAAATCACGTTTGTTGTATGGGAGCCCCCCTTAAATATTTATTTTATTCAGTTTTAGTAATTGTTGTTATAGCGGCTACAGAAATATATCATGTATGAAAATTTCAACTGTCCAGCTATCACGGTTCATGAGATACAGCCAGCCAGCCAGACAGACAGACGGACAGTGGAGGTTTTTACCATTTGGGTACGAAACCCTAAAAATGTAGCTTCCAAATAAAGCTAATACCAACAAACAAACATACAACACAATTACCGGCTCATAAAAAACTTAGCCCCCGAATGACATACGAGACTGGATGTTATTAATAATTAGCGCAATAATTGGCCGGCGAGGCCCCTCTCCGGTCACGTCGTAGAACTTCCTGGCTACCATTAAGTTAAGAGCAACTAAACTTCATTTATCTCGGGTTGTTACTCGGACGATAAGGTCGGCCAGCACGGCGGGAAACTTCCGCAACTCGGGTAACTTTGGAAAGTTGTCGAATCACGCCGATCGATAGAAAATTTGTTACTCACTTTAATATTATTTTAAATAATCTCGGAGTCGCGCCTTATCTTTTGGAGTTGGCAACACTGATAGCATTTTAATGATGACGCTCGATTCGTACGCGAATTGTTTTATTTTGTTTTTGTTGGTGGAAGTTAATTGCCTTTAATTAGCTTTTACAGTATCATCAGCTATTAAACTGACTGGATGTTTCCACATAGGCAGTTAGCAATGGGAAGGTCGAGCAATGACATGGTTTACCGCGCAGGTCTTAATAGTGGGAGTTGGGTGTTAAATAGACACAATTGTAAAAGTTTTCTCCACTAGTTAAACATATTTAAAAAAAAATGATTGAGTTTATAATCGCAGATTTTTTTTTAAACACGATTAGAAATCATAATTGTTATAAATGTAATAATAGAAAATATCTTTTGGTCATCTGCAAAGAGAAGTTGAAAATTCTGCAATAAAACTATTCGGGCCAGCGTGAAAGACCTGGGTCACCCCACATAGAACTGGTATTAAGAAGCCTATTTATTACATCTCAAATGTGAGTTTTGCGTAAAATGCCAATTTTTGCATTTTATAGTAGGTAATTTTGTAATTGTATTTATCGTTTTTATCGAAATAGGATAATAAATTCATGCTTAATATTACAAATCTCCACTCTGCGAGAATAAGTTGAGTTCGGACGGCCGGCGCATTGCATTTTGTAGTAATTGTGCATTTGTATTTATCGGTTTTTTCGAAATTGGAAAATAAATTTATTATAAAATCTATACTTTTCATGAAGATTTTATTTCTATATAAAATCAATGATATCTAAAAATTCCGAGGCCGCTACGCACTATTCGACTATATAAGAGATAACATTCAATTTGTTTTATTTTATTTGTTAAGAACAGTAGTTCAATCATTGAGCTTAAAAAAAGTGCCTTCGTGCATTTTATGGAAATCTTTATTTGCAATATTGGGTTTAATTAAAAAATTAAGCAAAATTTACAAAAAGCTAGGCCGCTACGAACTATTCTAATAGCTATTCTACACTATTAAATAAGTCAAAACTGATAATATATTTTTGTTTCTGAGGTCGAGAACGCCAAAATTGGCCATTTTACGCCAAAATCACAGTCGAGATGTAATAGGGCCCTTAAGATGGAGTCATCTTTCCAAACCTTAAATGTCTGGATTATATTCTGCTGTTAGGATCGCAGCGATCTCAGAAAGCCAACTTTAACTTGATATTACTATAATTTCTGAAATTGAATTCGATGCTAATTTTTTTTTAAACTGATCTGTCCTCTAAGCGCAATCCACTAGAAAACGGCTATTCATTCCACAACAATTCAATGCTCGATCCAGAAATTCACACAAGTTTGATCCTGGAACCCTTTCGTAAATCCGTGCTATTGAACGCCACATAACCACATACGGAAATTCGTATAATTCCGTCAAACATGTTTACGTAACGTAGATGGTTTGGAATTACCTTTGTAGTTAAGAACAATTTGTGTTATTCGTCACTTTCAAAATAGACATAGGAAGTAACCTCATGCATAAGCAATTAATTGTATAATTATAATTTTAAAGATAATTTTACTTATAAGGTAAGTAAACCATTTTTCTTGGTTTTCTTCTGGTTTGAAGTTATTCCTCTGGATTCCTCCACTAGTTCTAACTTAGGGACAGCCCAAAAACAGAGAAGAAGATACAAGTAACTTAGCTACCTATATTTGCTACCTAGTATCAGTTAAACATAACATCTTAAACATTTACTGCCTTACGGAAAATGTCCTAAGGTTTTACAACCCGGATTAAGTGTGTATATTACATACATTTTACATTAACAGGCGGGCTAAGAGAACGAGGCTTTTGCGTGACCAAAATATTTTCAATGTTGTCATTGTTTTTCATATTAGTAGTTTAATTACGACAAGGATACTTTTAAAAGTGGATCGCGATTATTATCCTCGTAGGGCAGTCAGAGACTAGGCAATGAGGACAGCAGAAGTAGTTCTCTACTATAGCTCACTTTTCACCAAATTGCGACTGCACATGCGCTCAGTGTGACTGTGCCATCCCATCGCTACACGCAGTCTTTAGCCCGTTAGTCGCCTTTCTAGTAGTATTCTTTTAATGAGTCGCTACGCGACACGGCTAAACAGAAAACCGCCGTTATAATTACTTTAGAAACCGGGCATTGCATTCATATAATCACGACTATTATCCCCCAAGGGTTAGTCAGAGACTAGGCAATGAGGACAGTAAAATTGACAATTGTGTTTTTTTATGTATGTTACTATGTTATTGTTTTCTGTTTGTCAATAAATGTTTCTCTCTCTCTCTCTCTCAAAATCAGATCACTGCGACAGTCCACCTTTAACCAACGATCAACTGCTAATAAATAAATAAACTTTCCTACACTCACAGCAATTATCTAGCCCAAGAGAAGCTTTGTTATGAAACTCGTTAAATGGTTACTAGACAACGGATAAACATACTTAAAATACATACTTATTATACATAGAACACCCAGACCCGAGACAATTTAGAAAAAAAAATTTTTTAAATTGACCCGACCAGGGATCGAACCCGGGACCTCAGAGATGGCGACACCATGAAAACCGGTGTACAAACCACTCGACCAAGGAGGTCGTGCGCTAATGTGCTCAGCGTAAACGGTGGTGAGCCCATCGGCGCTCTATGCTGTTGGATGTGTGTTCAGTTGATTACCTGTCAGTCACCTTTTACAACACTCAAGGAAAGGGGTTATGAAAAAAAAAATTGTTTACATTCACACCGATTAACTAGACCAAGATGAGTATTATTTTTGAAAGTAGTTAAAATATTAATGTTTTTTGTTTTAGCGTTTTATTAACGCTTAAATATACTTAAGTAAAATTTTAAACACTGAAAGAAAAAGAGACGACAGCCTGAGGTTGTCGTCTTTTTTCATTGTTTAAAATTTTACTTAAGTATATTTAAGCGTTAATAAAACGCTAAAACAAAAAACATTAATCTATAAACACAGCTTCATCTTAACCGAATGTTTAAATATTTGTAAAAATATTTTTTTCGGATCTCAGAAGTGAAAACTTCTAAGATTTGATGAAGCAATGTTGACTAAGAACATAAGCATCAAGCACTGACAAATTTCGACAGTTGAAAGCCAGACCTCGGTAGCCAAGTGGTTAAGGCAGCCGCCCGGAATGCGGAAGGTGCGTGGTTCGATTCCCGCCTGAGGTTGTCGTCTTTTTTCAGTGTTTAAAATTTTACTAGTTAATATGGTAAGTTAACGAATAAATATACATAAACATATTAAAAACAGCCAGACCCGAAATTTAGAAAAACAGTTTTTCTCTAAATTGACCCGACCGGGAATATAACCCGGGAATAAATTAACCCGCCAGACCCGGCGTGCTAACCACTCAACCACAGAGGTCGTCAAATATCAACTGCAAATGTCCTGCCTGATGGAAAGCAGCCGATGCAGTCCAAAATAATGAGAGCGCTCTCCACCGTGGAATAAGCACGGTAACAAGCGCACCTATTCGTGACGGCCTGCATAAAGGCCGTTTCACGCCCCGCTTAAAAGGCCCTGGACTGTAGGAGCTGGGAAACACATGCGCAGGCAAAGAATTCTAAAGCCGAATGGTCTTACAGAGTAGACTTGCCAAATTTTTTGGTACGAGTACTGACCAGTAAGACCAGCACGTGTAGTCCGGGAGAGGAAAGGAGAGTGCGGGATAAGTTAAAAAAGTTCTTTAGAACACTCCTTAGTATTCTTTCACCGCTACGCGACATGGTTTTATAATCTGTTTAATAAGCTGATAATAGTTTTATTACTAAAAGGGTTCGTTAATTAAACCATTTGGGTCTGACTCAGAATAGCAACGTCAACCAACGAGAATACCGTAGTAGGTAGATTATGGTTGACAACGTTACGCAAGAATTCTTGCAGTAATATCTTGTTTATACAATGTGATAGGGTGGTACTTCTAACCCGTTAAGGCTAAGTACTACATCTAAATTCATCGACAAAAAAAATAATAGGGGGGTTACTACTCCTCCCCCTATAATTTATGACCATTTTTACTTTATGCGATATCAAAGGTTTCATACGTCGGAGAAACATGAAAAAAATAGCAAACGGTAGCTAATGACAATGGCTAACTAATAAATTACTTTGTTTATTATGTTTGAGATTATTTTGGTGAGAAAAAAATCATTACTTTATTATTTAGTGATTTAAAATCACTTTTTTATAAGTCCATATTATTTTTTTGTCGATAAATTTAGATATAGTACATAGCCTTAACAGGTTAGAAGTACCACCCCTATCACATTGTATACATACGTATTATTTTTAAACGTAACTGTGTCGCGTAGCGATGAAAGAATACTTGGTATCGTGAAAGGCGACTAACGGACTTAAGACTACACATACACTCAACAGCATAGAGCGGCGATGGGTTCACCCCCTGACACGCTGAGAACATTTTGCTGTCGCTACTTGGTGAAAAGAGGACTATGGAAAAGGACTGCTTTTGCTGTCCTCATTGCCTAGTATCTGACTAACCCTTCGGTGATAACATGCGTGATTATATTTTTAATATTTTAAACTTTTTGTTCCTATTCATTTGTTACTTACCATTTCCAGTGTATACGAATGACTCTACGAGGCCCTGATTTTGAAATAACTGTTTTTTCAATTTTCTCGGATCTGTCTGGCTATTCTTTACGAATCTTAAGTGTGTATTTAAGTATTTGTGTATGTTTATCCGTTTTATAGATAACCATTAAACAAGAAAAGATAAAATTGTGTAAGTATGGGAAATTCAATTATCTTTACCCGTCCGCGCAAACACAACGAATAATATGTCACTGTTTAAGGTCTAAAACATTTCGATCATCTAAATACATCGAAACTGAAACAACAAAACACCAAGGATTAGTCTGTTTAAAATATCGATTAATAAGTTTCACTACGGAATACAAAACCCCCATTAGCAAATCTCATAAAAGCAGCAAACTTTGACGGGTGGTATCAGCCTTAAATTGCTTCGTATCTGGGGCGCTGTATGCCCTTAATTTGCAGAAATCGCATTTATCGTAAGGGGTATTTAAAGAACAAACTTCTAAAAGTGTTCTACGGTTTTAGTTAGGTTAAGGTTAGGTACTCATTTCCTCCTTACTAGTTCATTGCCACGTAAAGTTACAGTCAAATTATACTTATTGTATTAAATGATTTTTAATTAGGTCTTTATATAAATTGCCTTCCTTTATAGGAAATCTGGAAGTAGTAAGAAAAAGCTCTGACTTGTTCACCAGTTCAACAGTTTTTATACCTATATTCCATCACGGCAAAGTTCTTGGCATTGACAATGATGATGATGGTTATTAATATTTGTAGTGCATTTCACCCGGGTTGTTCAACTAGCTAGGAGAACCTGTAACTGGCGGAATACAGTAATGCAATCAAAATTGTAACAGGGGTAAAAAAGATGGTGAAAGCTGGCGACTTAGAACGAATCTTACCAAACAAACCTAAATAAAACACTAACCAGCGGAACAAACTCATGACCTCTGAATATGATACAACTTTCTATTAGATAACAGAGGAGGCGGTGATAATAATTTATTTATTTATTACTATCGTGGCACGTTTTCAAATCGTGATATTACCTAAGCCGAAATAAATCGAGAGTTTGCTTCACCTCCCAACAATTTATAGGTATTGATATGAACTATTAGGCTTGATACAAACCAATTGCGACGCGAAAGTCGTGAAGTTGCGTCGCGTCGCGTTTTTGTTATGTTATTGTTATCTCTTTATTTAATACATTTCTTACAAAGAGTTGTTTACATAATTTTACTTTAAAAACCATATTTACAATATAAAATATTATAAAAAACCTAACCTACGTTGCCACCGGCAGCGGGGATAGACCCAAGCTATCGGTGGTTAGGGCTGCAGAGTGAGGAATCTCCTAATTATTATTATTATTATTATTCTAGACTTCCCTATGAATTAGTTATCTATTCATTAACTCGGCATTGCGAAAGTTGTTTAACAGGCAAGAACGCAATTCGATCGGCCTAGGCTTATTCGTTATTGATCACATGCTGCATGCGGGACTGGCCGCCTCGCTCGGCACCTCTCTACATGGTTTAAGGTGTAACTTACCAGTACTTCTGATATCAGTCCAGCTGGTATCGTCATATCCTCCTGGGCCTGCTGCGACATCGTCTAAATGTGCTACATTTGCGATGCATCATTATTATCCATGCAATGAAGACATCACCGTTGTACCTATGTGCTGTATTTAAGTTATGTCATTACAAACTACACTGCGGAGCAAATGTTTGCTCCATGTTATAACCCATGTATTTGAGATGACACAATAGTTCGATGTTGCTGCGGCTGTAGCTAGGATTCGACATTGACTTAGGCAATACAGTTCTTTCATTACTTTTATTGTGTTGCAGTAACCGCGGAACTGAGGGAGCCCACGTTTTCTGCAACTCTTTCCACATAGGAATAAAATGGAAAGGCGTCTTAAGTGCATAACTGCCAGTATGTAGTATAATTTTAGCGCAACAACGTATTCAACTGTTAAACGACGGAGTTCATTTAAATCGAGCTTAGTCGCTCGCTATGGGGTAGCATGCCGTCCTAGCCCTTAATAATAAGGATTGCGTGTCGGGCGCCAGGAGCCGGGGGAAGGCATACAGGCGATGCGATACGCAAATATTTATACCGACCTAACATCGCAAGTCATCGTCTGAAAGCGTTGTCTTGTACGTGCCCACTCTGATAGAAAAATATAGGCTGCCGATATAATTTACGCCCGATCCGTGAACAGCACTGCATTCGCCAAACATGAAACTCTAAATTAAGATTAATCGAGCCTTTATAATGATTTATGATGACACTCCGTCCTTGTCTGTATGTCGTTTAAGGCGGAGCATGGACGTTTGCAAAGTAAATAAATTTATCAGTCATCTGATACTTTCCGTTGGCTCCTTAATCATCTAGTTGCTTATTTCTTGTTCTTTTAATTAATGCTAAGGTTGCATCAATTTGGTCCTTTTCATTAATGTCTTCAAATTTTTAATTAATGTTTGGTTTACTATATTGAACTAAAGTTTACCTGACATTACACATTGACACGCTCTCTTACACTACACATTTCTCTGTTTTATGCTAAGAATACAGTACTCTGTATTCTAAAGTTTTACGTATGAGCTAATAAGGTTAGCTTTATCAAAACATCATGAACTAACATACTTTACTAACAGTGTTCTATCTATATCGATAAGTAGTCGGCATCTACAATGAATATTTAAAGTTTACAGTTCCAGAACGATCGAATTATAATTGTCGAATTAGTTTTTCAATGAAAGTGAATAGATAGGAGTAAATAAACAGCGTCAAACACATTTTAATACAAACGTTATAACACACCCTCAAAAGTTAAATAATACAATTTCACCAAAAAAAATCTGATTTTACAATTACGTAACTTTATTATGCGAAAAACGGTTCAAAACACCGCAAACTATAATAGATTCAACGGAGCTAATTATTTTATGAATAAATCCCCCGTTTGGCAGAATCTGCATAAAACGTTTTGGTTCCGCTAAGACAAGACTGGCAGTTTTCACAAAGTAGGTGGGTACCGAATTCATCTGCGCCGAGACCGGGCGAAACTTATTCCTTGAAGTGAGATAGGAATTCGTCTGAATAAACAATTCCTTTCATAATAATTTTCCGCTCAATAGCGGGAGTATCTGATCTTATCTGGAAAGGGTGTGTCTTCACAGTGCTTTTTGTCCTCTTTGCTTTTTTTTTGGCAGAATGTTGCCTTTTAAAAAAAATGTTGTAAAGTCAAATATATTTTAGAAATGATTTTGGGATACCTTTTATACTTAATTTATAAAACGCAAGTGTCACAAAAAATTATTTGATTTAAGAAGGTATTCATTTATTTCACAAACATATTTACAGTTTCCAAACGAGACGTTATACAAAAATGTACACTTATATTCACAAAACATTAGGTAGCAACAAAAAATGTTATGGCCAATTGTACATTAGATTCCGAAGAAACAAAACTTTTTGTCATTTATTATGACACAGTGCGGGACGGTAATCGTTCTACGAGTAAATCTTAAGTCGGCATAAAAGTTTATTTAATGGCAAAATGAAAACTTTTATATTATTCTCTTTACCAGTTTAATCTACAATCAGATTTAGTTTAGACATTTCATAACAAGATTGGTCTTGTCAAATTGTTCAGTACAAAAGTACAGTGCTACTTTCACGACTATTATTCCCAAAGGGTTAGTCAGAGACTAGGCAATGAGGACAGCACAAGCAGTCTCCTACCATAGTCCACTTTTCACTAAACAGTATAGTAGACTATATTGTGCTCACACGTTATATTACAGTAAAGGTTGCCGCGAGCCGACGCACGCTCCACGTCGTGTGTCGTCTGTTATAACTCGTAAACCCTACGCTCTGTAACGTCATGACTTAAAATCGATATCGAGTCAACGTTGCTTAGCGGAATATGAACGCTCGGGTAACACGATATGTTTCAATTTCGCGTGAAAATCCTTAGAGAGTGAACCTTCTGTACGGTAGTACTATTAGTTATTCTGTGATAATACTATAATAAATACCATAATTTCCTGATTTCTAGATTTTTTCATGAAAATTTAAGGTATATTTTTTTTGGCATCAGTGTCGTGTATTCTACTACCCCTGAGATGGGCGTTGTTTTACAAAACCACACTCTGTATAAGGTCCCACTGCTGGGTAGAGGCCTTCATCATAGAAATCAATTCATCTCTTCATTTATTTATTAAGTATCTACAAAGTTGTTGTACTGCCCTTTAAATTTTAAGCACGCTAGCAACTACATTACAGCTACATTTCCTTTGAAATAACCTAAATAAAACGTATATTTAACTATGGTTAATTGTCTACATTAATTAAGGAAGACGTTCCTAAATCTTAATAAATCTCTACTTAGTGCTATGGTAACTTTTTATTCCTTTCAGGCTAGAATCGCGAAAATGTTAATTGGCGCTATTCGTTTCCACACAAAGATTGAGCGAAAAGTAACAAAGATATTAGGTTAAAATTTGTTCACTTCGAGCAGTTATTTTTCAAATCACATAATCTATATGAGTAACTACCACTCACCTAATATCTATTTCAGTCATCAAATAGCAATGTATCGCGGTTAGTTGCCTGATTTTAAATCCTGTAACAAAAACAATAATCATGATAACTTTCCCTCGCAAAAATTATTCGAAACGTCTCTGTGTATAATAAAATATTAATTTTCTAAATCGGTTCAACCCTCTTTGAGTAATTTGGACGAATTGAGGACCTCCTTTTTTTGAAGTCGGTTATAAATTAAACACTTTTTTGCGGCATACTGTTTTTTAAGGGAGCACTACCTACTCATTGAAATGAAACACTTTTTACGGATTAACTCGCGTTTCATTTGACTAAATTACTTAACTGTGACCACGGACCCTGTTTACCCTTTAGGGTTCGAAACGTCAGGAAACTAAAAAAACTATGTAATGTAGTAAAATTAAACGCGAGTTAATCCGTAAAAAGTGTTTATTTCAACTTTTTTGCGGATTAAATGGCGTTTAATTACTGCACCAGGTACTAAATTTCCTGACGTATCGAACCCTTTACAAAGACCGTAGATGTTCCCGTCATACCGTAATAGATCCGTCTAAAGCTTTCCATTTCATTTTTAAATAAATCAATAAAAATAAATAAAGGTGTCGTGTTTTTATTAAAACATATTAAAACTCGTTAAGGAAAAATTAAGCAGTTTTATTCTGTTAATCGAAATTTACATAATTCTAAAATAATGTTAATCAAACAGTAGATTGAACTAAAAAGAGAAGGAATTGCTTATCTTTTCTATTCAGTGATTTAGGCAGTTTTGGATAGGTCTACCTATTCTAATGGTAAACATACCTTGAGGTAAAAAGAGGATTAAGTAAGATTACTTTTATCTTATTTCACTGGTATAAAAAGGTCCCCTGAATACATTATAGAACAGGTGTCTATAAAGTTTTTGTTTGTATATCTTTACAGTCATTTTATTCTTGAATTGAATGTAATTTGTTTTCTTTGTACTAGCCTAATCGTTTCATAATTGTTTAAACCATTTTCTTCATAAGTTTTGTTTTAATGGTTGAAAATAACAGTATTGGCTTCGTTGTTATTATAAAGATACCAATGATTTCTGTTAGTTGTTAACTACATTGGCCTGCAAAAATAAGTATCACACTTTAAAAAAAAAAAAAAAATCTAAACTATAGAAGTTAGATATTTAAAATAAAGAACTATTTATAGCAATTTTATCAGCTTTCTTTGAAACTATAGTAAATTGTACATTAGTAACATTTTTAAGTCTTGTGTGTCTTGTTTATCTTGTGTACTTATAAAGTTATCGCAATTTTAAAAGTATGATACTTATTTTTGTAGGCCAGTGTATTACTATAATAACTGTTAATGAGTGTGTTTTATTTGTATTGAAAACTACATCTATAAGACGACGCAAAATTGTGTAATTTATTTTATTTTGATTCAACTCTTATTCAGGAAAAGAGAAATAAACAATTACATATTTTTTATTCCCCACGTGCTTTTGTCCACGTGGGAGGCCTGTGCCCAGCAATGGGACGTTTATAGGCTTCACAAAATATATTTTATTATATTTTATATTTACGTAAGATTTTGGTACTTTCGCAAGTAAAACAATTCAATTGTAGCAACAGTTTTAACCAATTTGCTACGTGGCTTTAATCTACATCAGCAGTTTTGAATCTGAATTTGGGTGTTTTACGATTCCAAAATTATTAATAATTATTGTCCGGGTCGCATAGGTAGCGGTGAAAAATACTACCACCCCCTCTCTTCTCTTGGGTGTTGTCAAAGGCGACTGACGGATTAGAGACTGCACATACATCCAACAGCATAATTATGTGCTATTTCCTCCGTATCTGTCACAGATATTTAATAATCAATGTGCTCCTTTGATATTTTGAGTATTAATCCTTAAGCATCTCATAAATGTATTAAGTCCCGGACCCTCGCTCAAGTACTGGCGTAAACCATTTAAAAACTTTCTTTTACCGTCGCCGAGTAGGGTGTATTCAGACATAAATCCTCCCTGGGGGTGTTCGCCGCTTCTGAACCCATAAAACGATAAAGATCATCTTTTTCAGCTTTAAAGAAGCAGTTGGCGGTTATGTTTCAACGATTCAGTCACAATTTTGCAAAGCCTGTGCGATGTTTTAAACGCGCCTTTAAACTCAAACTCAAAATATAGTTATTTAATAAACTCAATTAATAAGTACTTTGAATCATTCATTCATTCATTCATTCATTTCATTCATTCATTCATACATTCATTCATTCAATTTTAAAAAAAATATGTCGTTACCAGATCATAATTCATAATAAATAATGCAATACAATACTACAATACAATGTATCAATTAATTATAGACAGTTAGAAATAGATGTAGGAGTACTTCGAGCATTTCATTCATTCGTCCACGCTAACTTGGAAACACCGTCTTATTTCAGCGGTTTTGTTAAAAAAATAAACGAATTATACATAAAATACATCGTCTTTCATCGATCTTTCTAGCAGTGAAAGCGTAAAAATCTATTGCGTGGCTTAGAAGGAGAGAGCGGAGCATAGATACAGCGTGTTTCTTGTAAGGTGTCAAGTCGATGTGTGGTGATAGGGAACTACCATACCTATCTATTGGACCCGCATGTATATTCTACGAGTTTTTGTACTTTTAGAGTTATCATTTTTTTTTTCGTTATTTTAAGATATAAGGACGAGACGGCTCTAAAAAATAAAATCTCTTTTTTGGGTCGACTTTTCTTCTATGTTTTTTTAATACAATGCCTATTGATTGCACTTTAATGAGTAAAAAAATCTCCTTCCTAACTTTAACGTAAGGTACTAAAATTTTGATCCTATCTTTAAACATTGGATTAATCATAACAGAATTGAATTTTCAACTTAAATAAAAACAATTAAAAAAGATTTTCTAAAGCTTCTGACTAGTATTAAAAACTGCCCAACATAATATGCTTTCATAATAATACAAAAAAAATGTACTAAATGGGACATTTTTCGCTGAAATCGGTAGTTGAACATGGTAGATCGGAAATTGTGTAATTTTCATCTGTACTAATATTTAAGAAGAGGAAAGATTCGATTGTTTGTTTGTATTGAATAGGCTCCGAAACTACTAGACCAATTTATAAAATTCTTTCACCGTTGATAAGCTACACTATCTCCGGGTGACATTGGCTACAATATGTTTTCAAAAAAATTAGGGATCCATACTAAAACTCTAATAAATTCCTTACTTCGTGTGCGCTACGAAAACTATTGATTATAAATCAAATGCGATGTAGATGATGTACTGCCCTCTCATTATTATTGGTAATTTTGAGGATAGTAGTAGGTATGAAATGTATGTTATTAGTATCAACTGAGCTCTTCTTAACGTAAAGGGATACTTAATCTCCTGATAGACAAGAATATGCAAAGATACTTAGAAATTATAAAATACTAGCAGACCGCCGACGACTTCGTTCGCGTGGACCCCGTGACGATTTTTCAAAAAAACTCCCCTTCCCCTTCAATATTGTGTTGGGTCTTGATACAAAACAGCATACGACTGTACTCTTTTTTGACATGTCGAAGGCTTTCGATTACGTAGTGCACGATGTGCTGTTAGATAAGTTGGAAAAGTTTGGTGTACGAAAGCACTATCTTGGATAAAAACTTATCTGAAAGACAGACTTCATTGTGTTGAAATTAACAGCTTTAATGAAAAAAAGAGGTTATATCACACTATTCAAGTTTTAAAATTAGTAAATTTGGGGTGCTACAAGGTAGCGTATTGGGGCCTATTCTATTCTTACTTTATATAAATGATTTATCACAGGTAACGAAACACCAATGTGTGATGTTTGCTGATGATATATCCGTGGTTATTAAATCTAACTATAAAGATAGTTTAAACGTTTATGAGGATGACATCAATGACTCAATAATAAATATAATACAGTATCTGGATATGAATAACCTTAATGTAAATTTATGTAAAACTAATTATATGAACTTTAATGTAAAGGGACGTGTAGAGACCCAAATTAATCTTAATTATAATGATGTAATAATAGTAAAAGCTCCCACGGTTACATTTCTGGGAATAGTACTCAATGAAAGTTTGAATTTTAGTCAGTCATATCGACAAGGTGTGTAATAAAATTAATCGGTTTGTTTTTGTGTTACAACTATTAACCAAAAAGACGTCACTGAGTATTACTTTGTCTGCCTACTATAGTTACGTTGCTTCAAATATTGCTTATGGTATCTTAACATGGGGCAACGGCACTGATGTAAAAAGAGTTTTTATTGCACAAAAAAAGTGTGTAAGAGCCATATGTGGCAAGGGTCCACTGGACTCGTGCAGACCCTTATTTAAAAGATTGCGTTTGTTAACTGTATTCGGGATCTACATTCTAGAAATTTATAAATTTGTAAAATTACACCCTGAATTATTTAAAACAGCAAAGGACATATACCCAAGAAATACACGATGTAATGACAGGCTAGCATTAGACATAAAAACCAAAACCGCCGTTCTTCAGAAAAGCTGTTATTGCATGTGTATTAAAATATATAATAAAATTCCGAAACAATTTAAAGACGGACCTCTGAACCTTATGACTAGGCAATTTGCGGAAATGGTTGATAGATGGATGTTTTTATAGTATTAAGGATTTCTTAGACTCAAGTTTTGCATGTTAATTATTATTGACAGAATGAAGCACTATATTTACTAATAAGATCTTATGTAACACCTTTGTAAACCTATTCTATGCAAATAAATGATCTGATCTGATCTGAATGGAATGACTGTTTAAAAGAAAACATTTGTAAGAAATTGTGACTTTCATAGTACTTACACTCGTATGAAAAATAAACTTGCCGTCCCAAGTTTCGGGCCTCATAAAACAGGTGGCTCGTTCCTGGGTAAATGTGTAACAAACTTCAACGGAAGGTTGTTTAAATGCCATGTCGTAAATTTATAGTACAAACCAAAAAAACCCTCATAAACAAAGGTGGTAGCGGAAGATTATGTTTTTAACAAAACTATCAATAATAATGTTAACTAAGCAATAGTGCTCTAGAAATTACTTATACAAAGCGTATATCTCGTTATTGTCTTAACTTGTGACATAGAACCGGACAGAGAAACAGAGAAAAAACCAGTGTCTAATGCTAGGTATATCAATATATAGATTGTGCGTAGTGGTACATCCCTACAGAGCCGCCATGATTTGTACGACACTCGTATCGGAGCGACCGACGACAGACACTGTACCTATTTTTAATGTGTATTGTGTGATCAATAAATAATATGGACCTGAGGACAATAGTATCATTGAGAAGAACCAAACCTCAACAAAACAAGCATAACATAACAATTGTGAAAAAATGTGTGGCTTTACAGAGATCACACTCGGACTCTTAAAATAATTTGAAAAGTGATGTTGCACAGTTTTGTTTCGTTTAACCACAATCATGCACTTTTACGAACACAATAGCTAATAATAATCAGCTATTATTTTGCTTTAACCCCTTGAGGGTCGTAAAACCAGAAACAATTGAAATTCTATTGTTTCGTGACCGCCGGCGGTCGAATGATCCTTGACCGGTAAGCGACAAAACACAAAATATACAAAATAAAACAAAACTGCACACATTACGCTTTACTTTCCCGCCAAGATGTCTCAAAATTACTACGATAAATAATTAGAAATTATCAAAAAAAGGTTATGTATTTCATTCTGTCAGCTGAACGCTGAACGCCACTAACCCACAGATATTGATAAGATTTTAAATGAGTCGCTTCCATCTTCATTCGTATCGTCATTTAACATTAGGCAGACAATATGTGGGCGAGATGAAAGCCAAGCGCTTCCTTCCGCTGGCTAAAGGCACTCAAATTAGGATTTCAATCAGTTACGTATATTTTTTAGAGGCTTTATAAACGAAGTTCATAGCACACTTACGGAATAACCTTAACACTTTAGATACTTACTCGAACTGTCAACGCTCTTTTTTACGCATAATCTTGTCACCGTTCTTCTGTTGTTTGGTTTGGTATGTTTTTTCCTATTTTTCTTTCTTGTTTATTAGTTAGACGTTTCAATTTGCTATCCTGTTTCCATAATACAATCCACTTCTATATCTTCTAATCCTCCGCTATAACTATATTGTTGCTGATTGTTTATTATAAAGTGTTACAGTACACAAAATGTTCTGATAACTATATATTTGTTTCGAAGACTTTAATGTCTGCCGGCTTATGATAACTTTCCATTCCATTCTAACACCAACTATTCTAGCCAAAGTTAAGCTCCTCTGAAACTTGTTTTTTTAGTTAGATAAAAAGATAATAGAAGATAAAAGATATAAAAAGATATAAGATAACAAACCTGAAATCAAATAAGAAAAGAACAGTTATGTCTAAATTGATCCATACCTAGTTAGCGACGCTAGAATCGCTAGCTTGTTAATTAAGTCAAAATGATAACATATTATGTTCATGGAGCACAAACCGGTTTTTCGGGTTTTCTTCTCTCGCAACTCGTAACCGTGTCGCGTAGCGATTAAAGACTACCACCCCCTCTCTTCCCTTGGGTGTCGTAAAAGGCGACTAACGGACTAAAGACTGCACATACATCCAACAGCATAGAGCGGCAAAGGGCTTGCTACCTGTCACGCTGAGCACATGGTGCAGTCGCTATTTGGTGAAAAGTGGATAATGGTAGAGGGCTGCTTTTGCTGTTCTCATTTCCTAGTCTAACCGACCGATTGTCTGACTAACCCTTCGGGGATAATAGTCGTGATATATATGTATGTGTGCAATTCGACTCGACGAACGCTCCGGAGAAACCTAACTTGGGGTATTGGGAAGCACATGATGCTCTTAAAAAACCTTCAGGGTTTGAACGGCCATAGCTACCTATAAGGTAATCGGTTACGCTGTAGGTTAATAGAATAGGCAGCCAATAGAAAAAAAACCGCATATTAGCTATTCTAATATACTTCTCAACTTCTTAAATGTCGTTGCTTCTGTGCGCTGTGGTTTCTTGCGCCCGTTCTTTGCCACAGTTAAAAAATGATGTCCTGAATGGGTGGTAGGTTAAAAATGATATGGACGATTTCTGATCTGATGAATAAACTCAATGAAGTACTTATTCATTGAGTTTATTGAATAAATATATTTTGACTTGACTTTGACTTTGACTTAAGATCTAAGCGCGTCATGGAGGCACTTTTCTGTTCTGTGTGCAATCTTAATCCAAACGATTTAAAAGTCTAAGAAAGTGTGTTAGGTGATAATGAAAAACATTTTGAATATTAATTAAATACAGAAATATGTAAATCGTAAGCATTTGGCAGCCAAACATAGCTTGTTCACTTAAGTTCGTGAAGCACGCACTGTGATGTGATTTACGAAAAAACCGGAAAGTGCGAGTCGGACTCGCCCGCCGAGGGTTATTATTATTATATTTTTTTTTATTTCATGCTTCGTTATAAATCAAAGATAAATCATAAAAAAAATATTTAAAAATCTGTCTAAGCTTGTGCCAATAAAGCCCTTTCGTACGATACCCCCCATGACACGGTTAACTCAATTCAAAATTTGGACCGCCGTTCCTTGGCATAAAGACCCTATTTTTAATGATTTAATTACAAATGTATAGTTTTCAAATTTTTCCCTTTACTTGTAGTACAAGCGGTAATACTTGCAAAATTTCATAGTTCTAGGTCAAAGGAAAATACCCTATTTTTGATTTCCTTGAGAGTGTCGAAATATTCTTTTATGCGGCATATACGACCGTTTATCTTTTTTTTTACGTTAACTTAGGAGTTTGATTTTTTACAGCTTTAAGAGACTGTAGACCTGAGTATATCGTTTTAATTTCAACTCGATACCTCCACGCGATCCCGAGATAAAGGGTCTTGACAGAAAGACAGACGAAAACAAAGTGATCCTATAAGGGTTCCGTTTTTTTTCCTTTTGAGGTACGGAACCCTAAAAAGACTCTAAAACTACTTATAAATTACTTGTATCGTCGGTACTAGTTTTTGATAATAGGAATTGCTTCTTCTTTCTGTATTATAGTACCTATGTAATACTTGTAATTATGTACCCAACATAAAACTTGCTCGATCATCAGACACTCATGTCGAATTCTCAGTTTTTCAATGACGAAGCTTTAGCCTTCGTATATGCAATGAATTGCAAACAGTTAAATAAAATGCTATATACACAGAAAATGCTTTATGTGTAAACTAGATAAATATAGGTATTACCTGTTTTTAGGCAGCAATGTTTAATATAGGTTACTTAGGTAGATAAGTATTTTCATCAAAACGCCAGAAGAAAGTACATACATACATACATATAATCACGACTATTTTCCCCGAAAGGTTAGTCAGAGACTAGGCAATGAGGCCAGCAAGACTGCTCAGAAGCGGACTGCTTTCTCTAATAAAGTCCAATTTTCACCAAATTGCGACTACACATGTGCTCAGCGTGACAGCAGCGTTGCCAGATTGGGTATTTTTTCGCAATTCTGGGTAGAAATATGGCTGCTGGAGAAATTTTGGAGAAAAGAAATCTTTGGTAAAATGTTTGGAGAAAAAAAAATAGTGTGGAGAATTTTGGGTAGATTAATTTTTAGTTTTGGAACGCGTCCTTATAGGAAACGAACATAACTACATACGAACGTTTAAAACAGCTAACTATGGTCATACAGAGGAACGACTTGCCATTTTTTTTGGTATGAGTACTGATAGTCTGTACAGTATGATGGTGGTTCCTCAGACCAGCACATGTAGTCCGGGAGAGGTAAGGAGAAGGCGGGATTAGATCAAAAAGTTCTTCAAAACACTCTCCGGAGTAATTTCAGTAGAAGACACTGAGAGAAGCAATGTCTCTACGCAGCCGGAGGTCCTCAAGAGAAGCTGTAACCTTAGCATCTCCAATAATGCGTACCGCTCTCCTTTGCAGTCTATCAAGTGCATCGAGGAGGTATGTAGCGGAGCCGTTCCATAGATGGTAACAATTCTCCATACTCGATCGCACCTGAGTCTTGTACAGCAAACAGCGCTGCTCGGGAGTAATAAACCATACCATACATATAATTAAAGTCAGATTTTCATTAAAAATCAAAACCTGCATAGAATTACAACCCACAAGAAAGATGTTACAAAAATTATTTAGTCCTCTCTCTATTCAGAACTCTCCGTTACCCATTTCGGTAAACCTCAGCATTCTTAGCATGGACATCGGCCAGGAACTAAATCCAAAATGCTACGTCGAGAGTGTTATTCTAACTGCCTCACGTAAGTTGGGTATTCTCAATAAGGTGAGGCGGTTTTTCACTCCCGAGCAGCACTGTTTGCTGTACAAGACTCAGGTGCGATCGAGTATGGAGAATTGCTCCCATCTATGGAATGCTCCGCTACATCCTCGATGCACTTGATAGACTGCAAAGGTGAGTGGTACGCATTATTGGAGATGCTGAGGTTACAGCCGCTCTCGAGGACCTCCAGCTGCGTAGAGACATTGCTTCTCTCAGTGTCTTCTACCGGAATTACTACGGAGTGTTTTGAAGAACTTTTTGACCTAATCCCGCCCTCTCCGTTCCTCTGTAAGACCATTCGGCTTTGGAATTCTTTACCGGCGCATGTGTTTCCCAGCTTCTACAGTTCCGAGTCTTTTAAGCGGGGCGTAAATCGGCATTTAGGCAGGCCGTCATGAATGGGTGCGCTTTTTACCGTGCTTATTCCACGGTGGGGAGCGCTCTCATTATTTGGACTGCATCGGCTGCTTACCATCAGGCAGGATGCGGTCACTATGACGAGTCAATATAAAAAAATATTTAAAAAAATGCGATAAAAGAAAAAAAAAATTCTGCACAAGTGTATAGAAATGACACCACTGATGGAGAGGATACTGTTCTGCTGGATGTATTCAAATTATTTGGTTTGGTATCAATAAAATAGTTTCCAATCGATTTAGTTTGTTTTTTGTCAATACCACAGAAAAAAAGGTTCTTATCAGTTAACACGTTTACTGCGTTACGAGATCTAATGGTTCTCGTACGAGTATTCGATTCAGTGCGGAAGTGCAATTGTATGTCTATCCCGCTTGTGCTAATGAATGTTCATTACGATATTTTTAAGTTAGAGTGAGATGCCTTAGCCCACCATTCATAAGTATCGTAAATGTTGTATTTTTATCAATAAAAACGTACGAGATCTTATAGGTCTCGTAGCGACCAGATAGTAAAAAAAATACTTTAGTGCGACACGAGACTCTTTAGATCTCGTAAATATTTCGTACGAAGCCTGTTTACATATTAGCTAGTGTTGTGTCAACTTTTAAAGAGTGCAACTGTTTTTCTTTGCTATCATGGATAAAAACAACCAGAAAAGGTCACGTAGAATTTTAGAACTATCATTCTCCAATAATAATTGTGATGATAATGATGTGACGAATAAATATGATCATTCTCCAAAATCACAATCGCTTTATCGAAAAGTGCTTCAACGTGTTCCAAACGCCACATGTAAAAATATTTGTACCTACTTGCCCAAGTTCTGGATTCACTTATCAAGAACTTACTAATGTAAATCCACTTCCATGCCAGCGAAACAAAGAGGTGAGTAATTCCAATTCTCATTTATCAAACTACCCTCACTTACCTAGTACCAGCAGCAACATTTACAATGATACAGCAGAATTATTGCCAGTTCGTACAGCTAATATAGCACATTAAAATTTATTTATTCTCGACAAAATGTTTTATTTTTCAATCCCATCACTATTGTTTTTATCGATATTTAGTCACATGTGCGCTACGCGATCTAAATAGTCTCGTAATTTCTTACTTGCAGTGCATTACGAGATTCTAAAGATCTCGTGTTTTACTTTTGTATTTTTGTTTCCATTTTTGTATTGATCTTCGGGCGAGTCCACATACACAATGACATATCTACCATCTACCAATACATGAAAAAAAAAACTTATTTCGAGCTATTTTCATTAAAATAAAAAGATTTTAAGGTAACATAGTCCGTACGACATCTAAGGAATCTCGTCCCGTCATAAGCAGAAGACAACAACGAGTTCTTTTAGATCTCGTGACGCATTAGTAGCAGGTAGCATAAATCTAGCTACGCAGTCAACGTGTTAAACTACAGATAATGTCATTTGTTCGTAGTTTTATTGGTAGAACCACAGACAGAAAAAATATTGTCTTTAGTACTACCAGCCGAAATACGCCGTATGATAAGTGGCAAAAAATTTGTCTGGGCTTTTGGGTAAAACTAAAGAAAATAGTATCGTTTTGGAGAAAAGTAATTTATTTGGGGAGAAATCGAAAATCGCATCTGGCAACCCTGCGTGACAGGTCGCGAGCCCATCGCCGCTCTATGCTGTTGGATGTATTATGTGCAGCCTTTAGTCCGTTAGTCGCCTTTTACGACACCCAAGGGAATAAAGGGGTGGTAGTATTCTTTCACCGCTACGCGACTCGCTTAGAATCACAGTTGACGCGCAAAGTTGCTAATTTATCGGTGTTTTACAGAATATAGTTTGGAGAGTGTGCGAAGGAACTACACGATCTTGTTCCTCCAGCCCCATTCCACCATCGGTACACTAGACGCAGGCTTGCCTACCACCCCTACATAGTTGACATTCCACCTGTCAGTACCAAGCGTTTTGTTGTGCGAACCGCCAAAGAATGGAACGCACTGATGTGTTTCCCCGATCACTACAACCTTGGTATTTTCTAGGCAAGAGTGAATAGGCATCTCTTGGGTACCCTAGACTACATCCTGCTCACCAAGCATGTTGGTGGACAATGGGTTCCGGGGGCCCCTTCCCCCCCCCCCCTCCCAATTCCTATTCCTTCCTTAAACCTAATCTCCCTTAAAGGCCGGCAACGCGTCTGCGATTCCTCTGGTTTTGCGGGTGTCCATGGGCGGCGGTGATTACTCTCCATCAGGTGACCCGCCTGCTCGTTTGCCTCCCTCTTTTATAAAAATAAAAAAAAATAAAAAAAAACAAATGCTTGCCGAGTTTATTAAAAAAAAACAGAAAAATGCTATTAGAGTAAATTAAGCAAAAGCAGTGTGCTTGGGTCATAGCAAATGGAAAGCTTAGTTCTCTGTGGGTGGGCGTGATGTACGAGTATGTATGGCATGTATGTACGTATAAAAGTCGTTGCTTAAATATAAATTATTTAATTATAATATATAAAATGTATGAAAACAAATTACACATTAACATTTTTTACTTGTATGGTCACTACAACTATTTTAATAAAAAAACGGGATTTCTAACATGGTAAAAATCCCTTTTTTTCATAAAAATAAATTACACATTGTCCTTTACTGACAAGACAAATAAACAAATTCGATGAGTCGGATTGAATAAGATTGAGATAATAAAAAAAAGCTGTTAAAATGAACTTGCAACGTTCCGAGGTCCCGACAGTTTTCAAACTAACCGAGCAGACAAATCAATTTGCCGGTTGGATTAAATTTGTTTGTATTCTGTGTCTAATAAAGTTTGCGTCAAAGTTTTCTGCTGCTGGTCTTGTTGTCGGTAATATTCAATACGCTCCCGTAAACCACCTCTGGACGGACAGCCATAAAACAGAGCAAGACTTTCTCACTTGCTCAAACAAAAACTACTTGAACTGAACAACTCTTGGGAATAAATAAACTTTGAACATTTATCTTAAAATTGTATCATGAACTGGGAGCGAAGCCACAGGAATAGAGCACAAATTAATTTCTATTCATTAAATATCTAACCGTGTCCCGTAGCGCTGAAAGAATACTACCACCCCTTCTCTTCCCTTGGGTGTCGTAAAAGGCGACTAACGAACTAAAGACTGCACATACATCCAACAGCATAGAGCGGCGATGGGCTCACCACCTATCACGCTGAGAACATGTGCAGTCGCTATTTGGTGAAAAGTGGACTATGTCAGAGGACTGCTTGCTGTCCTTATTGCCTAGTCTCTGACTAACCCTTTGGGGATAATAGTCGTGATTATATGTAGCAGTAGTATTATTATGTATGTACTTATGTATTAAATATATTCAGCAGCACTTGTTTCATTCATAATTTTTCATTTCCAAAGCGTTCCTTGATGTGTTCTGTAGTGGAGGCCGCGACTCGGCAAACGACATGGCGCCTTTCGGATAGATGGCGCGATGATATACTCGATATACTCGTTTATATGATATACGTACTCCGTACTCCTATATGATATACGTGAGGTGGACATCCTATGGAGTTAAAATAACGAAGAGTGAGGTTAAAGAGAAGCTTATTATGATGATGATGTAAATGTAATTAGGCTGATGATGATGTAAATGCTTGACCTCATCTGATTTAAAGTGACGTCAATGTACTAACGCACTTCACTACACTTAGTAAGATAAAACGGAATCGTATTAAGTGAGTTGTGCCGCAAGCCCTCCTTAGAACGGCTCTGCAAACTTCTTCAAAAGCTTCCGTTAAGTCTGAATGGTCTTATAAGTTTTGTAGGGGGTCAAGAATCGATCTCATTAAATATTTTCCTCATTAAAGTTTAGTAACAATTTGTCTATTTGTTTATTTTTAAGTAAGGTTGGTTCTCCAGCAATATGGTTATTCTTATGTTATCAAAATTGCAGTTGCATTTTACTTTTTATATACCCTTTAAAATTAAGATTAAACGTTAATAAAGACATGGGTATTGTATCATGTCAAAAACGTAAAAACGATCTTGATAATAATAATGTCATCCATGCCGATTTCATCTACGGCGACAGTCGGAGCTTTCTCCCTTTACCCGAAACGGAGAACCGCTGCAATCGGAGAGGAACTGGATGCAATGTCTAGCCGACGATACCTATATAACCCCTATCGCTGCCTTAAGGCCATCCATGTCTTGCTGCCCTTAGTGCACTACGTGGGGTGCCTTAGCAAAGACTTTACTTGACTTGAGTACGGAACCACTCAAGTCCCTATCTACTAGGTTTCGCCCACGAGCCAACGTGGTTTCCGGGGTGTGGACGGTGCATTTATAGATCACAACGGTTTTAACAAAAGTAACTTGACGCCGAAGTAGGTTGGCTGGTAAGAACAGACGCGGACAATCCACTATACCCCAAAACGATCATACCATCAAACCCCATCTTAATACCTACGTATGTAACAATTGTACGAAATCAAGTGATTCATTAAATTCTTGATATCCGTTTGTATCATGATATTTTGCTTGTAGTCTGTCCGTATACACTTTATATGGAGCTACTCGCCTTTATATTACCTTAGCGGCTCCCCGCGACTTCGTCTGAGTGAACTCCTGTATCTCGTGACCGTTTATTAGTAATAACCGTTTCCAACCTTTGAAAAGAAAAATAAATCTAGTATTTAATTTCAATGTATTCTCGTAAACTTAAGAGAACAATAAAGTCCTAAATATGATTTGATTCGAAAACTGTTTTATATTGCACACGATTCAACTCTTCATACGAGTACGATCGCGACTTGTTACGACCATAAAAGTTGCCTTACATTTTATTGGCTATCAATACGATTATCTACTGTTTATTTTTGCTTAATCTGTACTTCTTTAGTTTAGGTCCAAACTTCCACTTTATACAAACGATGTTAAGACGTATTTCTCCTTGCTATTGTACAGTCCACATATGCACCATTTACATTAAGCGACGATAAAATTTCAGTACCAAATGGAGAGGATAAAGGGAGACTACTAAAACGAAGGCCTTTATTACACCTTAGTATATTGACCGTTGCGAGTAAATACGAAGAAAAAACGTTCATTATCGGTTCAGCAAATAAAACAAGATGGCTCCCCAGGGCTCGCTGGTGGGATATTGCGACCGGCAAGCAAATTTGCGCTAGGCACAATAAACGCTTGAATGTACGTGCGAACATTTGTAAGATGCCGTTACAGCCTATCGGCACGCCAAACCAGCGCGGTGTTAACAGTTCGCGTAACACGAAAACAATCGGATAATTTTAATATCGCAATCACGCAATTTTGTTTTCACTGCGCCGGTAAACAGGCGTAATTGACTAATGGTGATATAAGCGATCGCCGCATGATATAAACTTGCACAGTCCCGTTTCTGAAACCTTAATAATTATGTAAATATTAGATATACCCAAAGCCTTAGTAGTATAAGTATATTATAAATAGCCAGTATATATTAAATACATAATTACTAAGGCTATATCCGTGCTAAGGGAGGCAAGTAAAGCCGTTGATCCCGGTTGTTGTCGCGTGGCAGTCGGTATAACCCACCAACCCGTATTGGGCCATCGTGGAGGACTATGTCCCAATCACCCCACGTCTATGTCGATGGCCTGTGCCCACCAGTCGGACGTTTATAGGCTGATGATGATGATGATGATAATATACCCAGTAATATTAGTGAATCTCATGCTCTTTACACCGGAACACAGTAATTAAGGACACTGTCAACGACCAAATCAAGCTATGTGCGGGATTCATAAGATTATTTTGTATATTATCATCCGTATATAGACTTCCACACATAGATTATATAAAAATAGCAGAAGATAGGTGACTCGCCTCTAGCGCATGGACCGCTTAAATCAGGCCCCCGTCGCCTAATTTCACTCAGTCGCAGGTCAGGCAAGACTCGACTCTGACGCGCACCAGTGTAGCACGCTTGTTTGGCTCACGCTATCGTCAAAACAAATTGATTTGTGTCTTTCCTTCAATAACGTACAACGTTAAATCAGAATCATAGCGGTGTGAGTGTGCGTGCATGTAGTTGTGCATCATGCCCATTTTCAGTTGACGATTTGTAAGGACGTGCCGTATCTTCCGCTATTTTGATTTAATCTAAGCTTCCACACCATTATTTATATGTTATACTGAGTATTTAGTGATATGGCCTTTCTTCTACAATCTCGTATATTTAATAAATCATTATCCAGCCTATTAACGTCCGTATGAGTTCATGATTTCCCTCACGGATACAAGAGGTTCATTACTCAGCTGGGTTAGAATATATAGTTTTTATAACCAAAAGATGGTCCCAATAATCTACTTTTAACTCTAATCTAGACTTATAAATTAATATTTTTGATTTGATTTTAATCACACAACAACCGGGACCAACGCCACCTCCCGAAGAACGGGAATTGAAGACATGTTAATTTGATGACCCATCTCGTCGTCATCAAGCATAGCAAGAAGCTGGTTGAAGGTGCGTTCAGGCTGCGATCCTGCAAATTAAACAAAATACGAGTCAACATCACAAAACTAAAGTCAAAGTAAAATTTAAAAACAATATTATTACTTAGTGACTTTTCACTGATGAATAGAGACAAAATGTTTTTGTACAAAAAAATTGGACGATTTAAATAAATTATTATTGACTTCTATAAAAAATACTGTACTTCATAACAATAAATTATGCAGTTTGCTTTGTGGTTACAGCATGCATTTTTAATTTCATACTACTTCCGACGCCAGCACGTGGCATTGGCATTTTACTACGAATTTAATTTAATACGAATAATGAAAACCACCGCTGTTCAGTTGTTTTACCGAATTTGTAGAATTTGGTATAATGTAGTTCGAAATTCAATTCTTAATTGAAAATGATTTATTTAGTCTAGGCCACAGGTCTAGGCACTCATCAATGTCACATACGCCATTCGTTCGTAACTCCTACGAGTTAGGAGGCGGTAGTAGAACCGGCAAGAAACTCAGCATGGGCAGAAGCTATATTTCTCCCTTTTTACTAAACCGTCAAAAAATTGAAAAACAGCCTCTCATCATACGAGTAATTTTTATTACAAAATGAAACAAGTATATAGATAGGTATTTATATAAAAGTTAAGTGAATTAAGTTATCATATTTATAAGTGAAAGCTTCTTGAAAACATTAGGTAGGTATTACTAGGTAGTATTAAAAAAAATGTGCCTAAGAGTTTAGGACTTAACATAGCTTTGTTGTAATTTTACATTTATGTTTTTTTTTTATTCTACAACGGGTAAGCGCTTGGCCTTACATGTACACATTTTGTAAACAGATTTATAAGAAAAAGAACTGGTCATATTACCTTATAATTGAATATTCAAAACATTACTTTAGTGTTATTCATTATAAAATAAAAAAGACTGCCTTTATCTCAGATTAATATTAAGTAGGTAATGACATTTATTTATCATACTTGACTAATATATCTAAGGTTTATAGTACCTACACTATTAGTTTTCGCCCACATTATCGCCCACTCGAAATACGAAATATCGTGAACTCTCGAATCATTTAGGGAATATCTCGTAGCAATTAGCTGTTAAATACCAGGATAAAATGAAACCTTTTTATCCAGGAATAGCGAAGTTCTCTTTTTGTAAAAGAATTTTTATATTCGGTTCACTACTTCTTCGGATATGGTTTACAATCTTTATGTGAGAATGTTAGATTTTTTTCTTGATTTTGTAATTACTAGTAGCTAATCCCAGTTTAACGCTATGCCCAAAGAAAATACTCCTCTGTTGAATAAAACATTTTCGCAAACGACGTGCCAAAATGTAGTACCATTGGGGGGATTTTAATTTAAAACGCTAATAAACCAATAGTTAATCCGCAACTTAGCGCTGTCAAATTAACGTTTAATTCAATGCAAATGTTTCTCCAACGGATAATTAGCTAGCAAACAGTTATCTGGCTGTTTTGTTACGGCCAACTCGTTTCGTTCAACTCGTACTCGTTTTATCGGACACGCCAGATTATATTTCGCAAATGTTTGTTTTGTTTTATTCGGAAATATACGAGTAGCAACGCTTTTTGGGAGAAAAGCAAACACGAACGTAATTCGTTCAGTACTGGACTGGATAAGTAGGTATTTACCGGTAGATCAGAATGTTTGATGAGGGTGCGAATAGAACTGGTTTATATGATCGAAGGAACTGGTAAAAAACTTAATTACCAGTTATACTAGTATCACGCCCGTTTCCCGGAAAGGCTGGCGAAGATCACAGTTATTCTATTTATAACGATCCAGACACGTTTATTTTGGTTTATTTACTCTCACAACATGGTTTATACATACTCTTGGCCTAAGTTACTATCTACTAGATAGGGTATCGCAGCTGGAACTACGGGTCCGGCTGTGTTTCTCAGGGGTACTACGGGGTTCCGGTTCATGCCCCCCGCTAGTTGTGCCTTGACCGGCGCCTCCGGCGGGATTCCGAACGTGGTTTGGGCTCGTAGTGGCTTGTGATTAGCTGTAGAGCTTGGGAATGTTCGTTTGTCCTGGTATTGTGTGCCAGGACTTCCAAACTCGCGCACAGCGAGCGGGGCCTAGTAGCGGTCTCTGTGGGGCCAGCAGCGAAAAGTCCTGCGGGGAACGTGACTTTCCCTTTAAGTTGGCAGCTTTGTCCGGTGGTTCTCATTAGACATTAGTGTTGACATCTCCGGTACTAGTCTGGAGAACTAGTAGAGGCGGCCCCCTAGATGCCGCAGCCTCCGGTCCAGCCAGCCGCGTAGGACGTGGGAACTGGCTAGGCGCCCGGATGGGTTCTGAGAAGTGAGTGTGCTTTTTACTTCGTGACCAAAGTGGACACTTGGGAGTCGACTTTAGAGTCGACGACCCGAGCAGTGGCAACTGCGAGTCGTGCCCTTCGTGCAACGAGAAGTGAGCGTGCTTGACAGCTCCGGTTACCTATCTGGACAATAGGCAGTGAACTACACGTGTTCACGGGGAAACTCTCCTGAGACAGTCTTATGAGTACCGAATGAAGAGCGCGCTTGGGCGGGCACTGATTTGGCGTCAAGACCTAACGCAGATGGTCTCCTGCGCGAGTAGTTTACTGGCGCAGGGACGTCTGGCATTTCTTGTATAACCTAACGGTTGGTCTCGAGGTGCCAGTACAAATAAAACTTAGTGAATAATGAGAGGGGATGGCCTAAGTTACTCTTCACCTGATCTTTTAAGAGAACCTCTGTCGTAGTACCTACTTATGTTGTCGAGTAAAAAAGACCAGTATAAAATATTCAAGAAAATTGCTTTCCGAAAATCGGGTTTATAACTATTTACAACGATGCCTTTGTTTCTTTACCCTCCTACTGTCATACACTTTTTTGGTAACTAATAAATAGTGATGAAACAATTTGAGCGTCTCTGTCATTGAGGTACAATAAACTAGAGAAGACACCGCGAAGCAAGTTTGTCTGCAACTAAGGTGCAGCCGCAAGGTCCACAATCGCTTGAATCACGCGCAATCACTGAGGCGCTTGCAGCCCATGGGCTGCATCTTAGTGCGCACAATTTTGCTTCGCGGTGTCTTCTCTAGTTTAATGTACCTCAATGGTCTCTGTGATTAGTGGTGCGATTACCAATGTCGGTCCCAGAGAACTCGGTTGAGATACGCAGCGGTTACGTATCGGTTATCGTACATAGCGCTTAAAATTAAATTGGAGGCCGACCCCTTTTCCATAGTCAATGTCTTAAAAATATCTTTTACATCAATCTTAAATTACATACATACTTGGATTAATGACTATTATCCGAAAAGGGTTAGTCCAAGACTAGCCAATGGGGACCACAGAAGCAGTCCACTGCCATAGTCCACGCCGTTTCATCAAGTTACATGTGCTCAGCGTGACAAGTGGTGAGCCATTCGCCGCTTTATGCTGTTGGAAGTATGCAGTCTTTAGTCCGTTAGTCGCCTTTTACGACACCCAACGGAAGAGAGTAGTATTCTTTTAGTGAGCGCGCTACGCGACACGGCTCAAGTTGCACCAAATTAATTTTGATAATAGTAAAAACAGTTGAAACCACAAACTGTAATAATTTTTAATACATCTTTAGTGTTATCTTTAAATATTTGACTAGATCTTATCACGGAAAAATAAGTAGTTAATGAAACATTTCATTCGAAATCGTTTTGCCTAATTAAAAACAAAAGAAAAACTTTATCTTTCCAAATTCGATTTGACACAAAAGCTAAACCCTTTAACAATCGAACATCTAAAAATAGGCCGTCTTTTGTTGCAGAAGTTCCACGCTTTGAAGACAGCTTGAACAACTTGACCGTGTCATTGGGAAGAGAGGCTGTATTCACTTGCGTCGTCAATGACCTTGGCTCTTACAGGGTGAGTATACGAAGCCTCTCGAAAAACTTCGTCTAATTTAAGTTTCGAGATTGGCTGTTTTTAATTTGAAGTATGTTTTATGGATCAACCGAATTTTCAACAGAGTTCTAGAATATTGAATTAACTAGACGTTGTTGGTATGAATATTTACCACAACGATGTTCTTTGCCATGACTACCAAACTGAAAATAGGAGAATTACTCGATTTAGGATTTCGTTTAAAAGTACATGTTAAACATTTTGTAAATACTATAATGTCAGCAAGTAAATAGCATTAGGTAAAAAAGAGAAATGTAAACCTGTAATTTTGTGTAATTTTATTACAAGAAGAATCAAGAATCAAGAACCAAAATCGAGTTTATTACTATTTACAACAATGTATTTATATCTCAATCATACCTAAATGTAGTTATAAAATCTCCTATTAAAAATTCACTCTGTAAAGAGACATCAAAAGTCGCCGTTAAAATGTTCCTTTAATGTAATGGTGTAAGTTGAAGTTAAGACGACCTGTTCAGATAATAAAATCAAAGTAAGATGTTAACGATCATTGTGTTGTATTATACAATTTCCCGGTCACAAGTAGCAAAAAAGTTTTATGATGAAAAAAAAGCTACAAAAAACCAATGGGCAAGGCGCCGCTGATGCGTGCACTGATGAACCGAATTGCGAACAAAATTGACTTATTCTACTGTTCTCCGAACGAGTTAAAAAAACAGCTCAGATAGTGATAACAATATGTAGTTAGTTACACTATTGCATTAAGTTAATGTTACCTGTAATAATAATTGAAATAAGTAGTGTTAATAGAACAATAAATAAATATTTGAAAAAAGCATACCGCTTTTTTTTACGCCTACAAGAAATTTCGTATCCAAACTGCACGTAAAAAACAATTGAAAAAACAAAACACAAACATTCAACAAAAGCCAATCGCGCACAATCGCGACGCCATGCGCCATATTGTCATGCAAACGTGATTGCAGGTGGCGTGGCTACGCGTGGACACGCAGACGATCCTGACGATCGCCGGTCACGTCATCACCAAGAACCACCGGATCGCTGTCAACCACAGCGACCGGCGCGTGTGGTTTCTGCACATACATGACGTCAGACAGTCCGACCGCGGCTGGTACATGTGCCAGCTCAACACGGACCCGATGAAGAGTCAGACCGCGTACTTGGATGTCGTGGGTGAGTTAAGTCAAATAGTAGGTACATCTTATACTACTAATATCCTACTAATATTTTAAACGCGAAAGTTTGTAAGTATGGATGGATCTTTGTTGCTCTTTCACGTAAAAACTACTTTTGCATGAAATTCGACATACAGATAGTTTATAACCTGGATTAACATATAGGATACTTTTTATCCCGATATTCCCACGGGAACGGGAACCACGCGGGTGAAACTGCGAGCGGCCACTAATACATAATGTAATAGTACATAGGTACACATAATTCACGACTATTATCTCCGAAGGTCGGAGACCAGGCAATAAGGACCGCAAAAGCTGTCCACTAATACAGTCCATGTTTCACCAAATGATTACTGCTCAGCGCTCAGCGTGACAGGCGGTGAGCACATCGCTGCTTTATACTGTTGGATGTATGTGCAGTCCTTAGTCCGTTAGTCGCTTTTTACGACACCCAAGGGAGATGGGGTGGTAATCCTAATAATATTATAAACGCGAAAGTTTGTATGTATGGATATTTGTCACTCTTTCACGTAAACACTACTGAATGGATTTGGATGAAATTCGGGATGCAGATAGTTTATAACCTGGAATAACACATAGGATACTTTTTATCCAGATATTCCTACGGGAACGTATGGATGGATGTTTGTTACTCTTCCACGTAAAAACTACTGAATGGATTTGGATGAAATTCGGCATACAGATAGTTTATAACCTAGATTAACACATAGGATACTTTTTATCCCGATATTCCAACGGGAACGGGAACCATGCGGGTGAAACCGCGAGCGGCCGCTTGTATTCTATAAATGAACAGCTACCAGCACAGCCCAAAGCAAAATAGAGTCTCACTCTTGTTGGGAATTTTATATAGTCGTTTCGTCGTTACAGTCCTTGTAGGTAACGTAAGCGTATTACTTTATCGTAAACATTGATTTATAGTATGCGTGTGAATAAACAACGTCGTTAATGTGATTCTGTAACGGTTCAGTGTATCGCAAAACGCTCTCTAAAATCGTTTGCGAATAGCACTAACGGCTTCGTGAATCCTTGTCTGTAGCAAGGTATCGCCGTCCATTTAAGAACGCCTTAATGAGCAAACGCTACTTTAATTTAAAGAAAATATTCTTTAGGTATAAATAAACTATTTTAGTTGGTTTATATCTTGATTTTAGTGCTGGTGAAGCGTTTAAATTATTCCGATTTAAGGATCGGGAAACAACAATAATGAACTTACTAGGGCGTCCCACGGATATGCCACATGGAGGGAAAGTACCTTGAATATTGTAGCTGGAACATTTTACTGAAAAAAGACATTATTTGAATTTAAAAAACAATGTAAACGGCATTCATAGATATTTAAATAATTATATGGTTTAACCGGGAATGGAACCCGTTACATGAGAAAAATAATCAACCTGTAGCTTTATCATACCGATCAAAAGGCTTTACTAAAAGGATTATTTTTTGCTAAATAACTTAGTGTCACAAATAAGAGGAAGTCCATGAATTTTAACATTTGACATGAAATTTTGTTCAGAAAAATGAAAAGCTGACATTGCCGTAAGGACATACAACTGTAATTATCATAAATACCTATTACTAATAAATGTACCCACTTAAGAAGTACGCATTATTTCCCTATTATAATTTAAGTGCATGAATAGGTATAATTCTAAATATACACCTCAACAAGATCAAAGAAATAATCAAAAAAGTGCGACTTTGTATTCAACAGGAAGGGACTCATTTTGAGCTTTGATAAATTGATTAATTTTGTATTAAAAATGTTAAAATTCATGGTCTTCCTTTTATTTGTGACACTATGTTTTTAGCAAAAAATAATCCTTATTATGAAGCCTTTCGATCGGTATGCTAAAGCTACAGGTTGATTATTTTTCTCATGTAACGCTTTCGATTCCCGGTTCAACCATGTAATTATTTAAATATCTATGAATGCAGTTTAAATTGTTTTTTAAACTTAATATCTTCTTTCAGTAAAACGTTCCATCTACAATATTCAAGGTACTTTCCCTCCATGTGGCATATGCGTGGGACGCCCTGTATACGACTATTATCCCCGAAGGGTTAGTCAGCGACTAGGCAATGAGGACAGCAAAAGCAATCCTCTACCATAGTCCACTTTTGTCCACATGTGCTCAGCGTGACAGGTGGTGAGCCCATGGCCTCTATGCTGTTGGATGTACGGTAGGGGTCACCGTCGCTTTACCACTTTGCAGAAATTTTCGGATGAAGCGCGCCACCCGCCCGGGTGCGTGCCTGTACCAAATAGACGACTCGGTGTGCAAGAGATTTTGCCCTTTAGACTTTAGTCCGTTAGTCACCTTTTACGACACCCAAGGGAAGAGAAGGAGTGGTAGTATTCTTTCACCGCTACGCAAAACGGTTATACAGGATTTTTTTTATCATTCAGTAACTTTATTAGACATCATATTAATATTTTTTTAATTTATTTATTATCCATTATTTATTTAATTTGTCCGGCACATTAAAATTTCTCGTGGATACCGGGCGAACGAAAGGTCACGCGTAACGTAAAGGTAACCTTTAAGGCTAGGTGTTAGTGAAAAATTGAAATAACACGTTCTTAGAATTACTTTTTGAAGTAGTAAACAGTAAAATTAAAATCTGCGAAATTATGAAATATTGTTGAGGCTTTATTCTGTAGAATATACCCGATGGAAACACGATTGGATAAAGTTGGCTCGATAGAATAAATTCACAAAGTTACATAACTTTGTGTCATTTATCTTCTTTTCTAGGATTTATTCTTAAAACAAGTGATTTGATATTATGAGTCAATTACCAAAATGAAGTTCATAGTTAACTTGAGGGATTACAACCGAACGTTTTTCTATACTATCAATCTTTTTAAATATGAAACGCAATGATTTGCTCCGCTTCGCTGTTATACCCGTCCCTTACCGTCGTACCGTCGAGAGAGCGAGAGAGAAGCGCTCGAAATACCTCCCCTTAAAACCTAGGTATCCTGTGGTATCGTAATGTGTCATAATTCAATTGCGTGGTCCCGGTCGATACCGGACCATGATCAACGGTATTTTTGTGGATATGTTTGATCAATTTTAGTTCTAAATCTGTAGCTCTAGATTGTTACTCTATAATTTAAAAAACTGATACACACAGATAAATTCTTAAAATTCACTACGGACAGTTTTAAATAGTATAAATTCAGTTAAGTAAATATGAAATGAAACACTTTTTTACGGATTAACTCGCGTTTAATTTTAAGTAAACTTATAATGTAAAGTGCAGTCTGTAAACTGCTCTACCTATTTTGTTATCGCTCGCTGCAATACTACAACTTTTTCGATTCGATCAATTATTGTAGAATAACAAACACACCCAACACCAAAAAGTATTAAGACACAGTTCTTTCTTGTTTTTCTACTCAAGTGCGCGAAGCATCGTAAGGTTAAGCCCCTTAAAGCGAAACCACATGATTACACTTGGTCCTGAGCTCTCCGTTTCGCCTATCGCTCCCACTTTACTAAACTCCTTCGGCGACCACATTACATTAAAGCTAGGAGCCGTTGCCTCGTCTAGTACGTGTCAGAATCAAGTGAAACGATCAATTTAACTAATTTGTATAAATAGACATGCCATTCGTGATCGCTACTACATAGCTGTGTGGAGGCGGCTCATAATAAAAAGAATACTACCAATTAATTTCTTCTCTTGGGTTTCGTAAAAATCGACTTACGGACCGAAGATTGCTTAAGTTTTCCAATAAGAGGTTTCGTTTTGATATTAAAAAAAACAAGTATTTTTTAAGAGAAATCAATGAATGTTTATTTCATTGTAAAGAGGTAGGTATGCCGATATCAATCGATAAAACGATATCAATCAAATGGCCGCCATGTCCTTTTCATGAAGTTTTCCATAAGCAATTCGCACTTTTGCGGCTGTATTTCCTCGATGACTTCACGTATCTTATAACGTAAATAAAAAAGGATGTGGTGTGTGTGGGGGTGTGTGTGTGTGTGTGTGTGTGTGTGTGTGTGTGTGGGGGTGTGTGTGTGTGTGTGTGTGTGTGTGTGTGTGTGTTGGAATGTGTGGGGGTGTGTGTGTGAGTGTGTGTGTGTAAGTGCATGTGTGTGCTTCGGTTGAGTGATGAAGTCGTCTAGAAATTTAATTAATAAGGAATTAAAGTAATTTAAGTCCTCTCGTCTGTGGCAAGGACTCCTCGAGCTCGATAACAATAGAAATTCTATTGTGTCTGGTATTTCAACAGGTGACCTATTTGATTCTCTTTTAATATAATTGAGTTTTTGGGGCCAAGTTTTTTTGTAGTTGTCCTATTTTCAATGATGGAGGCATTTGCCCGGCAATGGGACAGCCTGCTGATATTGAATTAACAATTCACTGTCCAGATTACACAACGAGCCGACACCGTTCGGGGTGAATATTAAAATGGTATGCTTAACACGTTTAATTCGCAATTCGCGTTTTGTTTACGTCTCGTATGGTAATGAATATTTTTAGCGGGACAATGGAGTTTTAACATCAAACAGGATTTCGTATTAAATTATGTATCCACTCTGAAATAACGAGCTTGATTTTATTATTTGCACACAAATTTATTAAACGTTGCATCCGTATCCGTGAGTGTTAGTTGGATGAACGAAACAGTTTATAGACGTATCAATTATTGTATTTAAGATACTTTAAAAAGATCGTGTTTAATGACAATCGTTTGTGACATCATTTAGTTTTTACTACTGTAAAGCGCTCTGCTTACAGAATTTCATACTTATGATCAAGAATAATTAATTCGTATTCTGCTATAAAATAGCAGAATACATTTGTGTAAAATAGTCTGAATCTGAAACTTTTCCTACAGTCCACGACGTGTGAATACCAAACTACAAAGATACGCTTGTGGATGTTTTAAAATAGCCTAATCGAAGTCCTAGTGGTAGTGACGATAACGCCGAAGGCGGAAGCGCAATCAGCTCGTCATCCTTTACAACTAAGAACGGACTGGTTGTCTTATCTCTAACTATCGGAAACTGAAGTAAACTAATAATTTTAGTAGCGTACAATTAAAATTGTATAAATCAATTTTAATCTGTCATGTTAAATAATGAGGAACTGTGTGGTGGCGGCGCTTCTGTTCTGTACTGCAAACTCATCTCTTCCCTTGGGTGTCGTAAAAGGCGACTAATAGCATGAAACAATAATTGTTACATGAAAATATTTGTATTGATATTCCGCAGGGCACCCCCCTTCTTTAAAAAGTAAATTTTAATTTTTAACATAAGCGCGTGATTGTTTTGCACATTTCGCAGAATAAAAACATTGCTCTAATTATATTACAGGTCTGAAACTTCAAAGCATAATTTATTGTTCTAATTATAAATAGTGATTGATTTTGTTTTGAAGTTCATTAAGAGACTTATGTCAGTTTTTGCGATCGCGCGGCACCCCCTAATGGAGCGAATTGTAGGTAGAATCACGTCCGGGTCACCACTGAAGGGATGGGCATGGTAGGATGGTAGGTAGGATGGATGCCACATTGTAGGAAGGCCAAAGGGAAGATCTTCCTCCGAGCTGGGTGGTCGGGCGCTGAAGTCCGTCGGATGTTGGTTGGAGGTGCTATATACAGGAATATATTTTTATCTGTGCACATATTTTTTTAAATCATAGAGTAACTTAATCTAGATCTAAACAAACTTAAATTGATAAAAAATATCCACAAAAATACCGTTAATCATGTTCAATCGACCGGGACCGCGCAATTGAACTCTGACACATTACGATACCACAGAATACCTATGTTAGGTTACCTTTACGTTACACGTGACCTTTTGTTCGCCCGGTATCCACGAGTTATTGTTTATTGAGCCAGAGAAAAAAAAAAAAAAAAAATTATGTCTAATAACGTTACTGAATGATATAAAAATTATGTGCATATATGTATAAAAAATCCTGTATAGCGAAGGAGATGGAGAATTCTTCGCTACGACAATGCATCCCCTCAATGTTTATAGACATCAGCATAAACGTGTCACGTAGCGGTGAAAGAATACTACCACCCCCTCTCTACGGACTAAAGACTGCACATACTTCCAACAGCGGCAGTGGGCTCACCACCCGTCACGCTGATCAAAATTATGTGCAGTCGCTATTTAGTGAAAAGTGGACTTTGGCAGAGGACTGCTTTTGCTGTCCTCATTGCCTAGTCTCTGACTAACCGTATGTATGTAAAACCCCTCACTTTTACCACACATCAGCCTTTGACGGCGATGTATCTAACGCTATATTCTGTTATAGTTCCACCAGATATCCTGGACTATCCCACGAGCAGTGACCAGGTGGCTCGCGAGGGAGCCAATGTCACGCTGCGTTGCGCTGCCCACGGCGTCCCCACTGCCAACGTGGTTTGGAGGAAGGAGGCTGGCGACCTCCTGCCTACCACGAACTTCAGTGACACACACAGTAAGTATAGGTAACACGGTTAACTCACCTGCATTGGGCCAGAGTGGTAGGTTATGGCCGGAAGGACACGTGGTGACGTGAGGGCACGTGGTGTTGTTCATGTGGGAGGCCTGTGCCCAGCAGTGGGACGTTATAGGCTGATGATGATGATGACGGTTAACTCAAGCTGAGGTATGTACATCTACACTGCGTTATTTTAGCAATAGAAATTAAAAGTTAATAAAGTAGTTGTAGTGTACCTTTTTAATGAACAACATTATAAAATGGTGTCTGAAAATTTAAAAGGCCTGAAAGTCGGTGTAAAAATAGTTTTGTTTTACTCTATCAATTGACTTGTTTTAACAATTTAACACAACATGTAACGTAACATGACAAGTCTTTATCATGAATGACTATAGGTACTCCATCGGTGACTGTTAATAATTTACTCTGAAATAGGTTAGTTTAACATGGATCAATCTATAGACGCTACGTGACACGGTTCGTATATCTGTCAGATAAATCAGGTGTATTAATTAATACAAACTAATAACTAGTGTTCAATTTTAGTTTTGAATTTTTTTTCTCCAAAATAATGGCTTAGTGCGGTCAGCACATTTAGACAGTGCATAAAATAGATGATAATGATTGATATTGAACGTTTAATGGTAATTGATATTCCCCAAACCCCATGAGACTCAATAAAGCTGTGGGACTTTATTGAGATCTCACACTGACTTCTTGAGAGAATTTGAAAAGTGATGTTGCAATGTTTTGTTTTATTTGCCAACACTCATGCACGTTCACGAATACTAAACAGTAAATAATCTACCATTATTTCACAATAATTCGACAACACACAAATTATAGAAAATAAAATCAAACAGCAGACATGACGATTCACTTTCCCGCCAAGAAGTTCAGTAAGTATTGTATTTGTTAACATATTTTTTTATTAAAAATCCCATTAATAAACCATCAAATTACTGGCTATTTTGAATATTAAACCATAAATGAAAAATAAGTAGCATTTTTAAGCTTGCCATTAAATATCGGACATAATAAAACACCCAAATTTTGATGACTGTTTTAACTTTCACCAATTTCTGTTGCTAAAAAACGGAGTGTTGTGGCGCCCTCGAGTGTCCCGCGCTAGTCAGTCTATCGGTTGACGGAGAATTTCGGTCATACGACTTGAGAAATCTGTAATCGTCTGTCCCTTAAAGATCGGTAAGTGGATAGGGGGCCAAAATAAAAATATCTCAACCCAAATGAAAGATGTCACAATGTTAAAAGATCTATAGTATCCCACCGTCTTTAACCGCCTCTGTGGTCTAGTGGCTAAGCAACCAGTGTCAGACCCAGAGGTCACGGCTTCGATTCCCAGCGGGGGGTACATCTTTGTGTGCTCGGTTTGGTTGGTGGTAGGGCTGTTAAGTCCGCCTGCCTTGCTACCACCATCTACATCTTATCTATGTCTGTCGCCATAACAACCAAATTTATGGCATTGTTGTGTTCCGACAGTTAGAGATAAGATAGCCAGTTCCTCAGTGGTTGAGGATTCCTGGTTAGGCGCGGACCTTCGGTCTTATCGTCACTTACCATCAGGTAAGATGAAGGCCAAGCGCTTACTCGTTGTAGAATTAAAAAAATACCATCAGATTATTTTTTCAATACGAAAGCATCACGCGCGCGCAAGCACCTAGAAGCTGCATTTCCAATGACTATATGCCTGTAATTTTACTGGAACTAGTACCCTTTAAATCGGAACGCAGCAATGTAGGTAAAACAATGCCGCTTGGCTGCAGAAATAGGTATAGGTAGCCATCCATTTGGATTCTGTGCAGAATCCTAGCACTTTATTAATATTATTTTGTCCCACAGCTGGGCACATGCCTCCAAAGCCTTCCACTTCTCTTCGCAGTAAGTAATAAAGTTATTTTTAATAATTAAAGCTAAGCAATTTTGAACGATTAAAGAAAAGAGAAGAAACAGCAAAAGCCTTCTCCCTTATTATTTTATTATTTTATTTATTTATTGAATAATATCATGACACGTACAACAACATATAACATTGTCCCACAAAACCATACTAGACGGCCTTCTGCGGTTTATAGCTACAAATCACAAAATAAGTAAAGGCTATAATACTTAAAGTTTGTAAAGTCATAACAAGCTTCCTCAAACTATTTCAGCGGAAATCAATAGTGTCAAAATGTACCTTTTAGGTATTAATTAAATCTTAGAAATATCAAACTCACATAACTTTCAAAATAAAAAGTGAAGTTGTACCTAAATCAGACCTAACAAAGGTTTCTAAAGGTCAGACTATAATAACATGTAAAACTAGCTTCCGCCTGCGGAAATACCCGTGTGTTACTGTCGTGAATAGGATATTTTCCCATTATGAAAGTATAGTGTTATTTCGGATCATACTCTATCTATGGATGTGAAATTCATTCAAATCCGTTTAGCTGTTTCGCTAAGATTTAAGAATATCAAATATTTATCATCATCATCAGCCTATAAATAATGTATTTGATGACCTCCATGTTCGAGTGGTTAGCGCGCCGGGTATGAGGTCTCTCGGGTTCAATATCTGGTCCAGTCAATTTAGAGAAAACTGTTTTTCTGAATTGATTTAGGGTCTCGGTTGTTTTCTATGTTTATGTATATTTATCCGTTATCTAGTTTAACCATATTACGAGTTTCAATAGAAGCTAATCTTGGACTAGATAATTAGTGTGTTCACACTAATTATCTTTTAATTATCTATAAAAACATTTTAAAAAATACACTAAAAAAAATAAACGCTACACTGGTTGGCATAGTTCTTCCCACATAGACAAGCTCACATGAGTAAGTAATTCCATATCCCACCACGCTGACCCAATTGCTAGTATTTGAAATGATAAACAAAATATTCACCTCAAATACTTTATCATAGTAGGTACGATCGTACGACACACGAAAACAAGTAAATCCGTAAAAAGTTTCATTAATAGATTGCCCCGGCAACCGCCATCTTATCTGAGTCTGTCGCCTTAGCAACAGTACTATATTATAGTCAATGTTGTGTTTCGTTCGACGGTAAGAAAATTAAATATGAACAACTCAGTAGTTGTCAATAAATAGTTTTTCTTACTTTCTTTCTTAGTTGAAAATTTCGGGTAAGGTGCGGCCTTATGGTCACTTGCCATCAGATGAAAAGACGACCTAAGGCTTGGTCCCATTTCAAAAAACCGCTGCACACTACTGTTTCACAGCTCAGCTTGGCAGACTTTGTGATATTCAATGTAGGTAAAGACTTTAACCCTGTCGGTAGCGGTGAAAGAATACTACCACTCCCTTCTCTTCCTTTGGGTGTCGTAAAGGGTGACTAACGGACTAAAGACTGCACATGCTTCCAACAGTATAGAGTGGCGATAGGCTACTCTATGCCACGCCATACTACCTGTCACGCTGTGCACATGTGCAGTCGTTATTTGGTGAAAAGTGGACTGCATATAGCCCCAACATCTTTAAAGCTCGAGTGAATAGGCTGCTTCTGGGCAAGCTCGCTCCATCGTCGGCCTCTTCTTAATCCAACGGATAAGAATGTGGCCAAGAGCAAGCCCATCTAATATACAATGTGTGAAACTCTTAAATTTCCTCTTAGGAAATAACCTAAAACTACCAAATTCAGAACTTAAGGGTTTTTAAAATTATCGGACACTATTCCGAAAAAATTTTTGAAATTCGACCAAAAATAAGAAAAGTCAAAAAGACTTTTTTTTCGACTTTCGACCCAAAATTCAAAATTTTAAAACTTTTAAAACTTAATATAAATAATATTTGGACTCAAAAATACATAAAAACAAACTTTCTTCAAAATTTTTTCCCATAAAATTAACTTAGAAAATTCGTGTAACCTAACCTAACTAAAATTTTTCTTTTCATGGCAAGTACCGCTAGTGAGAGCACGTTACCTATGTCGCCTCTGGGGAAAACCATTTCGTCGAAGGAAGTCACTGACTTTGAAACGCTTCAACGTGCGATCAACTACCAGCTCGACCGCATAGCGTTTAACCTTACTCAGAGTAAGTCTGTGACCAGGCTGCAAAAGCTTGAAATCCACGACGCCAAAAACGAAATTTACAACTGCATGCTGCTGGTGCCGCAATTGCTGGAGGAGTACCAACCCCCCCATACCTCTGAGGACAGTGTCCGAGAACTGGGCCAGAAGCTGGATAACAGCACAGAGGCCCTGATCACTGTCCAAAATGAGATGGCGGGGGAGGTCCGACGGGAGATTACGGAGAAGGTTGACGAGCTGTTAAGACAGGGCGATAGGCTTGAGGACTTGGTGCGCTTGTCGGGCAATATGCTCACTGCCGCGCTTAAAGAGCAGCACCAATTGCCCTTGGCCCACAGCTCGTTGACCGAACCTCCCCTTCAATTTGTCCCAGTTGTTCCCACCTACGCTAGCGTAGCCGCAAAAACTTTACCACCGAAGCCCAAAACTTACCCCGCAGTCATAGTCTCGTCCTATGACTGCACTCTAAAGCCCCCGGAGGTGGTGTCTCTCTGGAAACAGGAGATGTCCTTCCGGAGGCATAAATATGCCCCCATCAAGATTCAATCGTTACCTAAGGCCAAACTGAGGGTAGAGTTCGAGGACGTGAAGCAGTGCGCGGAAACCATATCCCGTCATTCCAATAGCACTAAATTCGCCGCCGAACAGGCGAAGCTACAACCACCGCTAATTATCCTTAAGGGCATATCCAAGGATGTTGCCCGCGAGGAGTTAGCGGAGGTCCTAGTTGCTCAAAATGACGTGGAGGTGACCCGCATCTGCTTCCTGACCTCGAACCGCAACCCGGCACTGTACAATGCGGTCGTGGAGGTCACGCCCGAGATGCGAAATACCATCCTAGCTCTCGGGCGGCTCAATGTGGACCATAGTAGGGTCCATATTGAGGACTTCGGCCGCTTTGTGCAGTGTCGGGAATGCCTTCAGTATGGCCACACAAAGGCGAAATGTAAGGCCGACAGAAAGCCCTGTGCCCATTGCGCCAGTCCGAGCCACCAAATAACACAATGCCCCAACAAGACCCAGGGGCCAAAGTGTTATAATTGCTCGGCCCATAACCTGCGGATGGGCACAAAGGTTGAAACCGGCCACAACGCCACAAATGCCCGCGAATGCCCCCGTATTCGGTCGATGGTCCTGCGTCTGCAGAGCCAGACCGATTACGGGAACTAGACAATCTACACAACATAAAAAACTTGTATATTTACAAAAGAGCACAACAAATTAAACTAAACTTAATCACAAACTGAATTAAATAAAACAAATAAAATAAACAAAATCACCAAAATCACATAAATAATCAAAACTCACTTAATACTTACTTAAAACTATAATAACAAAACTTAAACTTAAACGTAACCTAACTAAATAAAACCATAAAATAAATAAAATAAACAAACTATCACTAACTTAATCTAATTAAACAAAATTAAACAAAATCTTAAAAAACTAAAAGTAGATCAGTCTAACTAAGCAATCAAAAGAATCTAAAAAACTTAAATCAACAAAAGATTGGACAATATAAAATAAATAAACCTAAAAGCCTACAAATTATAAAATCACATAACTAAAATAAAAAATTTAAATTTAATACACCAAAAATAAGTTAAATTAAACCTAAATGAAATATTAAACTAAAATGTATAAAACAACCGAAATGCAAACTATACTCAATAGAAAAATAAACAAAACAAATATATTAAATGAAAATGTACAAATTAAATTTTTTTTAACATACAAAATAATAAATAATATAAAAGAAAAATTTATAATCCTAAAAAACCCCAAAACCCTAAAAACATGTATATAGCGCCTCAAATTTCTTCCTTCCTCTCTACTTCCTATTTCTTCTCTTCTCTTTTCTCCTTATCTTTCCCCCCCTATGTGCCCCGCAATTCTTTTTCAGAGATGGACCTTCAGTCTATCTAAAGTAAAATTAGTAGATAATAAAAATAGTAATAATAACGTCCCCTCCTTGCCCAACGGAGGGGGAAATAGCTAAATAATAATACAAAAAAAAAATATATATATACAATGTGATAGGGGTGGTACTTCTAACCCGTTAAGGCTAAGTACTACATCTAAATTCATCGACAAAAAGATAATATGGGGGGTCCAACCTCCTCCCCGTATAATTAATAACCATTTTTACTTAATGCGATATCAAAGGTTTCATACGTCGGAGAAACATGAAATAAATGGCAAACGGTAGCTAATGACACTGGCTAACTAATAAATTACTTTGTTTCGTATGTTTGAGATTATTTTGGTGAGAAAAAAATCATTACTTAATTATTTTGTGATTTAAAATCACTTTTTTTCAAGTCCATAATTTTTTTTTTGTTGAAGAATTTAGATGTGGTAGCCTTAACAGGTTAGAAGTACCACCCCTATCACATTGTATAAAAAATGGTTGTCCTGTCGCTTGGACTCCCCTTCTACATAACATCAGGTGGAGCGGAGTCATTTGCCGGGCATTTTAAAAAAAATAACAAAATTTATTTGCTTCTACGTAATATACTTCTTTGGTATAGTACCGGTCTATGCAAAACGCGTTCACTGAGTCAAGCCAGGCGAGTGCATTCAGGCATTCAGTTGTAATCAACACAAACCAGGAATGCTAATTAGACTCAAGTGCAGAATTTAGCGGATCGCTGCACTTTTGTCCTATTGAGTAGAAAATAAAATGAACCCACTAATTTTAATTAACCCTAACTAGCTAAGAGGCCAACCATCACCTCTTAGAGTTGATGGAAATCCCCTGAATAGAGAACAGTGTTGAGAGGGCGGAGAGGACTTTGCTCTGAATTGGGAGACACGTAGAGTAGGTACGGAGAGTTACGGCCCACAGTCATTATTATTCAGCCCTGCTTTTTCCACTGCTGAACAAAGTCTCCCTTCATTACTCTTCATGGTTTAGGGCTGCCTATAGGCACGCACGACACAGAGGGCACAACCTGCGCGTTGCCGACCCTGAACTAGCAATATAAAACAATACATGGCGCAGAGTTATAAATAAATAAGTGTGGTTGCCATTCTGTCGGCTTCTGCTCATAATTCTACTACCATATTCAAATACCAATAGTACGCTGTCTTCACTTTTAAACTTTTGCGTAAGTACCATTATGCACAAGTATACCCTTTATTAACTGGTACAGCATTAAATATTTTTATTGGTTTTCCGTTCTTATACAACTGAGTAAGGTTCAAATTATGATGGCATGTATATTGCCACTTATAGGATTAAACGGAACTACGCATACCGTGGTCACGGGCTGACTGACAGTCTGCCCGTGATCACGGCCGGTGCAACTTGGTCGAAACATCGGGTATAATAGGTATGCGTAGAATGCCTTTAAAAAGTAGCTTCGTGTTAAATCCCGTTTAAATAGTAGCTGTAGTTAGGGTTACTGACATTCATAAATTTTTTTGCAATAACATCTGGAAGGGTGTTCAAAGGACAATGCCCACGGCCCATACATTTGAAAACCTGACAATGAGTTAGTTTGTATAAAATGATCTGGCAAATAAAATCTATTTTAATACTGTTTATTGGTCTAAAGTCAGAATTTTTAATAAAAGTCTGTTTTAATTTATCATCCACAACGCATATTTATTATAAAAGAAGCCATTAATAAGACTATACATGAGTTTCATTAAACTAAAAGTAGCGAATCGGACAACCACAGACAAAAGTGTCAGAAAGAGCTGACAACTGACAAATAAAAATACGTTTCGTTTTACTCTTGTTAAGAATAGCCGTTCAATCAGTTCTCAATGATTAATTATAGTGTTTATAATTATTCATAAATCGTTAAGCGTATTTAATGCCATGATAATAATTCTTAAAAATGAGAACTAGAACATAGTTTTATAAACATCAAATTAATTAATATATTATTTAACGTTAACAGTTAAAAGGCGGAATGAAACTCTTTGAGTGGTAGAGTGCGTTCAAAAACCTAGAATTGGTTAATAAAACTTAGTATTGTATTTTTTCCTGACTTTAAAGGGAATCTATGATAGCATGGTTAGATTAAGTGAATTTTGAGCTATTTTTGTCAATACGATTTATTTATACATTCTCAAAAACAAACAGGTCCAAAATGGGCTTTGTCTTTTTAATTATTATCTCGATTTAATATGGTCCTCCGTCCTCTGGAAAGCACGATAATAGGTCGGACGGAAAAGTTTAATGATATTAGATTCTTGTAATATTCTTAGAAATAGCATTGTGTCCTATTTTAGGCTTTGAAGATTATGATAAAGACATCCCGAGACTACATACAAATATTTACATGATAATAACATACATACTTACACTCTCTACTATTATCCCCAAAGCGTTATTCAGAGACTATATAAAAATATAAATAAAAAAATAGGATTTTTAGGATCGGATGTCGATGACGTAGTTGTTGACATTGAATGGGCGAGCGCCCTTGGTTTTCAAAGTGAAAAGAAAATAGTAGGCATTAAAAAAAAACAAAATTTAAAATAATTTAAAGACTACAATTATTGAGCACTTAAGAATGTCGCTATATCGTCGGTTCGTAAGTCTAACTATGGGGTACAGTCAGGTGGGAGGTACACAGTCTACACCGCCTTCAGGCTCACCACCTGTCACGCTGAACACTGGTGCAGTTATCATTTGGCGAAACAGGTTCTGTGACGATGGACTGCTTTAGCGGTTCTCATTGCTTAGTCACTGACAAACCGCCTCTGTGGTCTTTCTAATCGCATATATGGTCTAGTGGCTAAGCCACCGGTTTGAGACCCAGAGGTTCTGGGTTCGACTCCCAGGGGGTACATCTTTGTGTGCTCCGTTTGGTTGGTAGTAGGGCTGTTAAGTCCACCTGGCTAACTACCACTATCTTATCTAAATCGGTCGCCATAACAACGATGTTATAGCATTGTTGTGTTTCGATAGATTGAGATAAGATAGCCAGATCCTCAGTGGTTAAGGATTTCGGGTGTAGCGCGCTTCCACTTTCGGCCTTATCGTCACTTACCATCAACTCACCTGGAGTTGAAGGCCAAGCGCTTACCCGTTGTAAACCCTTCGGGGATGAATATAATATGTATTAATGTACGTATGTACGCTTATTCCCAGATTCGTCAGTGAGCGGCGCAGTGCTGCACCTAGTTAAGGTATCGAGGCTGCACATGGGGGCGTACCTGTGCATCGCTAGCAACGGCGTGCCTCCCTCCGTTAGCAAACGGGTGATGCTCGTTGTACATTGTAAGTATTGTTTGTAGCATTTTTTAGAGATAAGCATGATTGGACCTCATTAAACAACGTCTTTGAACTAGTGGTTCGCTTCTTCTCAATCCACCTAGTAAGCTGTTACGTACATATAATCACGAATATTATCCCCGCAGGGTTAGTCAGAGACTGGGCAATGAGGACAGCAAAAGCAGTCCTCTACCATAGTCCACTTTTCACGAAATAGCGACGGCACATGTGCTTAGCCTGACAGGTGGTGAGTTCATCGCCGCTCTATTTCTACCTTTAGTCCTTTAGTCGCCTTTTACGACACCCAAGAGAAGTGAGGAGGTGGTAGTATTCTTTAACCGCTACGCGACACAGTCTCGGTAATATGTTACCAATCTAATCTAAGTCCGTTGTACAATAAAAAGTTATGCGCCGTTTGCTTGGAGATGTTTTTTTTATAAAAGAAGGAGGCAAACGAGCAGGCGGGTCACATGATGGAAAGTAATCACCGCCGGTGTGTTGCCGGCGGCAAAGCAGCGTGGCTCTACCACTCAGTAAAAATGTTGGCTGGTGATGGCTTCTTCTCAGTCCGTTTAGTTAGCTAAAATCATCTTACTTATGCCTATGGCATCATTTTTGTTATAGCAACAATATTCTAACAGCAGGTAATAGAATAATAATAATCGATAAAGGAGATTGACCATTTTGGACCAAATGCTTCCCAAGCATGGTAATACTTTTATTTATTTCCTTACATGAAGAGATAATAAAAAAAATAATTAAAAAATCCACGGGGTTATGTTGTACCTAAAAACTTATCTTATGGCTTTTTGGTACTTTAACTTTTGATATAATCTTTTAACGTTGTCGTTTACGTTATATAATATAATTATCTTACTTAGTGCCTTCACACACGGAGTAATAAGACGTTTCTTATTATTTTTCGTTAATGTAAAACCTATACAACAGATTTTTTTTCTCAATACTCTCGGATAAATTCTGAAGCGCTTTGGGTTACATACTAATATTAGTCTAAAGAACATTATACACAATGATTCAATGTTGGGCAGCACTCTTGGTCCAACGTCCATACAAAAATGTTCAATTTCCTTTCTTTGTTGTTGACAATTATTGATGAAGTGTGATTCCAATATTCGTCGTGATTTACCACCAAGTGAGATAAATGAAAAGCGCTTTTCCGTTCAAAAACAAGACAACTAAAATAAACTTTAAGACCATAAATCAAGAACTTGACACTGCCTAAGCGATGCAAAAAATATTACGACCGAGCCACACGTGCCGTCGCTAAAACAGAGGCGGCAGGATGAAATCATTAATAGTAAGGTACTTTTTTAATCGAGCGACCCGCATTCGGCTGGAGTGGAGTGGTGGGTTATGTGTTATGTACTGTTGTTCATGTGGGTAAGCCCAGGCCTTAAGCCCAGCCCCATAAAAGTACCACACATATACACCTTCGTTTTTTAATTATTACTATTCCTTTCGTCACGTTGCTGTGGCCTGTGAAGTCACACATCTCGTGACCCCACCCCAGCAACGGCTTGGGCCGAACTCGCTCTCCCGCTGCGTCAGTGGAAGCATGTAAATATTAGGTTGGGGAAAAAGTCTTTTCGCATATAGTATGTATGAACTTGTTATAAAATCTCTTTGACTATACTATTTTTATCTGGCTGGTTTTGGTATCAATAAAAGTTTAAATTTTAAAGAAGATAATTCCAAATTCAAATTAGGAAAATGTGTGATTTTCATTTGTTTTTCTTACTGTCAAGATGAGTGAATGTAATGAAGAAATTCGTTACATTTTAAATAATACAAAAAAAGGTAAAATGCAACGCAAGCCGCTAAACAAATTTGCGATGTTTATGCACCTAGTGCAGTTTCTGTGAGAGTAGCACAAACCGGAAATTTTTATGTCAAAGATGCACGTCGCTCTGGTCACCCTATTACTGATAAAATGGATGCCATTTTTAAAAAGGTGGAGTAAGATCGGCATATCAGTAGTTACGACATAGCTGAAAAACTGGGAATTACCACAAAACAGTTTTGACGCATTTGAAAAAAACTGGCTACACAAAAAAGCTCGATATTTGGGTACCTCACGAGCTCACTGAAAGAAACCTAATGAACCGTGTACTCATTTGTGATTCTTTATTACGACGCACAGTGTCGAAGTTCATACTACAACTTATTCTAATTCTAAATATTTTTTTTATAATAAATTAATACAAAACAGGTACATATAGGTATGCATGTTTTATTCACAATATATTATATTCTATGTCTAAAAATTGGGGCCTAAAATAGCTTTTTTATTTTTGTTTTCCGATCTGATTGTTGAGATTAAAGGGAACTGAAGTTAATAGCATAACTATAATTAGGTCGTGATTAGTGTGTGGTCTAGTAGAGGTCTTTCGTGTATGTTTTTCTCTAAAATTTCATGCATCTTTGTGTGTTCCTTCTAAAGCATCTTCTGACAGTTGTCCAATTGGTAATGTAATAGTAGAGAAGAGAGTAGAGGATCCGAGTATACAACGACCTTCACCGAGCGGTTAATGGATGAAAAGTATTTTATATCAAATTTAATATGTTAAAAAATATATTGCGAGTCTGTTGACTGAAAAATTTCAGTCCAGATATGATTAATTAAATATTTTAAAATATTTATTTTTAAATATTGCACTTGTTTCGATAATAGATAAATTAAATAGGTACCAATCGAAAGTATGAAGCCTATAGAATATGCAAACGTTAGGTTGACTATTTTTTTCTTGTCATAACATTGGGTAGGCAGGTGTAAACAGGCAAGTCAATATTAGATATTTGCAACCGTCGGGTTAAATAAATAAAATTTATGTTTATCTATAGATAACTCATTACAAACACACACACACCCTTAGAATAATAACGCTATAGAAAGATAGTCTTCATACAAGCGCTCTGTCAAAAATGAAGCACTAAACCGATTCACACACGCGTGACGTGCGCGCATGGCCGTGATCTGCTGTCTCTTTCCAATTCTATGAATATGAAAGAGACAGCACTGCGGCAGCCGCTGCTACCGATGCTTTAACTTAGAGAATCACACTGCAGTACGTTTATATTTTGACCTAATTAACTACAAGATACTATGAAATACTAAAAGCTTACCTGTGAAAAGTGATGTTATTACACTTCTTTTGTTTTTCAGATGTGTTGTGACACAATTTAACTGCTCAAACCGTCATTTTTTTTTTGTTTTCGCGAGACACGTTCGGCGCGCTGTGACATTGAACACTACGGAGCGGTCCGGCGTTTGGTGCCATTTCTGGCTCCAATTAATGTGCTTCAAAATAGGCGCGCGAACATGGTTTCTATAGCGTTATTATTCTAAGCACACACCAAACCAGTGCAATGTAAAAAAAAATATTTTTTTAAATATAAATTAATCATTAATGGTACTGGACTGAAATTTTTCAGCCAACCCACTCGCGATATATTATTTAACTTATTAAATTTGATATAAAATACTTTATATAGATACCCGGTGAAAGTCGTTCTATACTCGGATCTTATACTATAAATGACTATCAATTCAGGTGAATGAACTAATATTTTATGAATGGATGTTGTTATCAACAAAGAAGAATCATCTGTGTCATGTAACTTATCAGATGACCATTTAGCCGCAAATTCTAGTTCACTGGTGCTCCGGGATTGCACTAACGCGACGTTTTTTCGAATCTTAATTAATATCAGAAAAACTGGTTTTATTTAGGTCTTCCACGTTTTGATTGGATATCTGAAGATGTTCCAACTGTTTCATTACCAAGAATATATTCTTTTACTGTCTCTTCAATTACCAAATTGTTATCAAGCTACTTTTTATACTTTGTATCTAATATTTCCGATTTTCGACTACTCGATCTCCAATGAGTCTGATATTCTAGTTCGAATGACGTTACCTCGATGGTCATTACCTCGATATCTCTACCTCGACGGTACACTTCACCGATGGCTCGTTACCTAGAAAGGTCAATCCCTCGAAGGATCTCTTCCTCGACGGGTCTTTTCTTCGATGGTACATTATTTTGATCGATAGGTTGTTACCTCGAAAAAATCATAAAAAGTACAGTTATAATTCCCATGACTTTTAGAAGTCTCCCTTATTTTTATTGTGTATTTTTAGTAACATTTTGATAAAAGAGTAAGACAAAAGTGTATTATGAACCATAGAATTTGTAAATTTATATGCAGAGTGATAATAAATGTTGCCTCTATGATAATATCGATATTCATTTCAATTCACTAAGATTTTTTACACCTTTCAGTTACACACACAAATACTTTACATTTACTGTACTTTTCATGATTTTTTCGAGGTAACAACCCATCGATCAAATGTACCATCGAAGAAAAGACCCGTCGAGGAAGAGATCCTTCGAGGTATTGACCTTTCGAGGTAACGAGCCATCGGTGAAGTGTACCGTCGAGGTAGAGACATCGAGGTAATAACCATCGAGGTAACGTCATTCGAACTAGAGTATCAGACCATCTCCAATACGTACCTACTTGCTCTCATAGAAAAAAAGTAGCGGTTTTTGTTAAATACTGTCCTTAATTAGCGATACTCATCCAGTTGTTAAATTTTTCGTTTGTGTCTGCTGAACGCCATATTTCGAAACATTCAACATTTCAATATTATTATGTTGAGTTGTTGAACCTAAAAATTAATATCTCATAAATCGCAAGTAAGCGCATATTGAGAGTTTCCTAGCATAAAATATACACATTAAACTACAAAATATAAAAAAAAAACTGAAGAAGTATTTTGATGTATTTTTTTTAAACTCTAATTGAACTTTATTTTTGCTTCAATATTCATATTCATATAAAATGATCAATACTCACCAATTCCAGTCATATTGAATGATTTAAAATAACAATTTTAAAAGAATACTAGTCCCTCTAGACTAAACAAATAACTTCAAAGTGATAAAAGATAAACGTATTACGTAATTGTAGCAAGCAAGTAACCCGTTCGCACAAATGATTTTAATGCAACGTCAAAGTTTACTTACCCACACTAGCCATAATATTAATGCAACAAAATTAAAACTACCATCATTGGTTGGACAATTTATTGAAGATTATGTTGCCATATGATAAAGTCAGCTGCAAAAATCTTCAAAAAATGCATTTATGATAAAGACTCACGACACTGAAGACACGTAATGAAACATAACCATTTTTGAAGAAACTGATAACTGATGATGAAAAGTGGGGATCACGTACGACAAGAACGTGCGAAAAAGGTCGTGGTCAAAGGCCAGTCAGGTTTCACAGACTGTGGCGAACAAGGTGATGCTGTGTGTGTGGTAGGATTGGAAGGGCATTATTCATTGTGAGCTGTTGCCACCAGGCAGGACCATCTATTCTGAACTCTACTGCGAACAACTGATGAGATTACAGCAAGAAGTTGAGAGAAAGCGGCCGGAATTAATCAACAGAAGGGGTGTGATTTTTCATCATGATAACGCTTGACCTCACACATATTTAGCCACTCATCAAAAATTAAGACAGTTTGGCTGGGAGTAGTTAATGCATCCCCCATATAGTCCTGACCTTGCACCTTCAGATTTCCACCTGTTTCGGTCTCTTCAGAATTCTTTAGGCAGTGTCAGATTAACATCACGAGAGGACTGCCAAAACCACTTGTCGCGGTATTTTGATCAGAAGCCCCAAATTTTCTTATATAGACTACTACATAATAATATTGGCTGCATTTCCGGCCAGCTTAGCTTGGGTTGTTGTAAAAACAACCAGCATCACAACATGTATTGTATGCTTTCTCCAAAACCGAGGTATTATTAATTATTATTATAACCCGTGCTCCAGAAATGCCTCAACTCGACCTTTTGAAATCAAGAGTTGGTTGTTTAATTTTTAATAAGGTAAGTAATACTCTTTTTACTGTCCCACGGCTGGGCAAAGGCCTCTATCATTGATATTAAATCATCTTAAAAATTAATGGGAAATTGGGTAGTTCACCACGTTTACCAAATGTGGATTGGTGATCTATAAGCCAGGCTATGCATCGAAAAAAAGAAAGGCACTTTCCCAAACTCAGAAACCCAGGAATACTACCACATATCCTGATATTACGGAATTCAAAAATAAATTATAAGTAATTAGTGGTTATGACAATTCTATGCTATTTATACCGTCTCACCCGTTTCAGGAATTAATACTGATAATTGCTATGTGAAATTGCCAGCTTGAAAAGGAACAATACACACGCAGCTCTCATACAAATCATTGTATGTCTACTATTCAACTCTATAAACGCCTCGCTAATCCCACCTGAGCAAACATCAATCAGAACGTGAGTCAGCACCATTCGCAGAAGTTTAAATGAATAAGTAATTTTCTCTCACCAAATGTTTCCGCGACAAGCATTGAATCCTCAATCAAGTCTTTACCAGATTTGCCATCTCCCAAATTGAATTTGGCCGAAGTAAAAGGAATTTGGTACTTTTTTAATGTTACACTTATAAAAAATTCAGATTGAGACAGCCATCTTGGCGTGAGATCAGCGCAGAAAAATAAGTGAATAATTTTATACCTCTGTAACATATTGCCATGTTTTGTTGTCCAAGTGGGAAGTTTATGGGCTAATAATAATTTGGAGTTCAGGCGCGAGGACAACTGGTACAGGGTAAGAGACTAAGCATCAGTCACCCTCACTCTGTCGGCCCACACAGTGCCTGAGATAGATCATCAACGATTTTACAAAAACTAATAGCAACATTAACCCTTGGGGTGCCTGGTGGGTAAATAAAAATATTATATACTTACATATAAATTCATACTATAGAAATATTTCAATTCATATTTTCTGTTATTTTAGTGATATGTTTACAAAATAAAACCAAATATGTATTAAAAAGCTTCATTAACCAATTCAGAATAAAGATTCATTTTGAATTAAAAATGTATCTTATTTTCTCTTCAAATATCCGTTCAGTCATTGTAAATTGATGTTTATTTCTAAAGCAGTTTACTAAATGTAATCTTAAACACACGTGCTTATTTGAGAAGTACTTATGTAAGGTTTAAATTTTGAACCATACCATAGTACGAGTAGGTCCGTAGTCGTTACAAAAACATAGCTTTCTTTTCAATAGAACCGTAGAGTTTTCAAAACAACTAATCACAACGTTCGCTAAATCCTTAAAGGTACCTATTTACTATACCGTCTGTCCCCCATCACAAAGTCTATTTTAACTTGGCTTGAAAAGCCGACTTAACTTCGTTCGGTGTAGAAGGCTTCCAATTAACTGGCCCGTGTGGATGCCACCACATTACTGAAACTGAGCCATTCACACGAACAGTATTACTTTCAGAAAGTTGCGGAAAGAACTGCTATGAATTAAGGAAATCCGAATACTAAAAAATGCTTTACGAATTTACTTTATCCTACTTTTGGGTAAGTATTGATTATTCTTTAACTGTTTTTGCTCCTTCAGATGGTAAGGAACTTAATTCTGTAAGAGTAGGTATGCGATTTAGGTGCGAAATTGATTCAAAAATTTTTTTTACTTAGATTTTTTATAATTTAGAAATTTAAAAACATCGAAAAATCCGATACATAAGTACTTTAATTTGGCCGACCTCACCTGGGAATTGAACCCAGAACTTTCGAACAATAATCACACTTCGGGCTATATTTTCTCTAAATCAACCTATAAACATCCTGCTGTTAGTACACCATATTGTATTGACTCGTCATCACCGTATAACTCTGTTAAATTAATATAATAAATGTTAGTTGGATAAAACTACCGCTTACTGCAACCAGTACCAACGACTTAACGTGAATCCCGAATCACAGAGCTCGAGATATCTTAATTTGAACATCAATCTAGTGTTGCTATCGTTGCTTAAGGGATGAATTTATATTAGACCGGACCGTGCACGGGGCGTGCCGTGTGCGTGGCCCAGACCGGGCACAAATTTGAGTCGTTGCATACATTTTGTATGAATCAGTTCATATTACACAGTGCATGATCCGTGTCCCGTGCGGTCCCGGACGGGACACGGCCCGGTCTAATATAAATACGAAATGTATGTAACGTTTTAAATCAGTGCCCTGTCCGGATTACGTACACGCCACGCCCCGTGCACGACCCGGTCTAATATAATTCATCCTAAAAGCGCTTAGAAGCGGGCGGCGTTTTCGACTGCCAAGCATTAAAGACCGCAGCTGCCGTGGTGCGAACTAGAAAGAGCTACCGTCTGCTTTAAGTCATACAAACTGGGACTTGACTCTCAAACTTCACCCGAAACTTCGTTGGCCTCCAATTCATCGTACAATGCACGCGCACTGCTGTTTTTTTTCTCAAGCGATTGGCACTTGACATACACACAGCAGTGTACGACGAATTACGGGCCATCTCGGATGCAATTAGTAAGGCCTCTGGTCTGTGTGATCCACGGATTCAAGGGTCATGCCGCGTCACCGGTGAACGGCGGGCACAGACTTGGTCTTTTGCCCTTCGTGTGCGTTGGTAGAAAAGGATTCCCTTTGTACTGCTTCTATTCTTTGCAAGGATACTTTAGCCCGTCGACTTTTTAGAGTACAATTATTACTGTAGCTCAGGTGTTTTGTTTAAATTATATTGTTTTATTTTATTGCTTAACTTTTAATACATTTTTCTGTAGGTACCAGCTTCTGGTAAAATATACATAGACACATACATACATATAATCACGACTTTTATCCCCGAAAGGTTAGTCAGAGACTAGGCAATGAGGACCACAAAAGCAGTCCTCTACTATAGTCCACTTTTCACCAAATAACGACTGCACATTTGCTCAGCGTTACGAGTGGTGATTTGGTACGATGTATGGTCAGTCTTTAGTCCGTTAGTCGCCTTTTACGACACCCAAGGGAGGAGAAGGGGTGGTAGTATTCTATCACCGCTACGCGACACGGCTAAATATGTAAACCTTATTTTTATAGTTAAGACCAATTCTGCATGTACAATATTTCAAGTGAAATAAAAAGTCTTTGTGTTTGATATTTTTCTTCTTCTATTCTTTGTCCATTCGTGCGCGGCGAAATGATTCTGCCCGGCCCGTCTGCCAAGCGCCTAAACTGCTAGATCTCAACCCTAACGTTAGCTGCTGCGCTACTCAAAAGGTTATATTTACATTCAATTGAATATTGGCCGTGCAAACTAGCTGGCAGCACTCCAACCATTTGAGAACTACCCGCGATGCGTCGCGATAGCTGCGCTGCCACTTCAGTGTCTAGTGATACAGTCGACATCAGAAGTAGCTTAATACTTCTTGTGTAATTAGTACCATGTCCCACCAAATCGTTTGGAAAATAAGTATGACATGTTCTAAAGTAAGACCGTAAGCAAATATTGAAAACGCAACTTTCTAAATGACTTCCAAAGTGAATAAGTAATAGCATATTATTAACTTTCGTGCAACTGAGCAAGGGCAGGGCGAGCTCCATCGATGAGATAAAGTCATCTTTACAATAGGCTAGTTGACTAAATTTCATAATCATGTTAAAACGATACCTGTTTTAGGTTTACCCTTGAGACCCTACACGTGGTGGTGCTAAATGAGTGACACTGACTAAGTGGTAGAGCCACGCTGCCTCGCCCGGCGTAAGACCACCCTCTAATGAATATTCGGCGTGAAATAGTGGCACTTGGTGCTGTTGTGTTTCGTCCGACCAGTGAGGGTTCCGGAGGCCCCTCCCCTCCCCCCCTCTCCCAATTCATATTCCTTCCTTAAACCTATTCCTCCCTTAAAGGCCGGCAACGCGTTTGCGACTCCTCTGGTTTTGCGGGTGTCCATGAGCGGCGGTGATTACTCTCCATCAGGTGACCCGCCTGCTTATTGGCCTCCCTCTTCTATAAAAAAAAACCTGTTTACCTATTTTATCCTAAAAACACATTATTTTTCAAAAAATCGATCATTTACAACATTTATTTTGCGTTTTTATATTCCGATTTAAATTTACCGCAAACACGCTTAAGACCGCCATGTTGAGTAAATGACTTCACGCCGTGCCAAACATCCGTTTCGTTCAAGGCTTGTTCTATACAAATGTCACAACAACATTAAATGACATTTGGCACGGCGTGACGTCACAGCTTTTGATTTCCGTTTAATGTCATATGACTGAATGCGGATTATTATCGATTTTTTTCTTTAAAAATATTAATAATCCCAATATTTTATAATGAATATTTTAGATATTTTGTTTCTATTAATCATAATTGATCAACGCCAATCCACCCGATTTATTCTTAGTGGACACAATGACATGTCTATTGATGGATATTGGCATTAAGGCTTTTTTAAAGGTTAAAAAAACATTTACTACCTTATTATGTATATAATGCAATTATAGACGCAGAGGTATACATAAAAGAGATTACAAATGAGTTCGTAGCTTTATCCAGTTAAGACCTGATAAAATTATATAGGGGTTCCGTTTTATGCCTCCTTACACGAAACTTGCTAAAGCTAAAACCATTACCACGGAATAATCAAACCATAGGTCTCTCGAAATGTTTCTCTTTATATAACATACATACACATAATCACGACTATTATCTCCGAAGGGTTAGTCAGAGACCAGGCCATGACGTCAGCAAAAGCACCCCTTACTATAGTCCACCCTTCACAAAAACAGCGACTACACATGTGCTCATCGTGACAGGTGGTGAGTCCATCGCCACTCTATGCTGTTGGATTTATGTGCAGTCTTTAATCCATTACTCGCCTTTAACTACACCCAAGGGAAGAGAGGGGGTGGTAGTATTCTTTTACCGCTATACGCGACATCGGATTTAGATTGACTAAATACGACATATATTTTTATCAATATTTTTAAAGTTTTTTTTTTAATTCGTCATTTTACATTTTACACGTCAATTTTACATATCACCATAGCAGTTAGAAACCACAAAGGTTTACATTTTTTGCTACTTAGTATTGACATCGAGATTAATTTATTAGAAATTTTCGATTAGTCGGATTTATGTTTAGGTGTATACCTGATATTTTTGTTGCTTGTGTGTAGGTATCCGAAATTTCGGTACAGTAACAACAGCCCACCACGCTGGCCCAATGTAAGTTCTTTTCATCATTATTATCATGATCAGCCTATAAACTAGGGTTGTTGAGGATGAAGGGGAAGGGGAAGAGGATTTGTATAGCACAAAGAAAGAGGATGCGGATGAGGCAGAGGAAGAAGAAGAAGAAGAAGAAGTGTGATGAAACAGGCACTTTATCAAGTGTATTTCACAACACTCTCAGTTTTTCTTTTAGTTATTAATAAAGACGCAGTACCTACGTAGAATTTTATTTATTTGTTATGTATTTGTTGCGGGCCGGAGATTTCGCGCGCTATTTCAATTCCTCCTAAATTCCTCTTAATTTATGAGGAAGCGATAGCGGAAGAGGAATTTTTAACTTTCATTTATGTGGAAGCGATAGCGGTAGGGGAACTGTAATAATTGGCTACTTGACAGTTTTCGAAACAGTATTATAAAATTACAAACGCTTATTTTATACCCCGTACAATATTTTCTTTCTCGAAAAAGCTTTATTTAACAGAAAAAAACATGTTTTTCTTTATTGATTTAAAATTTCGTTCGAAAACGGTTGGTCACGTGACATTTTGTTCTGTGACGTCACATTTCAATAAATATACTAGAAATTTATCTTGAAACCTGACAGATAGTTTTAGTATATTTTGTGAATGTGACGTCACATGAAGCTCAATCATGGCCGCCCGTGTTTCGGGTCTTGTAATCCACAGATAAAAAATTGCAAATTTATTATGAAAAAATAAAATATTTACAAATTATCTTAAGAAAAAGAAACTATTGGATAATTATCGTTAAATCATAACCTACCTACCATTTCCGACATATTTCACATTTTATTGTTACAACTGTCAAATAGCCAATTGCGGAACTTCCGCAACATGTGGAAGCGGAAGAGGAATCCTCATTAACCCTACTATAAACGGTCCACTGACCCACAGACCCCACATAGACTACATCACATGGCGAAATTTGGCCATAGCCCACCACGCTGACCTTCCGCAACATGTGGAAGCGGAAGAGGAATCCTCATCAACCCTACTATAAACGGTCCACTGACTCACAGACCCCACATAGACTACATCAAATTTGGACATAGCCCACCACGCTGGCCCAATGTAAGTTGATGATAATAATTATGTTGGTGAGTTGTCAATTACAAACACAATAAAAAAAGAATTAGCAATTTGGCTGCAGCCGTTCTGAAGTGATGTGCGAACGTACATTAATGGCAACTGATTTCTGAGTTGTTCTGTCTGTGTAAGGTCCGTAGACATTAAATTAATATAATCAACTGTCTCGCGTAGCGGTGAATGAATACTACCACTCTCTCTTCTCTTCCTGCATTTCGCCTGCGTGATAGCTCATACATACATAGTTTTAGTTTATGATTTAATTTAAAGCATTGAGGTACAATAAACTAGATAAGACACCGCGAAGCAAGTTTAAGGCGACTAACGGATTAAAGCATATACATCTATCAGCTTAGAGCGGCGATGGCTCACCACCTGTCACGCTGAGCTCATGTGCAGTCGCTATTTGGTGAAAAGTGGACTATGGTTGAGGGCAGCTTTTGCAGTCTCTGACTAACCCTTCGGGTATAATAGCAGGGGGGTGTTACTCCGCAGTTTAGGTACGTTCGGCCGGCGCGCCTCCCAGGCAGGTCATCTAGGCGTATGACAGTAAAGGTTGCCAAGAGCCGACGCACCGAACACCGAGCGCCGAGTCGCATAACTCGTAATCCCTGCGCGCGCGCGTAAACCCTGCGCTCTGTCAAATCGATATCGGGTCAGCGTTGCTTAACGGAATATGAACGCTCGGGTCAAACAATAAGTTTCAATTTCGCGTGAAAGTCGTTAGAGAGTGAACCTTCTATACGTAGTAGTCTTAGTTATTCTGTGATAATAGTCGTGATTATATGTATGTATGTAAGTATGTATAAAAAAGCAACCCTGCTAGTATAAAATTCACTATAAAATTCCATAGAGTTCAGATTTTTGTCTTTATCTGTTCACTTACGAAGCATAGAATTGACCATTCTCTTTGCTGGCAACACTCCAGAAACTCAAGAAGTGGCGCGATAACGTCGCACACCACTATCTACCTACATTATGATTATCTTACTTTTTACGTGCAAGGTAGCACTGTGCACGCTAAACTGTAAATGTTTTAATTCAATCTAAACCGACTTGCGTGTGCACAATCAAGCTTAAGTGACCATCTGTTCTGTTAACTGTAATAGTGTACTATCATGTGTCATAGGCCTTATTTTAATGATTAAATTATATTGAATTGCTTTCTATAACATACGCGAACACACTACATTGTAATAAAAATACTTTAAGGATTTAATCGATTTTATTTAATCTTTATGGAATTAGGGAATGAAATGTACATATTAAATAATAAGTAAAATTAATGTAACTCGTTAAAGATAAGTCTTGTAAATTGCTTCACTTCGTTTGGTCATTTAACAAAAACATTGAAGTCAGGTTTCTAACACACATGACTTTGTGAAAGTGATGAATGATAAAAAAAATGTGAAAAGCCAAACTACTATGTCTACCTACTTTATTTTTAATTCCAAGATGGCCGTGTGTGTAGAGGCGAGTCACCGAGGATAAGCGGGCAAAACTGTTTTGCTAGATCAAATGGTTTATGTATTTACTATTGAATAACGCTCTTATAAAAAATATATATATACAATACACTGGTGGATATTTCCCAAAAATGTGCTAATTTGTTATGTAGTTAGTTGCATGTAAATATTTATTTTGAAGTACTACAGAGAACCTGCTAATTCATTTTATCCTATAAAATCAATATAGACAAAAAACCTATAAAAACCTATAAAACGCGCCTATTTGCGCCGCTTCGCTGTTACACCCATCCTGTCTCGTACCGTCGAGAGAGCGAGAGAGAAGAGCTCGAAAGGACTCGCCTTAAAAGAATACTGCCAACCCCTCTCTACCCTTCGGTGTGATAAAAGAAGACTAAAGGACTAAAGACTGCACACACCTACATCTAACAGCATAGAGCGGCGAAGGGCTCACCACCAAACACGCTGAGCAATGTGCATTTGTAATTTGGTGACACGTGGACTATTGCAGCGGACTGCTTCTGCGGTCCTCATTGCCTAGTCTCTGACCAACCCCTTGGGAATAATATTCGTACAGTACAGTACAGTCACGAGCACCGATATGTATACATTTTGACTCTTACCACCCCTCACTCTTGGATTTTTTTTTGACAGTTTTTTGACACTAACTGTCAACGTCAAATTTGACAGAATCGAGCATAGACTATGCGATATTTTGCGATAACAATAAATAAGATGAACCACAGAACCAAAATAACCAAACTTGTTCATACTAAAGTAGTCTGTAAGTCTATGAAAACACGGTACAAAGTCAAGTGTGTTTTTGTAGGAGCGGTCTCGTGCGACCGCTTGGGGTTTGAGGGGTGAGTTAAAATTGTTCACATAATTTTGCTCGTGACTGTACCGTAATAGTTAACGCGAGTAACACCAGTGGTATTACTGATACGTGACTGAGACCATTAGGCATCTGATTGATTTTCAAGTTCGCATGACGTGCGTTCATCCCAATTATTGCCATAGGCAAGCGGATCAATAACCTGATAAAAAACAAATGAAATTAATGTTTTATATTTTAGCGTTATATTAACGCTTAAATATACTTAAGTAAATTTTTAAACACTGAAAAAAGACGACAACCTCAGGCGGGAATCGAACCACGCACCTTCCGCATTCTGGGCGGCTGCCTTAACCACTTGGCTACCGAGGTCTAGCTTTCAACCGTCGAAATTTGTCAGTGCTTGATGCTTATGTTTTGAGTCAACATTGCTTCATCAAATCTTAGAAGTTTTCACCTCTGAGATCCGAAAGAAATATTTTTTCAAATATTTGAACAATTGGTTAAGATGAAGCTGCGTTTATAGATTAATGTTTTATATTTTAGCGTTTTATTAACGCTTAAATATACATATACTGAGGTTGTCGTCTTTTTTCAGTGTTTAAAATTTTACTTAAGTATATTTAAGCGTTAATAAAACGCTAAAATATAAAACATTAATCTGATTGATTTTCAAGTTGGCATGACGTGCGTTCATCCCAATTATTGTCATAGGCAAGCGGATCAATAACCTGATAAAAAAACAAATGAAATATTTACAAACATTCCGCTTAAATAAGAGAAATGTGGTTCTTCTTGTACGCATTAGTTTGGACAACTACAGACATAGATCTTATTTTATTGTCGAATTACCCTTTCACAGTTTTCGGTTGTGCCGGAAAGAGGACGTAGTAGATTATATAACATATTTAGATAAAAGTTATGTACAATGCTTAGCACATCACAATTAAAATGTCTACGTCTGACCAAACGGAGGCAATAACTTACCTAGCTTACTTACTTACAGCTTACTAAAATACCCTTGCACACATAAGCACTCTATCCGTTACAAACGGTAACACAAACATTAACATTTTGGACGCGAATGTAACCGCAAAAGGGGATGCGGTTTCTCTTTATTGCTCCGCCTAGGGTTGCCAGATGCCCCGTATTTTACGGATTACCCCGTTTTTCAGGCTAAGATATTACGAAAACCCGTAATTTCGAAAAAAAAACCCGGGGTAAATAATTTTTTTTATATATTTCCTTCTCAAAACGAAGAGCTTCTAAAAGCGGTTTCTTCTAACATTAAATATAAATTTAAAAAAAATTGGTTATCTTCATTAAACATTGCTGTTTTAATTGTCTCCCTTAAAAATATCTGATAACACGTATTTTTTACACTGGTAACCCTTTAATCATTCCTTTTATCAGTCCAATCAGTCCTTGATTGAAATTAATAAAAGGCATAGGTCGCGTTGTCCGGATACGTTCTTGTTTCAGGCTTATAAAAACAATACATCCTTTTATAATCCTATTGTCAGAATGTGCCGGACCTTTATCGAATTACATCGTGTTTATAAGGATATAGACGTCTTTAACAGCAGCTTTTCGAGGTTCAAGAGGGTGATCTCGGGCATAATATTATGTGATGAAGCGCCCTTAACCCCACTTATTGTATAAATTTTGTAATTTAGGATAACAGTAATAAATTAAATTAGTAGATATATTTTAAGTTAAGTTAATGACAAAAAAAATGTAGTAATAATTGGCATGCTGTGTACGCTAATTTTGGGTTATTGTCTAGTTTTATCTTGTGGAATATTTTTGTATGATCTTGTAATGATAGTAACCTGTCAGTGTACCTTTTATAAATAAATAAATAAATAAAATCAACTAGCGGCAGGTGGCAACCCTAGCTCCGCCGTACCTAACATCGTAATACGTGAAAGGACTGCACTGCAACGTATATCTTAAGAATTCTTTAGAAACTGTATCGCTACTGGACTTATTGGTTCTTTTAGCTAATTTCTAGATTAATCAACCCGGTTTCTTGCTGCTTGAAGATTATGAGAATCGAAATTGCTTTGATATGCCACTTGTGTATAATTAAATTTGTTAATATTAATATTTTCCTTGTCAATTTAAAAGGTTGTCCTTTCTTGGAAATCATAGGCTGCATTAATGTGGTTATAATTGATAGTAATTGTAAAGCCTTATCATCATTTTTAATAGGTTCACTACAATATCTGTTTCCATGATAACATACTAAGTAGGTATTTTGATTTAAGAGTTAAAATTTTGAAACAATAATTTCGTTCTTGTTCACAGTTCCGCCAATAATGACAATACAAAATCAACTAGTTGGAGCGAAAGAGGGAGAAACAGTGTTCCTGGACTGTCACTCTGAAGCATTCCCAAGGTCCATCAACTATTGGACGATAAACGACCAAATCATATCACAATGTAAGTAATCATTTTTGTTCAGTTTATCTAAATCGGTACATTACTTTCGGATTTATATCTTCCAATCTACACTGCTAGTATACTGAAACATAAGTAAGTCTAACATAACAAATTGTAATTTGTTCGTTAAATTCAGTATACCCATACCCTAGTCTTTGATCACCAAAACACGAGGAACTATACAGCAAAACCTTATTTATTCTGTGGCTGAACCTATTTGATTATTACATACTATAAGATAAATATTTTTATTTCGTATTGTTTTCTTTTCTTGACGACCTCCTTGGTCGAGTGGTTTGTACACCGGTTTTCATGGTGTCGCCATCTCTGAGGTCCCGGGTTCGATCCCCGGTCGGGTCAATTTAGAAATTATTGTTTTTCTTAATTGTCTCGGGTCTTGGTGTTTTCTATGTATAATAAGCATGTATTTAAGTATAATAAGTATGTTTATCCGTTGTCTAGTAACCATTTAACGAGTTTCTTCGAAGCTTTTCTTGGGCTAGATAATTAATTGGTGTGAGTGTAGGAAAGTTTATTTATTATTATTTATTTATCTTTCAATCTTGTAACCTTTGTTGCCCATGGTACTACCAGTAGTACCACTGGCAAAAGTTTCTTCCCGTAGTACTACCAAGCAGCCTAGTAGTACTATAGGAAAAAAAATTCAACCCGTGGTACTACTAACACTGTATTTTAGATTTTTAGATTTTTTATAGCCTTTTTTTGCCCGTAGTCACTCTCGGTCATCCTAGAAAACGAAATGAAATACTTGACAAACTTTAAAATATAAGTACTTCAAAATATTAATACTTGCATGTCATCTTCTTTGATTGAAGTTTAATTCTTGTGAGAAAATAAAGTTCATAAATCTGAATAAAGTTAAACTAGGAAATCATGTACTAAGGATGGACACTCCAAAAGATTCATTGTTATTCAGCAATGACACACCGATACGATATTTTATTTATCTAAGCCGTTAATGCACTACAATGTTAGTTCTATAATACCAAGTATTGACATGAACGCGGAAAATCCATTCCTGCTTTTATTCTCATCAGTATTATAACAATACCCTTTCATGTTCACGATGTGTGTGTTCTCAATACCTTGATAACAAAAGTATTATTTTGGAATAAAGTACCCATTGTTATAATATTAGTTAAGTATTGCCTGTGTACTGCCTCACTGCTGTCTTAGAGGCAAAGGCCTTCATAATTGAAACCAAGTCTTAGCTACAATAGATAGGTATTGGCTTATTTACCAAGTTTGCCAAATGCAGGTCGGTGAACACAAGCTCGGGCTATGCAGCAACACTCGAAACACAATTTGCCCGACCTAGAAATTGAACCCCGGACCTCGGGTCGTCTGACCAAGCGCTCAGCCATTAGGCCACCGAGATGTCATAATATTAGTAACTTAAAAATATATATCTAATCTTTATCTTATGTCAATTTTTTTATTAAAATTATGGTTTTTGTTTGTTCTCAATATTATACTTATTGCTTTAGTAGACTTAATTCACCTGGCTGATATTACCTGGGTGTATTAAGTCTACCAAATAGTATACATAATTCACCTGCAAATGGGTTAATTAAGTCCACTAAAGGAAAACGTTAACCTTTAGTAGACTTAATTCACATGTTAAAACATGTTGTTTTTATCATGTTTAAAGTTTTTATTGCTCCCCAGCGGACAAAAGGTTCGAGATAGCTTCAGTGGAGAGAGGCTACGAAGTGGACATGAGGCTGAAAATCAAGAAAGTGGGGAGAACAACCTTCGGCACTTACAGTTGCATATCAAAGAACTCTTTAGGAGACACCGATGGAACTATTAAATTGTACTGTAAGTGGCATTCATTGTACGCTTTATTTTAGACTAACGGCCCGCCCGCGTTTTCGCCCGCGTTTTCATTCGCGTTTTCGCTTATAATATTACTAAATTTTGCCGAGGCGTAGCGTTATTATTTTGCGGGAATAATAGATCAGGTCATTGAACAAATCTATATTTGAACTTGATGATAGAAGACCGAGACTCTAGCAATGAACTCGACTTGCTTTCAAATTATATGCTTGATGGAGACAAAGGCAAAATGGTCCAGAATTGGAACTTCACGTTTGTGTAATTAATTATTTTGTTTATCCTGTTATAGGTACTTATTTGTATAAAAATAAATGAGGTAAAGAAAAATGATACAAGTGTCACCTATAGTTACCATCAAGACGTCTTGAGTTCTGAGAATCAGATATACAATTGTTACCTTATTAAGAAATAATACTAATAATACTGTGCCTAGTTGTAGCTCTACATCACCTAGGTATACAATCTTCAAGGATAATAAAATTGAATGTTTCTAAATCTAAGTACAAAAAATGTTTATTAGGAAAATTGCTTAGAAGCTAAGCACAATACAACAAAACATCGACAATTCTGTATCTTTTGTGTCTCTGGGGAAGAAATTGCCTGCACGTTTATACAAATCAATTTAACATGTTGTTGTTTATTGCTTTCGCTGCGGCTTATTATTATAAGAATAGTACCAACTCATATGTTTTCTTGGTCGTCGTAAAAGGCGACTAACGAACTAAAGACTACACATGGTTCTCATTGCCTAGTCTCGTCTAACCCTTCGGGGATAATAGTCTTGATTGGATGTAAGTATGTATGTTATTGCTTTCGAAAAATTGTGCAAACACATTGTATTTAAATAAAACACTGCTTATTGAAACTTGTAAATTCATGTAAAGGTTCATTAGTCATACAACAAGATAATTCTTGCGCGCATAAAATGTTTCACGTTTAAACATTTATCATAACTCATTTACCTACTAGCGGACCGCCCGCTACTCCATTTTCGTCACTTCTCGTATCCTGTGCTTATACATATAATATACATAGCTTATGTCCATCCTCAAAGACCATTCTAAATTTTGGTGAAAGACTTTTTATAATCGGATTAGTAGTTTCGGAGTCCACCTCTTACTCCTTAAACTACATAATTTTCTTAATAATAATAATACTCGTATGATTACTCGTATCTTATCATATCAATGATCTACATCATTTTGAAATCCAAAATTTTTATAATACTTTCTGTCATTACAGAATTCGATACAGCACCCATTACTTAATGTGTCTGTTCTACATTAATCGAAAACACGGATTGCTTTCAAAATAATGGGTATCTTTAGCACGTAACGTGATATTTTCCGTCAGGGAACCCTTACAAATAACTAAGAGCCCGTAGAAAATGTATTCGGGATAGATACTTTCTAGCCTAGACCCCGAGAAAGGGAGTTCCGAGTTCATGAGTTCATTCATTCGTCTACCAATTATTATATAACAATATGAGCATTTTACACACTCATGTCTCTTCAAGAAAATAATTAATCAAACCATCCCACGCAGCGAACTTCGAGCTTGGAAATATTCTTTGTCATTAAATTGATGTGTCGCGAAAACTTTTTATTAATATCTTTTAAGGTTTTGTATTGTTGTCGTATCTACACGATGATTTATCTGTGTACCTAGCTTTATTTAAACGTTATAATTCTTTAATGTTAGTTTTTCTTGGCATTTGGAAATCTCCAGAAGCTCAAGATATTTATATTACTATTCACTGAACTGGGAAGTTCCCGTTATTGTGAAATTGGCGATAATACCCTGAAGCACTAGCCGTTTGGATTTTGACGTTTTCTTGGAATTAACAGCACCAGAGTTGATTACATATAATCATCATTGTCAACCTATAAACGTCCCACTGCTGGGCACAGACTTTCCCACATAGGAAGGTTGGGCCATAACCTACTATTCGGGCTCAATACAATTTTGTCTGATTGAAACGACCACCATCTTACGACAAAAATCATAACAACCGGGATCAACAGGTGCTTTCCCAAACATGGTGAACCTCGAGATGTTTTAGTGCGATACAGTTTCAGACCGTATATTCTAATTCGGTTAGCTATCTTGCCCGTTCAGGAGCTTGTCAGAATGCAAGGTCACTGGAGTGGTGACCAAATTAAAAACATCACGAGCTCCTCCATGTTTTGGAAGGCACCTGTTAGTACTGGTTATTGGTTGTTTTCAAAAGATAGTCATTAAAACCCACCAACATCGCAATGAGCCCGCGTGGTAGGCTATGACTCAATCTTCCCTTGTTTTTTGATAAAATATGGGCTTGCTCTTTGCCACATTCTTATCCGTAGGATTAAGAAGAAACCGACGATGGAGCGAGCTTGCCCAGAAGCGGCCTATTCACTCGAGCTTTTAAGATGTTGGGGCTATATGCACTCGGGAATACAGACGCGGGTAGGGAATTCCATACCTTGACGTACAGTCAAGGTATGGAATTCCCTGCCCATTATGACTGCATTATGATTGATATGAGTGGAATATCAATCAAGTAAGGATGGTAACCCGCCGTACGTCCGGACTCCCGATAGTGGAAAGGGGACGGTGGAATGAGCTCGTGTAGCTTCATGTGGCAAGGCCTGTGTCCAGAAGTGGCACTTGTGTCAGCAATAAAAAGTGTCTACGTTTACGAAGCGGCTAACCCTCGTTATTTTCCAGCTCTGTCGGGCAAATACGAGGAGATGCAGTACAACGAGATGGACTTCGACGAAACTCCCGACGTGAGCGAGCTCGAGGCTCTGAAGCGCAGTGCCGGCGTGAGCACGGCGGCCCGCGCAGCCATACACTTCGCGCTACTGGCGCCGCTCCTCGTGTTATAATGCTACTTTGTATATATGAAATATATTGTTACGATTACCTTTTTGTTGAGATTTTATTTACACAGAATTATTAAAAAAAATCCATTATCCATCATGTTAGATGAAGACCAGCTTAGCCGTAGTGAAAGAATACTACCACCCCTCTCTTCTCTTGGGTGTCGTAATAGGCGACTAACGGATTAAGGACTGCACATACATCCAACAGCTTAGAGTGGCGATGGGCTCACCACCTGTCATGCTGAGCACATGAGCAGTCACCATTTGGTGAAAAGTGGATTATGGTAGAGGACTGCTATTGCTGTCCTCATTGCCTAGTCTCTGACTAACCCTTCAGGGATAATAGTCGTGATTATACGTATGTATGTAAAGCTCATCTGATGGTAAGTGAGATAAGGCCGAAGGTATAATCGCACTTTACCTGGAATCTTAATCACTGAGAAACTTGCTATTTTATTATCTATTAAACTGTTGGAACTCAGCGTGCTACATAGTTGTTATTTGATTAAATTGTGGTAGCTAGTCATGCGGACTTAACATGCACTTATCATTATTATCATCAGCCTATTAACGTCCTACTGCTGGGCACAGGCCTCCCACATGGATAATAGCACGGGGATATTGGGCCATAACCCACCACGCTGACCCAATGCCGGTTGGTGGGTTTTAACGACTGTCATCTTACGACAACAACCGGGACCAACGGCTTAACGTGCCTCCCGAAGCACGGAGGAGCTCGAGATGTTTTTAATTTGGTCACCCATCCAGCGACCCGTCATTACGAAAGTGACTTAGCAAGCAAGATCGCAAGCCGAACGTGCTAGCCGCTGCGCCATCGAGCTCCTTGAGTATGTATGTTATTGTAACAAGCTCTACTACCAACCAAATCAAGTACACAAAGATGTACCTCCCGCTGGGAATCTAACCAGGGACCCCTGTTTCTAAGTGTGGTGGCTTAACCACTAGACTACAGAGGGCATGTGACACTACAATGATGATAATAATAAGCTGGATGACGATAGCGACGATTAATTAAACATGGTTCTAAATAAATAATTCATATTTCTTTCTTTCTGAAACCCTTTAAGGGGATTCTGCACAAAATTGTGAAAATTTACGTATTTTTAAGTTTAAGCGCTGAATCAGTTAAATACATTAAAAGAACTTACGTAAGTTAGCCTGATCATTGCACAAGGTCGTGGTCTTGTTGAAATTTGAAACAAATTCTTTAAACAATAACAAACAATACATAAATCTAGTGACTTCTAAAAACATTTTTCTTCGACAACTTTCTTAATTTTACGCATGAAACAATAATTCTTACATGAAAATATTTGTATTGATATTCCGCAGGTCACCCCCAACTTAAAAAAGTAAATTTTAATTTTTAACACAAACGCGTGATGGTTTTGTACATTTCGCAGAATAAAAACATTGCTCTAATCAAAATACTAGGTCTGAAACTTCAAAGCGAAATTGTTCTAATTTTAAATATTATTATGGTTGATTCGGAATTTCGTTCATACAAAATAGAATTGGCATTTAGATTTTTGATTTTTAGAAAATTGTTTGATATTTCTACAATAATGGAAAGCGCTATAAATAGCAAACGAAAATCGGCCAAATTTCGTTTCGGAGAAAGAGAGTAAGCTCTCAGAGGTGGTTAATGTCACTATAGTCATCCAGCTCATCACTGTCGTCATCCTGATTCAAGATTGAATATCATTTATTCAGTTAAGGCTATTAAAATTGATCTGATTCATGATTTAGACTGAAAGAAAAAAGAATAATTTATTTAGGACTTACAGTTTACATACATGGATAACATCTAAAATGTACAGAAAATGCCCCTAAACGGTTCCGACTCAGCAAAATGCTGGCCTTACGTTTAGCGCTGATCTTCTGTCGGAACCGGTTCGGTAATGCTGCGATATACAGACAAATACGAAAAAAGAAATATCATCATCAGCCTATAAACAGCTGGGCACCATCTTTCCTCAATTCGCAAAAGAAATACGTTTAAAGAAAATAAATTTAGAAAGTTACAGCAGTCATCAGCAGATTCATCACTGTCGTCATCCTGATTCAAAATTATATTATTTACTAGTGGCCGCTCGCGGTTTCACCTGCGTGGTTCCCGTTCCCGTGGGAATATCGGAATATAAAGTATTCTATGTGTTAATCCAGGTTATAAACTATCTGTATGCCGAATTTCATCCAAATCCATTCAGTAGTTTTTACGTAAAGTAACAAACGTCCATCCATACTTACAAACTTTCGCGTTAATAATATTAGTAGGATTTCGTTTAGGCTCGTAAGACGGTTCGTAAGCCTAGAGACTATCCTTTATAATCATCATCCTATCACTACATATACAGCAAAAGCAATCCACTACCTACCTCTACCATAGTTCACTTTTCACCAAATAGCAATATATCGCACGAAATCGCAATAACGTGATAGCACGAAGCAGCTGGAGATATCAAAATGTGGTCCCCTATCAAGTTATTTAACACGGCGAAAGTTACTTAGTTTGCTTAATCGCGCTACCCTAGAATGGAGCTCCATTATTTACCATGTAATTAGTAGGACTCCAACCAAATGGACTGATGCTCTGATAAAGATTACTGAATACTTAACGCACATTATTCGTAAGCCTAGGGACTATCCTTTATAATCATCATCCTATCACTACATATACAGCAAAAGCAATCCACTACCTACCTCTACCATAGTTCACTTTTCACCAAATAGCAATATATCGCACGAAATCGCAATAACGTGATAGCACGAAGCAGCTGGAGATATCAAAATGTGGTCCCCTATCAAGTTATTTAACACGGCGAAAGTTACTTAGTTTGCATAATCGCGCTACCCTAGAATGGAGCTCCATTATTTACTATGTAATTAGTAGGACTCCAACCAAATGGACTGATGCTCTGATAAAGATTACTGAATACTTAACGCACATTACCGAGAAAGGTCAAACAACCAAACTTCTTTTATAAGTGTTTTTTCTGCTACAGATAAAAAAGCAGAGTTAAAGCAAAATAGCTACCTATAAAGTTCAAAATAAGACCTAGCAAAACGGCATACGGCTTTACTGATAGAAAGAAATCACCGCAGGAGACAGGTATATGGAGGCTTTAGTATAATTTGCACATTGCCGACCTTAAGAAGTTTTATTTTCCATGTTTTCGATTATGGCCTTCGAAGGTCTTGAAGACGAACGTAGAAATATTTGGGTTTAATGCGAAAACTCGTGGTCAAATACGCTATAGCTATGTAAGACTACTGACGTAGTTTCTAACTAAAGTTTGTATTTTTTTGTTTACAAATCTTAAAAAAATTAGAATTACATACATTTAATAATCACAACTATTATCCCCGATTGGCCCATAGTAGCAGAAGACAGAGTTGTGTGGAAGAAGGAGAGAGAGGCCTTTACCCTGCACTACAGTGAGGCAAATTAGGCTAAATAATGTAATGTAATTATCCCCGAAGGGTTGGTCAGAGACTACGCAATGAGGACCGCAAAAGCAGTCCTCTGCCGTAGTCCACGTTTCACCAAATAGCGACTGCACATGTGCTCAGCGTGACAGGTGGTGAGACCATCGCCACCCTATGCTGTTGGATGTATGTGCAGCCTTTAGTCCATTAGTCGCCTTTACGACACCCAAGGGAAGAGAGGGGGTGGTAGTATTCAATTAATGAGCCTATGAGCCGCTACGCGACAACGCTTAATCTTACAATTAGTAAGGTCATAATTAATGTCTCGGGCATATTAGTGCTTGTAAGCTGATAAGCTGATAATCAATAGATTTTAAATTATACAAAAGTTTGTTTTGGGATGCAACAAAATGAAAACCCTGTCGCGTAGCGGTGAGGGAATACTACCTCCCCCCTCTCTTCCCTTGGGTGTCGATAAAGGCGACTAACGGGCTAAAGACTGCACATACATCTAACAACATAGAGCGGCGATGGGCTCACCACCTGTCTCGCTGAGCACATGTGGAGTCGATATTTGGTAAAAAGTGGACTATAGTAGAGGACTTCTTTAGCTGCCCTCATTGCTTAGTCTCTGACTAACTCTTCGGAGATAATAGTCGTAAATAAATATGTACAAAACGAAAATCATATTTTTCTGCCGACCATAGGAGATAAATTTTTCGAACAATTTCAAACTTTTCATGATTTAAGAGCGCACAGAGTTAACTTCTCCATTAGTAAGGGAAAATAAAACTTCTTCGTACCTAAATAGCTGGCATACAAAAATGTGTGTGGGATTATTCTCAGCTTCGCCGATGCACAACTTAGCCGGGAACTTTAAGAAGTCAGACCTGCGAAGTGAGCGCTCTCGAATCGCTCAAACGCTTCGTTGCACAGACGACTTCCTTCGAAAGGATTCACGTATTCCCCGACTTCTAATAAGAAAACTATTGTTGGAAAATAATTAAGTTGAAATACGTCGCGACAGAGTTGAACTGTTTAATAAACTACCTATAAGAGTTAGTTGTCATTTGTGTTGTGAGATTTGAGTTATGATGATGCAAACAACAGCAGAAAGGCTTATGATAGTGTCAAAGGTTATTTCTAAAAGGGCTTGTAAATTATTTTATTCTCATTTCTTTTTAGAAAGTTCCTAGTCTTACATTTTTATACTGTTACATTAGGTAAGTTTTGCTATAAGATAATGTTTATATAACTTTAAAGCAAATTTTGTTGCAAACAAAATTACAAGTTGAAAAAGACAAGTGTCGAAAAACCTAGCCCGTATTGCCAGAAGGGTGTGCGGGTTCGAATCCTGCTCGTGGACTTTTTCGACACTTGTCTTTTTCAATTTGTAATCAAGTTTTAATCAAGGACGGATGACCGTTGGAGCATCATATGCTAGAGTTGAGACCGCGTCTAGGCAAACGCAGAGTAGGACGCCCTGCAGCGCGATTGACCGACGACATAAGGAAGGTACAGACAATGGATGGATGCGGACTGCACAGGACTGGGATAGTTGGCGCTCATTACGGGAGGCTTACGTTTAGCAGTGGACGGCAACAGGTTGAAAAAAAAAACAAGATTTTCCTCAAAGTTTAATCAGTTCTAATTGGTATATGACGTGAATACCGAAGCACAACTGATATTACCAACTAACAAGGAAATTATCCATTTCACCCTAAAACACATATTGGAGTCATTACATACACACCTATAAGCACGACTATTATCCCCGAAGGGTTAGTCAGAGACTATTGGCAATGAGGATGGCAAAAGCAGTCCTCTACCATAGTCCACTTTTCACCAAATAGCGACTGCACATGTGCTCAGCGTAACAGGTGGTGAGCCCATCGCCGCTCTATGCTGTTGGTGTGTGTGCAGTCTTTTGTCCGTTAGTCGCCTTTTACGACACCCAATAGGGAAGAGAGGAGGTGGTAGTATACTTTCACTGCTACGCGATACGGTTAAAAATTAAAGATAGTCTGATAAAATGTTTCCTAAAAATTTTTTTTTTGTAAACATTTTATCCTATGTCTATATACCTAGGTAGCAGTGTGAATGCAAAAATTTCAATAATAAAGATATTAAAGATACTCGCGGTTAACCCTTGAGACCCTACACGTGACTCCTGTGTGGTGCTAAATGAGTGACACTGTCGAAGTGGTAGAGCTACGCAGCGTTGCAGGACAGATTGGGCGGGCATTACCTACTCTACGAAGGCAGGGGAGATCGTAGAGTACGTGCAAGTGAAGTCCAAGTTCTGTCTGAGGGTCGAGCGGTTGGAGTCGCGCCACAATGTAAACTTTAACTCATTTGTGGTGAGATCCCGACCGACCATCTGTCGACCTTTATGAAAGAGGACTATTGGCCGAAAGGTGTCATGTTTCGGCGATTCCGCGGCCGACTACCTGACACCGCGCAGCGTCACGCGTCACCGTCTATAAGTCTGAAATAGTGTAGTTTTAGTTAAGTATACTTTATATTATATATTTGTTAGTCTGTAAGGTATTTATTATATGGGCCTCGCTGTATTTTTACCATCTAGTACATTGTTTGTGACATGAAATAAATAATTATTATTATCATTAATATTATTATAATACCAGCGGGTGATTACCTTAGGCGACCCGCCCGCCTTGTTTGCCTCACATGTTCACATAAAAAAACTATTTTTACGCTAGCGGCAATAATGTCACTCATATATTGTCTACTTACAAACCAATATAAAATACAGACGGCATTACTGTCATCTGGCTGGCAGTGCTAGTTTCCGAACTTTCGCAACAAGTTACGTCTTGGCCTCAACTCGCTAATTAGTAATGTAGGGAGCTCGGCCTATTAACTCACCACCCCGGCACCCCGAGAAAACCGGAATTTATTTTTAATTAACTGATAAACAAAGCAGATTGCTTTTTTTTTTAACAAAAGTGAAGTACCAACCTACCGAGTAGTATTTTCTGAAGTTTACGTAACGGTTCACGGTAAACATTGAAATGGATCTTTTTTTCTCTATGATAAACTTTACTCACACTTATATTGCATTGCGTTTCTGTAACGAAGTAACGACGATGCATAAAATGTTTTTAGACGTTCTGTTATTTATTTATTTCCCAGCGGGAATCGAACCCGGGACTTTTGGGTCTGATAAGTACCTCATTTATTCACTGATAAGTACATTCCAATATCACAAAGGCTGTTAATGATGTTTTGCAGTGACGCTTACCGTCCGCGGCAAACGCGGCTCGTAAGCTATGTAAAAACGTAAGGCTTTACCGCGTCCCACTATGTAACGATACAAAAGCACTCAAAGCCCAGCCCGCGACGCTTACCAACCGCGCTGGCGGAAGCGTCACTGTAAAACCAGCCTAAATTACATAAGTCATTGGCAAAACGTCCCCCCACCCCCCTTTGTAACACTTACATCTATGCATCAAATAAAAGTACTTGAAAAGTGAAGCATTTTATTGTATGATAGCAAATCTGTCAGGTATTGGAGAAAACAGTTATTAAGAAGAAAATTAAAATAATAAATGATAATAGATAGATAGACAGATAATACTTTTATTGTAACATAATAAAACAAACATTAATAACGATATAAAAAATTCAAGTCAAGATTTTTATCTAAGATAGCTATGATAACTATCTTATCTATACTTTTCTAACTATATAACTACTTACACTCTAATTTTTCATTTTTTGTGATCATTATCCCTTTCTTTTTCTTATTTTTTCATTCATTCATCCGCTCGTTCATATTTGCTGTCCTTACAACAAAATACACTATTTATTTCGAAACTTACCATGTGGGAACTTACAAGGGGTGGGACGGCTTTCATACAAAAACGCCCATTCTTCTTTCACTAGTGAGTGTCACTTCATTTATTGATGTCATCCATCATCGTCACAAAACAAGTCAGTCGCGTAAACAAGCGGCATCCTCATTTAAAAGGAACTGGAATCTACAAGTCAGGAACAAGTTAGTGACAGTTCGGAAGAATCTAATTAGGTACACAAATTATTGTCACGTCATTGATCTCGTCATCGTCACAAAACAAAAGAAGTCAAACGCAAAAACAAGCGAGCATCGGATCTAAAAGAAACTGCGAACTATAAATCGCGTTAGTCAGCTTTGTTTCAGCGAGGACGTCATCGTGATATATCATGCATGTCGTGTCTTGGGACTTCTATATTTCATGTTTGTCGGACTGAGGCAAGCGGGGACTACGGCCACCTGCGCTCGGTCACGAGACAGCGCGCCACTGCGACTGTTTTGCAACTAGAATGTAAATTTGTCACATGTAACGTCTGAAAGTGTCACTATTGCGAAAGCCTACATTATGAATCTCGCGAAATTGTACGTACAAGCCATTAGAATTCAATTCACACACACACCTTTGATATTCGAGCTCAATTGTTATTTCCTTTTGGTAATTGGTGTACTTCGTTGTGTCGGCGCTGAATATCAATGAAACTTAGGTACGGTCGGCCGAAAATGTTGGCCACCACCTTAATATTTAACAACATTAAGGTACATTTTCGCTTGTAACAATAAACTTTGCCGTGTCGCGTAGCGGCTATAGAATACTACTATTTACTCTCTTCCTTAAGGTGTTGTAAAAGGTGACTAACGGACTTAAGACTGTACATACATGTGAAATCGCTATTTGACGAAAAGTGGACTATGGCAGAGGACTGCTTTTGCGGTCCTAATTGCCTAGTCTCTGACTAACCTTAAGAGTAATGTTTTATATTTTAGCGTTTTATTAACGCTTAAATATACTTAAGTAAAATTTTAAACACTGAAAAAAGACTACAACCTCAGGCGGGAATCGAACCACGCACCTTCCGCATTCCGGGCGGCTGCCTTAACCACTTGGCTACCGAGGTCTGGCTTTCAACTGTCGAAATTTGTCAGTGCTTGATGCTTATGTTTTTAGTCAACATTGCTTCATCAAATCTTAGAAGTTTTCTCCTCTGAGATCCGAAAGAAATATTTTTACAAATATTTGAACATTCGGTTAAGATGAAGCTGCGTTTATAGATAAATGTTTTATATTTTAGCGTTTTATTAACGCTTAAATATACTTAAGTAAAATTTTAAACACTGAAAAAAGACGACAACCTCAGGCGGGAATCGAACCACGCACCTTCCGCATTCCGGGCGGCTGCCTTAACCACTTGGCTACCGAGGTCTGGCTTTCAACCGTCGAAATTTGTCAGTGCTTGATGCTTATGTTTTTAGTCAACATTGCTTTAAATATTCTTTCGGATCTCAGAGGTGAAAACTTCTAAGATTTGATTTGACTTTATTCAGCGTTTGAGATTTTACTTAACCTTAAGAGTATTTTTCACTCAGACGAAGTTTTGTCAGAACTGATAGATCAGTTTTTTCGCCGCCTGTACGTTTTCGATGACACTTGATTCTATTTTGTAACTAACAAAAGAGATTCTCTTACGATATTTGACGATGAGCATTTACGAGTACGTACTCGTACATCCCAAATATAGAGGCGTAGTTATATTTCTATCATCATCATCATCATCCACAGCCTGACTTCACCCACTGCTGGGTATAGGCCTCTCTTCGTATGTGCCACTATATTTCTATAGTAGCGTTTATTGTAGTTATTCCTGATGGAATAGCGATACAAATACATCTCGTCAGCTAAAAATAGTTATCTCTCTATAGAAACGATGAAAGATTTAAAACGTTAATCGCTTCTATAAAAAAAATCTCTGTGGGAAGGCACGTAAAGACACTGGTCCCGGTTGTGGTCGAAAGATGGCAGTCGTTAAAACCCGCCAACCCGCATTGGGCCAGCGTGGTGGGTTATGGCTAGTGTTGGCCAGGACTCGAGTTCTCTAAGTCCTAATTTAGGGGCTGGGCTCATTTGGGCAGAGTTTGCAAGACTCCGACTAAAATGAGTCCTCAGTTCTGTGCCTTGAGTCCTTTCGTCAAGTCCTAATGCAAAAAGACTCGACTCATAGAACTGAGCCTTTAATATGAAACTCAAGTTATTAAAAAACCTAACCTTTTTAATTGTATAATACTAATATATACTTTGCTAAGGTGTCACCTCCATGGGCAAGTATTTTTCCATAAAAAAATTATAGTAACTCTTTGATCATATGATCGAAGTAGAATCTTTGAACCTTTTGTTTTCCTCTTTGGTGCACTTTGGCTTTGGCTCGCTTGTGGAGGTGGCTGACAAACGCCTATATCAACAAAAAGGATATTGAACTCACCGTTTAAAAAAAGACTTCATCACTAGCAATGAACTCGTCTTTAGAGTCTATATTATTGTAAAGGACTCGAGTTCTCGAGTCATTTCGTAAGGACTTGTGAGTATTATCACTGACAAAAAGGCTTAAGCCCTCATTTACGAGTCCAGTCTCGAAAAATCGAGTCCAGTCCCTAAGATAGGACTTAAAGAACTCGAGTCCTGGCCAACACTAGTTATGGCCCAATCCCGATGTGTTGCCCATGTGGAAAGGTCTGTACCCAACAGCGGGATTTAATACGCTTATGATAATGACGATGATGCACGACATATAATACCAACTGAAGTTTTAGTAGAACAACTTCTATTAGTTCTACTACTACTAATTCTACTATTACTAGTAGAATCCAAAGTTCTCTTCTCTTCATCCAGCAAATTTACATAACTGGCTAAAGCAAAAAGAGGCTATCACAACCCATCGATCAAATTTGCCATCGAAGGAAAGACCCGTCGAGGAAGAGATCCTTCGAGGTATTGACCTTTCGAGGTAACGAGCCATCGGTGAAGTGTACCGTCGAGGTAGAGACATCGAGGTAATGACCATCGAGGTAACGTCATTCGAACTAGAGTATCAGACCCATCGTATACAGTATACTTCCTGACAAACTAACACCTTAGGGATGATATTATGTTGCTTCTTAATAATAATGAACATAATGATATTTCCTACGACACGGAATTCACAACACAACCTAATAATAGGTTAATTACGGAGACTAATGAAGTAATCAGAGGGCACTCAATCAAATGGCTTCCTAAATGAGAACAAAGACGAGATGTTTAAAGGATTGCGTAGGGCCGGGTTTATATTATATAATAAGGAAAAACATATAGGTATAATGTTTTCAATAATGTCAAGTTGGAGGTACCTCTAAGTTTACATTGAGACATCAATGACAGGATAGTGTATACAAGTTTACTTTTTATTTATTTTTATTTTTGGAATTATGGATAACAAACAGCCAAACGGTAACAGTATTGTGCGATAAAAACATTTTAGCCCATATTAACTTGGTCAGATCAGTTATCCACAGGTTTACAAATAGTTAACTTACATAAAAACTTAGACTACACTTATAGTAGGTACTTATATAGCGTAAAAGTTCAAGTACCTAGGTAACAATTTTATATGACAAAAAAAAGAAGAAAGAACTAACTAATAATACATACAAGGTCTAACAAAATCAATAAGCAAACGTTTAAGGACGGTATCTTATCTATACACCATTCTGAAAATAATAACAAAAAATGGGCTCCAGTTTTATTGTGACTTTTTAAAGTTATGTTTTCTAACAAACCAAATTAAATTAAAATAATGCACATCATGAAACATGCTGTATCTTTACCTACTAACACGCACGCAAGCGCAAACTTTTGTATAAATTAGTCAACTCAGTGTGCTCCGAGTTTCGTGTTCATGTTCAGCTATCTCTGTGTGCGTGTAGTACAGTACAGCTGTACGGGTTTGGAAAGGGTGTATTTTTTGGTAAATTATGATAATGTTTTGTTAATTATTTATTTATTTATTTATTTAATCTTCTTTGCAAAACAAAAACTGCAAAAGGCGGACTTAACGCCACATGGCATTCTCTACCAGTCAACCGGTAAGGATGTGGGAGACTAGAAGTAAGGCGATGGAACAAAACAGTTAAAGTAATAAAATCAGATAAGTAATTTCTTAATACAAAACATAAATACAACATATATTATAAACTACTTATATAAATATGATTCATAAATATTAAGTAAGATTAAGATTAAGATTATCTCAGTAACGAGCCTGTAGTTTTGGACCAAATTTGGTGAGCATGCTCAGTGTAACGTATAGATGCTCCCCTTAAACGTTCGCTTATTGATATTGTTAGACCCTATATATGGATACACTATTTCCTATTACATTGATATTGTTAGAACCTATATAAAGATACACTATCTATTACATTTTTCTTTCTTAAAATTTCCTTGTAAAGTATACAGCCTGTTTACTGTCCCAGTGACAGCAGGGCGAAGGCCTCCATTATTGAATTCAAAACATCGCTACAATTGATAAGTATTGGGTTAATCACCACGCTTGCCAAATGCGGGTTGGTGAACACAAACTCGGGCTATGCATCGGAAAATCCGAAAAATTACTTTGCCCGACCCGGGATTTGATATTGACCTCAAACTCAAACTCAAAATATATTTATTCAATAAACTCAATTAATAAGTAGGTACATTTGAATCGTCCAAATGTTTTTTAACCTTCCACCCATTCAGGACGTCATTTTTTAACTGTGTTAAAGAACGGGCGTAAGAAACCACAGCGCACAGAAGCATTTACAAAAAATATATATATAATTAAGTCGTTAACAGGTCATTAAATACAAAATAAAAATTTAAAAAATAATTAATAAATCTCCGGATATGGAGCCGAGCGCTAGATCACTCGGTCACCTACGCGTAATATAAGTAAGGAAATAAAACATTAATTACTTCTTTTTTCATTACGAAAAAAGTTAACTAACAGTAGTCAAATCTCATCAACTAACTGAACTATCTACTTACCTAATCAACCTAACTAACTAATCTACCACCAGTTCGGAATTTGGGAGAGTCTTCGACTGAGAAGAAGCTGGCAAGAAACTCAGGAGGCCTTACTTTTTTTTCCCTCTAAGTAACAAAAGTTATAATGTCGTAGTCAAGTCATATAAGAGGGAGGCAAACGAGCAGGCGGGTCACCTGATGGAGAGTAATCACCGCCGCCCATGGACACCCGCAAAACCAGAGGAATCGCCGGCGCGTTGCCGGCCTTTAAGGGAGGAATAGGTTTAAGGAAGGAATAGGAATTGGGAAGAGGGGGGGGGGGGAAGGGGCCTCCGGAACCCTCACTGGCCGGACGAAACACAACAGCACCAAGTGCCGTTAATTTACGCCGAATATTCGTGACATTTACATACAATGAACAAACAACAACATAATAGTTAGTACATTGTTACCCTAGGGGAGAAAGTAGCTTATTTACTAGCATTATTTTGATGAGCCCATCGCCGCTCTATGCTATTGGTTGTTTTTGCAGTCTTTAGTCCCTTAGTCACCTTTTACAACACCGAAGGGAAGAGAGGGATTGGAAGTGTCATTTTGATGAGCCCATCGCCGCTCTTTGCTGTTCGATGTATGTGCAGTCTTTAGTCCGTTAGTCGCCTTTTACAACACCCAAGGGAAGAAAGGGGTTGGTAGTATTATTTTGATGAACCCATCGCCGCTCTATGCTGTAGGATGTATGTGCAGGCTTTGATCCGTTAGTCGCCTTTTACGACACCCAAGTGAAGAGATGTGTTGTTAGTATCATTTTAATGATTAGTCACAATTACACATGTCAGAAAAACGATTCTCCCTAGGGAGGAAAAGTACTACTTTCTTCCCGCTCCTCAGGCAATTTCAGACCTATATTATTTCCGTGTATGAGGAATGAAAAAACAATCGAAGCAATTTGAAGTAGCTTTGCATGTGCTGACCTTGGAAGAGGATCCCAGACAAAAGATATCCACTGCGACAGTCCACTTTTAACCAATAAACCACTGCACATGTGCTCAGCGTGATAGGTGGTGAACCCATCGCCACTATGCTGTTGGATGTATGTGCAGTCTTTAATCCGTTAGTAGCTTTTTACGACACGAAAGGGAAGAGATGGAGGGGTAGTATTTATTTAGTGTGTCGCTAAACCACACGGCTTGGAACTATAATATTACATACATACATACTTACAATCAAGACTATTATCCATGAGGACAGCATAAGCAGTCATCTAAAATTGTCCACTTTTCACCACATATCGACTGCACATGTGCTCAGCGTGACAGGTGGTGAGCCCATCGCCGCTCTATGCTGTTAGATGTGTGTGCGGATTTAGTCCATTAGTCGCCTTTTACGACACCCAAGGGAAGAGAAGTGGTGTATTATTTCACCGCTACGCGACACCGTTAATACAATAATAAAATTAAAACTTGTCATTGCTTACAGGTAAATAAATGCAACTTAAGATCATATTTGAAAGACACAGACTGATTGGTAATTAGTGAGAGTTCTTAAAAGCTCTCAATGTAAAAGATATGTTACTTCAACACAGGTACTCGAGTAGATAAAATTACGGCAAATTTCGCTACCGAGCCAGTATCCCAGGCACGTCACGTGCGTAGGGTCCGGATGCACAAAACGGACAAGTGGGCATTCACACCAGCGTCTCGGGCGCGCCCACGCCCCACGTCGCGTCCGTGACCTGATACCGTGAATAGTGTGAAGGCGAGCGCGAAATTATGTGACTCTATGTTGCAATATGTACCGACGAATTGGGTTGCTTTTGAACCAAGTGTAACATACATACTAACATTATACATACAGTCACAGCTATTATCCCTGAAAGGTTAGTAACAGACTTTTATTTTTAATACTAAGCAAATAACCCCACTCCACCTGATTTTAAGTGGAAGTGAAGTCCAAGCGCGTGGAAAACTGGTGCAGCGTAAGAAACGTAACATCAGTCACCCTCACTCTGCCGGCTCAACAAAGTGCCTCTTCACGCCTCGTTCGAATACCCTATGTCATACGTGTGCTGGTAGAGTATTCTTCCCAATTTCTTTGTGCGTGATGGAATATTAGAGACTGTAAATTGGTCACTCCCGAGAGCAGCACGCGTACTCCTATGGAGGAAGGGAGAAGGAGGGATTAAGTCAGAGTTCTTCAGATCCTGGTAAAGCTAAGCAATAAGGACCGCAAAATCAGTTCTCTGCCATAGTCCACCATTCTCCAAATAACTCAGCGTGACAGGTGGTGCGCCCATCGCCGCTCTATGCTGTTGGATGTACATACATAAATACAATTACGACTATTATCCCCGAAGGGTTAGTCAGAGACTAGGCAATGAGGACCGCAAAAGCAGTCCTCTGCCTTAGTCCACTTTTTACCAAATAGCGTCTGCACATGTGCTCAGTGTGACAGGTGGTGAGCCCATCTACGCGACACGGTTATAACATATTGGTTAATCCTACTAATATTATAAACGCGAAAGTTTGTAAGTATAGATAGATGTTACTCTTTCACGTAAAAAATACTAAATGGATTTAGATGAAATTCGGCACACAAATAGTTTATAACCTGGATTAACACATAGGATACTTTTTATCTCGATATTCCCACGGGAACGGAAACCACGCGGGTGAAACCGCAAGCGGCCGCTAGTACTACATATTATTTATGCGTACGCCTCGCCGCGCGCCTTTCACTGCCGCGGCAAAAAAGGAATTGCAATATAAAACAGTAATGAATTTTCCGAAATACGATAATTGGAATGTTCGTTTTGAATAACACACCGGATTTTTTATTTTTTGTAGGTAAAATCGAAGAACTTCACGGCCGTCCACTTTTTGGCGATAATTGCATGCGCTCCATTCTCTGACCGCGTACCATACCTACAGTAGCATTTTCAATAATCTGCCATAGCCAACGTTAACCAAATATAATAAAAATAACCAAAATTAATCAAATAGCAACTACACACGTGCTCAGCGTGATAGGTGGTGAGATATCACTACTCTATGCTGTTGTATGTATATGCAGTCTTTAGTCCGTTAGTCACCTTTTAAGATACCGAGGGAAGAGATAGGTAGATATTCTTTTAATGAGCTACCACCACACAGATCAACCTTACTTTTAGTAATAGGTAGTATTAAAATACTTTTTTTTATAAATAGTTTCTCTCCGCCAGCGGCAGTCAAAACAATCATTATCCCTTTCAGAGGTACGCTACCTCGCGCGAATGCATTCAGTGAAGCGCCATTCAACTCGAATCAGCCCTTTCAGGCTCGTGCCGTATCCTCCGTGATCCGAAATTCTCAATAGATACTTCCACGTGCCAAAAGAAAAATCTCATATCAGTATGTTTTTTGTACAATATTACCAGATATGAAAGCCACTTGTCACGGCTTATATGAAATGATATTTTAAGGTGCAAATACACCCGAGAGCAATTAATCCTGGTCACTTAAAAAAACCTTTAAATCTCGGAAACTAATAATGATAGCTTAATGAAATAAATTGTGTTTAATAGACAATTAACTCCTTAAATGAAAGTAATAAAATTTATGACTTACCATATTTTATTTACAAAAATTACATAAAGAAAAAAAATAATGGCACTTGGTGCTGTTGTTTCGTCCGGCCAGTGAGGGTTCCGGAGGCCCCTTCCCCCTCCCTCACAATTCCTTCCTTAAAGGCCGGCAATGCGTTTGCGATTCCTCTGGTTTTGCGGGTGTCCATGGGCGGCAGTGATTGCTCTCCATCAAGTGAGCCGCCTGCTCGTTTGCCTCCTTCTTTTATAAAAAAAACTGCTTATCTCGCCTTAAAACAAAAATAATAGGAAACGTGACATTTTTGAACAACATTACGATTACGCGGTTTGGCATTGCTGTACACCAAGTTCCATATAGTCTCCCTTTTTCAAATTTGTTTTTTTTATGACATAACTTTACAATAGCTAAGAAGTTTTAATACCTTCATCTGAAGTATTTAATTGTCTATTAAACACAATTTATTTCATAAAGCTAGCATTCTTAGTTTCCGAGATTTATAGGTTTCTTTATTATGTTATGTGACCGGATTCATTGCTCTCGAGTGTAGTTAGTTATTTTATGTACGGACGACCTCTAAAGTAACTTCAAAACAGGGTTAGTTGGGGTTTTCTTCAGTTTCAATTTCACCCGAAAATATTACAATTTTTAATTACTGTGAATCAGTTTCGTTTTCACCCGAATATCACTTAGTAGTAGCGAGTTAGTGTGACATGGTTCTTAAAGTCAAAGTCAAAGAAGTAGCTTATTCAACATATGCCTTCACAGGCACTTATTGACGTCGAAATCTAATAAAATAGGTAACAGTTAACTTACATTTAGTTAAATCTTAACTACTGAATCTACCACCATACTAAAGTGTTAAACTACTTCTTAGACCGAATGCGTAGGTATTATTGATAATTTCAACATCATTATTGATTTTACTATCCCCTATAATACTTAAGAAAGCAACTGCCGAAGATTCTAAATCTTGATGTAATTGCAAATTAGGAGAGAAATGTATGCTACCCTTCTTTTATTTTTACATGTTTCGTTCATCAGTCAATCAGCGGTACAAGCAACATAGTCTTTAATAAAAAACTCCACAAGCTACTCCCTAAATTTTCATATAATTTTTAGCAGCAAAGCCAAAATGCGAAATGGACAAAAAACAAAAATATTCCCGTAACGACAAACCGCGAGCGTTATCATACTTGTTACTCTATTTTCGACCATATGAGGACCATATGAGAAACTGTACTGCTTAAATATGTACGTCCACAAAATGTGGATGACGTTTTTGTATGTACCTACAGGCTCAGAAGTAGACAATTTTTACTTTTTTTGTGAGTATTTACTCTTTTTTAGTGTGCGAGAATATTTATTAAAATTATTAACTGGTTATCTTTTCTTGATATCGAAATAAAAAACCGACTTAGTTAAACAGCTATTCGGGTAGTATTTGGAGTAGGAATGCAGTTTTTTCTCTATATAATGTCGACGTTATGAGTCCATACCCTATTACCCTATCTACCTATTACCTACACTATACCGACTTGACTTCAGCACGATACCAACTTTTGTAAAGATTACCCGTATTATCTACTATTACGCTGATTCACTATACGCGCTGCAAAAAGTTTCAGTGCGTCTGCGACCAAAAGCTCTTCCTTTCTAAAGAAAACAAAAGAAGCACGAATCAGCTAAATTTCTGAAGAAATTCGTCTCACAATTTCACTGTTTGGATTTGCGTAATTATAGCTACAAATGGAACCGCGACCCCGCGAAGATTTCCTGACTCGTTAACAATTAACAACACGACATTAAGGAAAGCCGCTACGCGTGTGAAATTAATGTTGAGCAGTGGGTTATTTTACTACAATTTAGCGACACCATTAACCCGAAACACTTAATGAAATTATATTGGACACGCGACAGTTTTTTAGTAGACGGTTCGATTAGAAAACTTAGGACCGGTCAATATTTTTCACCTTAAATGTTGTGAGCACTTTGAGACTCGTCGGTAACATAGCATTGTTCTGTGAGCTAGGAGAATGATATTAATCAAATGTCAGTGTTTTTGCTTGTTCGTCCCTCCTTTTACGTCACAACCAAGAACAACAGATAAGAGCAATGTTAGTGGCATTGTTGTTCCGACAGTTAGAGATAAGATAGCCAGTTCTTCAGCGGTTGAGGGTTCCGAGTGAAGTGCGTGGCTTTTTCGACACTTACCACCTGATCAGGTGAGACGGGATTGTCAGCATAGAGGGGGCAGATAGAGATTTTCATTCCTTACAAATACTTTTGTGACAGACCGAATTCTATACGAGCCAAACCGCTAGAGTTCCAATATTGCCTGAAGACCTCTTGTTCGTCGTACCATCTTTTTCGTTGTCGTTCACATCATCATCGCGTGACTAATCACGAACTTCGAAAAGCAATCTAGGTCATCACTCAATAAATAGACCGCAACGGTAAATACAAGTTGTATAAAGGATCAAAAATGGACGCTAACAATTCTAGGAAAAAGTTGGGTTGGTAGAAAAATAATATAATAAACCTTAAGCAGTTGCAATGAAACAGTATATTCGCTGATACCCGTCAAAGGGTTAAGACTACATCTACCATTTGAGTTTGTAAACGCAGTATTATTCGCATTCGCTTTTGGAGTATTTTGTGAGAGTATGTTACGTTCCGTATTGTACGTCCTACCTTTATATCTGTGCATTTAATTGCGAGTCAAATACCAAGCTCTATACAATGCGAGCAATTGGCTTTATTTCATGGACCAATAACGAAAACACAGAATTTCATTAAGAAACTATAATTAGTCATCTGAGTCTATAAAATTCTTATCAATATAGCGTGATTGAGTAATATATTACTTACTTATAGGTGCTTAACAACAGACATTATAATTATTGGATTTGCGATTATGTGCCGAAATGAGCAGGTTACTATTGCTTTGTTGGGGCAACATTTTTATTAGTTTGTGATCAAAGAGTCGGTATTGAAACGATTCTATTGACTACTATTTGCTTTTTACTATTTTTGCTATTTACTATTTTTAAAAAAGTTTGACAGCTATAAATCTATTAAAACAACAAGCCTGCGTAACCCTCTAGTGGTTTAAAAATGAACTAAAAACGGTACAGCTGTTTGTGCCGTGATGCTCGTTTAAATAAGAACTAAAAATTATATCTTTTTGTGCAATACCTGTCAGAAATGTCTATCATATAGAATGTTCACTATGAAATATCAATATGGCATTGACTGAGAGTCAGTTCGCACTTCTTCTACTATGTTTGACTGAGTTTCTTTTAAAGATTCTGTAATGATCTTTGGAAATAGGTCTTATACCTACACGCAAAAATACTCATTAAGTAGGTAACAGTCGACACAACAAAAAAACATACTTAATTCAACTCCACTTTTTTCTTTTCTTTGAAGACTTAACTCAAGTTAATTAACCAAGCAACGAAAACCACAAATACTTAAAATTCCTAATATTCTATATAAAGAAGATGTTTGTATGAAAATTGTAACTTTACGACTGTATTCTTATGACAAATTTAACAAAATGAAAATATGTAACTTTACAACTGTCTTCTTATGACAAATTTGACAAAATGAAATCGTCACAATCTCATCCGATTATTATAAACGTTCCACTGCTCAGTTGTGCTTTGGCTCGAACTTCTTATGTGTAACTGTTTATATAAATAATTTAATATATAAAAGGCTGTGGATGGAGCGCCACGCGGCATTCTAGTACGATCGCGGTTACGATGCCGTAATTACGGCATCCTAGTATAATGTGTAGGCAGTGTATAGAGTGCCACAAGCGGCAACATAGTCGATCGGTTACGATGCCATAATTACGGCATCCTAGTACAAAGTGTATAGAGTGCCACAAGCGGCAAATTATCTCAATCGGTTCGGGAACCGTAACATACATTTTTATTTGCCATAATGTACAAAAGACATAATATTCAAAAGATATTTTGTACGGAGTTAAATTTCTGTTGTCTAATAAAAAAAAATCTCGAAATCCTATTTAAAACAAACGCTACGCTGCGCTTCGCGAAATTGTCTTAAATTTCTAAACTATCCCGTGGCCTACAGGAGTAGGGCAGATAGTATTTCTGTTGTCTAATAAAAAACTTTACGGCAGATTAGGCGGCGTCACTATTATACCGCAAAACTTACGGTTCCCGAACCGATTGAGATACAGTGCCGCTTTTGGCACTGTATACACTTCCTATATAAAATCACCTCGGCAGATGCTGTTTTATGCTTTTTATTCATTAAACTTTTCGAAACTTTGAAAAGCAATCTTTGTCATCACTCAATACTAAATAGGCCGCAACGGCATATACAAGTTGTCTAAATGATCGGAAATGGACGCCAACTCTGATAGCCTGTATGAGTTAAAGGAGTCTGTTTTGGGGTCGTTGATTTTTTGTGACTAGGTTTTTTAATTAGTTAAATTATTATTAACCGTGTCGCGTAGCTTTGCCTATAAAAACATCAAAATGTGAAATATATCAAAATGAGCAAGATATTTTTTTTACACTTTCTTCGCCATGCCAAGCCGTGACTGGATTTTATATTAAAAACAATCGTATTCAAAGACAAAGTAAAAGCTTAATAAAGTATAAAATTAAATACTTACATTAAGTGTTAGAAAAGTATACTCATATTTTATTGAATCCCGAAATACCGAAGAGACTTCGGAAAAATGGCTTATCCTATCCATGTGCTGCTTATGAACACTTCTGTACGAAAATTCAATCTACCTACTCCGATCACTGCTTATATAATTCCTTGCTATTTTTTTTCCACCTAGCAATTTTCAAAATATATTTCGGTCGCGTTCTGTAAAATTTTTGTTCTTGAAATATATTACATAAACGCTGTTATAAAGAAAAGATCTTGAAAAGGCATCCCCACAACAGTCTTTTACATAAAAAAATACTTAAACTCCCACGGACCTGCCCTATCTCCAATCTTAAGATCTAATCATGGATATCAAAGCCGTCGAAGACCTCTAAGCCTGCAGATTTGGGCGACAGTTTCACGTCTGACAAACAGTTCGATAAGGGAATTAACAAGGTTCACTATGGATTACTACAGCCTACAACGAATTAGATAACGACTTTACAAAGGATTATCATAAGTTAGCTTTAAAAGAAAAAAATATGGAAATATTTTTTTAACCCCATGTTTTACCCTACTCTATTTTGTATTTTTTTAATTTACATCTTAAAGAAATAGTAGTTCCACTGAATTTGTAAAAGTGAGCATATATATATATATCCTTACATTATATACTCGAATTTTCATTCCATCCATATTGTAACATTTTTGTTGAAGAAAGGCTTCTTTACTTATATAATAAAGAATTTCGAGATAAAGGGTCGCTCACAGAATAAACATTCGGACTTCTGTAGATCCATGCGTTATCCAACAGAAATCAGAATAACTGATGTGTCGGTACGTGGTCGATACCTTTGTATTCCAAAAACGGCAATGCAAAAGCAACAGCTCTGATGTTGCCGATGTTCATAGGCGGCGGCGGTGACTGCTCACCATGAGGCGGCCGCTGATGCGCCGCGGCCCGCCTGCTCGTTTGCATACTAATGGTACAGAATAATACACAAGCAGAAAGTTCCCTCTCGACATAATTGCAATACAATATCAGCCTTTGGTGCGCGCCAATACGGTCCAAAATAACTCTGCACCTGTACTCGTACCTAACTCTTTCAACGGCCGAGACAATCGAAAGTAAATCTTATATGTAAGGCGCTACGAGCGCGCGCCGCTGCTTTCACAAAATCCTGCTAGGCGATCTTGACGTAACCCGGCCGCGTGTCGCTCATAGGGTTGAATGCAAATACTGCAATATGAAGCGCTTGCGCCACGTAGGTACCTTTAAACACTGTAAACACATAATGCTTTTTCGTGGTTTGTTTGTTAATGATCAATACAATACAATATTATTAACACGTTCACTGCCAAGAGCTTAATACAAAAATCCCGCCAGGTGCCACACCATTTTTTTTGGATAATATTAATGTTTTATATGTGCATTCATAAAATATAAATTAATACTATTTTATATTTATATATTTCTCTTTAAAAAGGGGAATACTCGGATCCGAGTGGTCGGCGCTGTGGAGCCAAACACTCAGATCCGAGTGATCGGCGTGTGGGGTTATGTGGAGACAAACACTCGGATCTGAGTACTCTTTTAAACTGGTAAGTAAATTGGTTGTCTGCTAATTAAAATAAAAAAGTATATGAGTAAATGCCATAAGTATTTTAATTTTGATTCACAAAAAATCAACACTATAAAAATTATTTGTGTCATCAACAAAAAACTTCTGAACTAATCAGTGAGTGACATGAAAATTTAAAACAATAATTAGTGCAATATACATTAATGGTTTTACAATAAAATATAAAAAAACAACAGTTACAAATTAATTTGTTACATTATTTGACCAACTAATGATTTGGAGATAAAATTACGATAAAGTAGATTTAGGTTAGGTTATTTTTACGCTTAGATGGCCCTGCTTCACTATCCATTTTTTAATACAAAACTTTACACACGCAAAAGCGCTACAGACACACGTAATTTTAGTAAATAAATACTCGCGCCACAGGTGCCGGCGATACATAAACGTACCGCGCCGCAACTCGGATCCGCGTGTGCGGATCCTCGGACTAGGCGCGTGAACGCGGCGCTCGCGCACATAGGTATTAGCTTGTTTATCAAAACCAACGCAAGTTTTAACAAGTTCAATTACATGTCTATGTGTGCGTACGAAACAACGCGCGTTTGCCAAAGGTACCAGCAAGTAATAAACCAAACAAAATATTCGGGACGGTCACTCGGATCCGAGTGTGCGGCACCAGTGGAACGGCATGCCGAACACTCGGGTCCGAGTGTTCGGCAGTCAATGTGTTAAGGAAGTAATACTTAACCGCCAAAAATTGAAGTAGGTGGTAATGCCTATTATTTATTATGTGGCTATGCGCTGACAAATTAACTAAATTAACTTTTATTAGGTGCCTACCTTATACACCTAATCTACAACGATAACTGCATTGAATTTGTCTATTTCTCTCATCAAATTAGTTAAATCATTATCATATTGTCTAATAATACTACAAGTAAGTACCTACTTGTTTACTTACCTTTCAGGATTCTCGGGAAGTTTGTGAAAGGTAAAAAAATATCCTTATCTTTAAATTTCGCGTTAGTGCATCCGAAAGCAGAAAAGTAACGCTTTTGTTTCACCATCCTGTGAACTTCCCACTTGCGAAAATAAAATAAAGGTGAAACAAACTGCCGCGTCGTCGGTCGCATCTTGCGTACCTACTGCGTGCGTGACCCCTACTAAATTGTCCACGCGCGCAGACCGACCTCGTAGGTGAATAAGTCGACCGAATTACGAAGTGACACCATCCTGCTAATGGTATCAAGTGTATGCCAATTAAACGGCTAATACTTAAAAAAAAGTTAAATTAAGTAAAATAAGTGTTTCAGCCTCCTAGCACTTGGAAAGCTGTGGTCACTGCCTACCCATCCGGGAAACAGGCGTGGTATGGTAAAAAAAAGTGTAACTATCTACAAAAGTAGTTATTCTAATAAGTTATTTAAGAAAACCGTGTCGCGTAGCGGTTAAAGAATACTACCTCCCCCTCTCTTCCATTGGTGTCGTAAAAGGGGCTTACGGACTTAAGACTGCACATACATTCAACAGCATAGAGCGGCGATAGGCTCACGTCTACCTGTTACGTTGAGCACATGTGCAGTCGTTGTTTGGTGAAAAGTGGACTACGGCAGAGGACTGCTTTTGCGGTCCTCATTGCCTAGTCTCTGACTAACCCTTCGGGGATAATAGTCTTGATTATATGTATGTATGTATTCGTATGTTAATTAAGAAAAACTTACGGTCAGTCAGCTTGCCTGTCCATTAGATTTTCTTTGGGTGGCGCAAAAGCAGAATAGAATAGAATGGAATAGAATTATTTATTTGCTAAGAATATGGTTGGTTACAATTAGCTTGTCATATTTTTATAGGCTCACATATTCTGCCATGTAGACAAGCAAATTTTACAAAATAAATATTAATTAATTAATTATACAAAAAACATTAACATTGTTGCCATCATTATTATAGTATCAAATAGTAATATTGTATCATTAAAATCATTTTTATTAATTATTCAATTGTATTGGGTACTAATTATATAATTACAATTTATTTAGTTACTTACTTCTATTAATAAAAATTACATTAATACATTATTTGTTACAATGTAACACATTGAATAAATTATATGTATGTCAAATCTATTTACTTATCCTTAATAAAATCGGACACTGAATAGTAACACCTCTGGACTAAAAACTTCTGTTTGTCTGTTTCTAAAGGCGCTCAAATTAGGTTTTTAAAAATTATCTGGAAGGCTATTATAGAGTCTTATTGCCATACAGTAGGAGTAACTACTGTGAACTTTTAACCTTTGATCAGGTATGTACAGAGTATTGTCCCGTTGAGGTCTTCTAATTCTATGAATAATCTCACTTTGCTTTATAGATAACTGTGGGTGTTTATACTGACACTATAGAAATCACTTAGGTATATTTTTTTTATATGACATCTCCTGTCATTTTGATATTTCAACTTTCGTAGTAAATAAATGTAAAATTCGAGTAAAATTCACTAAAAATTATCATGGACCGTTTTAGTCCCCAAGAACGTGGAATAATCGTGTCAATGTTTTAACGGAATAATTCATCTGTGATAAAAACACAACGTGAATTTCGTCGACGATTTCGTCACCGTCCGGCACCGTTTGGTCGCACAATTCAACGCTTTGCCACTTGTTTGCCACCTTAGATTAAAACAAACCCTTTTTGTTTTAATCTAAGTTTGCCACACGCCTCGAAGCAACTGGTTCAACATTCGACAGACCTAGGTCTGGCAGACCAAGAACATGCCGTTCAGCCGAAAATATCGATGCTGTGCGCCAAGATGTGGAAGAGTGTCCAGAAACTTCAACAAGGCGACGTGCCTCGCAATTGAGAATATCCAGGCGGACTCTGCAGCGTATTTTGGTCAAAGACTTGAAGATGTTTCCGTATAAAACTCAGATGTCTCATCAGCTGTTGCCTACTGACCACCGAGCTCGTCTAGAGTACAGCCAGCGCGTCATAAACCTCAACCTTGAAGACGATGATTTTTCTTCAAAATTGATTACGAGTGACGAAGCGCATTTTCATCTCTCAGGGCATGTCAATAAACAAAATACTCGCTTCTGGGGCTCTGAAAATCCGCGCATAATTCAAGAAACACTAACTTAACACTTTAAACTTTAACACCCTCTAAAAATTACAGTATGGTGTGGCGTCTGTGCTGATAGAGTGATCGGACCCTATTTTTTCGAAGACGCTGAAGGCAATGCGATAACTGTAACTGACGAGCTCTACAGAACCATGTTACGTGAGTTCTTGATACCCAGTTTGGATGAATTGGCGCTGGAGCATATCTGGTTCCAACAAGACGGCGCGGGCGCTACAGCACACACAGCACGCGACTCTATAGACTTAGTGAGAGACGCTTTTCAGGCCGTGTTATCTCTCGTTTTGGCGATTTACCCTGGCCTGCCAGATCACCAGATCTCACCTGTCCCGACTTCTTTCTTTGGGGGTATTTGAAATCTGTGATTTATGTGAATAAGCCACAGACTCTCGCAGCCTTAAAAGAAAACATTCATCAAGAAATAAGGAACATATCGCAGGAAGTGTTACGGCAAGTTATGGTAAATGTCATAAATAGGGCTCAAATGTGCATCAACTCTGGAGGTCACCCTTTAAGAGACATCATCTTCAAATCGTAATGCGATGAAATTTCATGGCCTATATGAAAAACTAATTCTAGTTTTCTAATTTAGAAAAGATGTTGTAGCTGAACCAAATATGGTCATTACTTTTGCGCCACCCAGTATAAGCAAAACTTATGGACAGATTGTTTTAAACTGCAACTTCTTATAATGCCTCGGTGGCTGAGTGGCAAAGTTGGCGGTCTGATATCCGGAGGTCCCCGGTTCCATTTCCATGTTGGGCAAGGTGTGTCGGATTTTTCGATGCATGTCCGGATCACCATTTGTTCCCCCGGTATCGATTCCCTGCGTTTCCACTTCCCCCGGTATAGATTCTGCGTATCGATTTCCCCCAGTATCGACCCACATTTGACAAGAGATTAGCACAATGTTGCAGGGTGGCGTTTTATGTCCTCTTCTCTTCACAATATTCATCACTTCAATTTCTGAAAACCTTTCTTCTTCCTACCACCTATATGCTGACGATCTATAGATATACTGCCAGGCACCACTTTGTAATCTCGCTAAAGCTGTTCATACTACCAACGGAGACGTGGGTCGAATAGTTGATTGGAGTCGAGCCTTAGGACTTAAGGTCAATCCAAGGAAAACGAGGGCAATTGTGGTCGGCAGCTCCAGATTGCTCTTAAAGGTCAACTGGAAAACACTTCCCAAGGTCGACTTTGATGGAGTGACTATCTCCTATAGTCAAGCTGTAATAAATTTGGGTGTAGCTATTGATTGTCACTTGATTTGGGGGCCTCAGCTGCAAGCTGTCAGCCGCAAGCTTTACGCGTCTTCGGCATCTTTAAGAAGACTACGCAACTTTTTACAAACTGCCACTAAAATCGCTGCTCCTTACCATTTCAATATGCTGACGCCAGCTATCTTGATCTTACGGAGGGCCAGCTAAAATAAACTTGAGCGTCTTCAAGACATTTGTATTCGATTCATATTTGGCTTGCGTAGTCAAGTGTGTGTAACTCAAGTGGCTTCCTATTCGTCTTCGCCGGAATACTCACTTGCGGTTTCACCCGGGTGGTTCCCGTTCCCGTGGGAATATCGAGATAAAAGTATTCTATGTGTTAATCCAGGTTATAAACTATCTGTATGCCGAATTTCATCCAAATCTATTCAGTAGTTTTTACGTAAAACAGTAACAAACATCCATCCATACGTTCCCGTGGAAATTTCGGGATAAAAAGTATCCTATGTGTCATTCCAAGTTATAAACTATCTGTATGCCGAATTTCATCCAAATTCATTCAGTAGTTTTTACGTGAAAGAGTAACAAATATCCATACATTTTTACAAACTTTCGCGTTTATAATATTAGTAGGATTGTATAATCCCAATAACCCTTGCTATCTAAAGGACGTTTTAGTTTCCTTAATTCTTCTCACTCGCGCTCATTACGGTCATCAGAAAACCTAACTCTTACCGTACCATACCACTTTTTACGATAGTTCATTTACTGTACAAGCTGTTTGTCTCTGGAATTCGCTCCCAGCAGGTGTGCGCAACCTATTCACACATTTAAGGAGCTTGTGAAAAATTGCTACCTATACGCTCAACCACATCCTGCTGCGCAAAGCTGCCATTGTCAACTACTTTCTACCTGAGACTATTATGTTTAAGTATGTATGTCTACGTAATCATATATTTATTACACACACCTATATCTATTTATGTATACATTATTTATTTTTGGTGTTCTATTCACTTATATTTAAATTCCGTAAAAGTTTACACCTCCGATTTTCGAGTTTATAAGATCTCTTCATCCGACTGGTTGTCTGGAAGAAATTAATATAATATAATTTGTTTACGCTCACACTAAATATCTAGCCCAAGATAAAGCTTCTATTGAAACTCGTTAATATGGTTAAACTAAATAAATATAACTATACATAAACATAGAAGAACACCCAGAACCGAAATCAATTCAGAAAAATAGTTTTCTCTAAATTGACAGGACCGGGAATTGAACCTGGGACCTCAAAGATGGCGCAACGCCAAACCCAGCGCGTTAACCACTTGACCATGGAGGTATTCAAAAAATTAGTTATTAAAAGTAATAACCCATCAATTATTATTGTAGCGCAGACTAGATTTCAACTACGGAGGCTCTGCAGTACAGATATCTATTTTAATACTTTTTAGAGTTTTTGTTAAACAGTATCGTTGATATATTCCAGTTCGGAAAGTTCGTTCTAACTACGAGTAACTATTGATTGGCCCGTTGCACGTTGCGAACGCCACGAATGCTGACCTCACGTTTCTAACTCATTTGCGGTTCGTACTCAATTTTCATCCCAAAACATGGACCGATATGTCTCTACCTACGTCGTGTGATTAAGTCACTTTTATAATAATGATTAAATATTAATTTACTTAGTCAGTGTTTAAATTGGTTATTTTTATTGTAATCTGTGTATACTGTCCTGTCTCTGGTACTCTTCGGAGGCGAGATTTCCTATCCGCTACAGTTTTTACGGTGAAGCGGGTAACATAGTATAAACTATATTTTTATGATTATTAGTAGTAATTATGTTTTGTTGTTTTATTTATTACAACGTGATCTGTTGTTTTGTTTCCGATAAATATTTATTATCTCTCTATAATTTTAATTTTTAAAATATAATACATCAAATACAAAAAAAAACATTTATAAAATATAATAGTAAACTTATCCTAGGTTGTCACACCGGCAGCGGGGATAAACTCAAGCTATCGGATTGCATAGGGATGCAGAGTGAGGAACCTCCTGACAATACATGCCGTGTCAAGGAGTTATTATTATATTACTTGATACTTGATATTGATCAAAACTTTTATAAGTATAAGATTTTTTACTAGAAATAGACCTCAATACCGGTTTGAATCTATTCAAGTAAGTATTTATGCAAGATGATGGTTATTGACATTTTGGTTATAAGGTGTACATTTCGGTATGAATCCCCATGACAGTAAAACAAAAATTTTATAAGTAGTTCAGTTTAATTATGAGAAAAATTTAATTATGCCGAATTAATAATAGTCTAAGACAGGACCAGACATTTATTTCTTTTGAAATTAATAGAAGCAGGCGAAAAAGAATTCTTCGCTATTCAGATACCGGTGGAGTGCATTTTTTATGTTTACAACGACTACTTGTTCGCAGTTCATTAGTCACATTGATGAAATAAAATCAGGCTCGGTACAAAATTCGTTTTTAATTAAAAATATAAGCTATTTTCAACAATGGCATTGAAGTGCACCATAAAACAATCATTTTATTCTACTAAATTGAATTATAACACATTTTTTTTGTTTATTTAGGTTTGCGTCGGCCGTTTTTCATCAGGTGGACCGTATGACTTTTTAAGACTAATAAGTGGTTTGTCCAGCTCGAATTTTATTTCAGTACCCCATCTACCAACCCGGCATTGAACGAGTTGCTTAACTTACAAGATCGCAATCAGCTTGCTCTGTTTAATATTTAATGGATATTAAGACCCGTAAATAAATACCCCACAATGGGCTAGCTGACTAAATTTCAAAATCATATAAAAACGATACCTTTTACCTATTTTATCCTAAAAATACATTATTTTTCGAAAAATCGATCATTTACAATATTTATTTTGCGTTTTTAAAATTTACCGCAAAAACGTTTAATATCGCCATGTTGAGTAAATGACGTCACGCCGCGTGCCAAACATTCGTTTCGTTTGAGGCTTGTTCTATAGAAATGTCACAGCAATAAACTGACATTTGGCACGGCGTGACGTCACGGCTTTTGATTTCCGTTTAATGTCATATGCTGAATGCGTATTATTGTCGATTTTTTTCTTTAAAAATGATTTTTAATAAATAATCTTAATTTTTATAATGAATATTTTAGATATTTTGTGTCTATAAATCATAATTGATCATCAGAAATCCAATCCACCCGATTTATTCTTAGTGGACACAAACCTATTGTTACGAAGACTTGATTTCAATAATGGAGGCTTCTTTGCCCAGTAGTGGGACAGTATACAATGTGTAATGTCATGCACTGTACAAACTTTAGGGGTGGATTGTAAGCTCAAATATACATCATAAAAAATATTTAAAAAATATAATAAAATAGTGGGATTTACGTAGTAAATTTGTTTTTTTTTATCAAAAAGCAAACGAGCAGATGGGTCACCTGATTGAAAGCAATCGCCGCCGCCCATGGACACCCGCAAAACCAGAGGCGTCGCAGATGCGTTGCCGACCTTTAAGAAATGAATAGGGTTAAGGAAGGAATAGGAATTTATTGTGAGGGGGGAAAGGGGCCTCCGGAACTCTCACTGGCCGGACGAAACACAACAGCACCAAGTGCCATTATTTCACGCCGGATATTCGTAAGAGGGTGGTATTACCCCGGGCGAGCCGGCCCAATGCGTGCTGCAACGCAGCGTGGCTGGTAGTAAATTGGTCACTATGTGTTTTTTTCGTCCTTTTTGATGTTAAAAACCGATATATTTGTTTTTTTTTCTACTGATGTTCGAACTTTTGGCTATTTATTGATTATAATTTACTTGCGACAAGTTTCACCTATTTGAGAAACGTTTTTTTAAGTGAATATAATTGTAATTTTTCGTGATATTGTTTACACGCACGCAAAAATCGAAAATAACAAAATAAAAAAGGTTGACATTTCTAAACTAATGAGTTTAGAATTTTTTATGTATAATGTTTTATTATGTATTTGTGTGTAGAATCCACCCCAAAAGTCTGTACAGTGTATGCCATTATACATTGTATAGATAGGCTATGTATACATAATTCAGTTGTATTATCAATACAACGCAAGTTTCAGAAAGGAATAGATGAAAAAAGCGATTATTTACAAGTCAGCAGTAGTCTTAGTCATGCAAATATAAGAGCATTCTATGACTTTATTAACTTAAACACGGAACTAACTTGGCTTCGGAAAAAAATATGATCTTTCTTTCCTCTGCGGCGTTAAGTTGGCCCATTGTCTTCAAAGCGATTTGAAAGTTTCAGCTCGTAATATTCTTAAGTTTGTGTAAAATGTGTTTCCTTTCATTGCATGTTGATGACTATTTTGCGTAATCCAGCATTCATACACGCATGCATACACGTACCAAAAAATCTAGATGTAAGTACGCAGCCCAGCCTTATAATAGTCTATAATAGGTGTATGTCCCACTGTTGAGCGAAGGTCTTTTTGATTAAAACCATGGCTATCGGTAAAAAAAATTAAAATTAAAATGGCTTAATCAGCACGCTTACCAAATGCGGAATTGCAATAACAAACCAGGGTTATGCATCGAAATTTTCGAAATTTAGTCACTCGAGCACAGATGTATCATGACATCGTAAGAAAAACAAAAAAATTAAGGCCTGTTTTTTACTTGAGCATATTTTACAGATCACTTTTAAGATGAATCCGCTGTTTACACGTTTCAACATGATCATCATCCCGTTCAACTACCGGTGCCTCTTCAAACGAAACAACAAGTCGATACAGTATACACTGACTTCTGTAAGGCTTTCGAAAAAGTTGATCACGCAATGTTTTTATAAAAGACATCTTTCAACGGAATTTGGGTTAACCTACTGCACTGGTTTCAGTAATATGTCACGAATAGGACACAGAAAGTGGTTATCAATGGTGTCTCAACTCATGCCACATCTGTAACATCAGGTTCAATTTTATGGGCCCCTGCTGTTCATTTTGTACATTAATGATATAGGTTCTTGATTCGTTCACTTAAAGTTTTTGTTGTATGCAGACGACTTGAAAGTATTAAAAAAGTTAACAATTTTGATGATTGTATCAAAATGCAACAAGACTTAGATCAACTTCCAAGCTATTGCTCAACAAATAAGCTGCAATTAAGCCTTTTAAAGTGCAAAGCAATTACTACAAAAAGCTAAATGTTACAGCATCTACTTAAACTTAACGTTACTCAACTTGAAAGTGTCTTGTCGATCCGAGACCTCGTTGTAATATTAGATTGTAAGTTGCACGTAAAAATATTGACCATATAACTAATAAAGCCTATCAGTTTTACTGGTTTGTGATACGCTCTTATTTAAATTTCAAAAAATCAGTAATGTACAACATATCTACCAGTGTTCAATGTTCTTGTTTCGATAAAAAATTATTTACCTCTATTGTGGACAATGTCGTTGGTTACACAAAGAACTAATTTGTTGTTTATTTTTAATTTAGCTGGTATTGTGTAACGGTTTATTGTCCTAAATAAAACGATATAAAATAAAATAATATAAAAATAAAAGATGCCACTATAAGATATTAAAACGTTGAAAAAAAAGAGTAATGTAGTCATTACTTTCAGGTGGGAAGATAGGCATTTTTTATTAACGCCTAATTAATCAATGATGCAAATTTTGACAAAGATTTCACAACTCAAGGTATACCAGAATAAGAACAACCTTCTTGAAGACATTCCTTTTATTATAAGAGCGACTCAACCTCGCTTACAAGCGACTGGGATAAGAAACAAGTCCAAGATAAATTAAGCGTTACCTGTCTTACTATGAAATTGCGATTAATTATATCTCTTCTTGTCTCCTTTATTCTTTGTTTGCACATCGTAAAAGAAATGGCGAAATCATAACATTTCTATCTGTTATTAATACGTTCAACGTAGTGATTTTTATGAACTAACAAAAATGCAGAATCAAATAATACCATTACTAAAAAGTACAAGATTTACTACTACAGAATAGCTGAACGCACATAATCCCGTCGAAATGGCAGGATCTTGTAGTAAGTCAACGAAATAACCAGAAACCTGAATGGATCAGAAAAAATATGGAAGAGCCGGTGTTGTAGGCTTGAACATTCCGGACATATTACGGAGCAAAATATCCGTGCTACATGATAGCAGGTATGGATAAAGTTTTATTAGAATCTTTGGGGGAGGGCAATTACACGCATGGAAGTAAAGTAGATTAAAGTATGGTATTTTGTTCAGATACTTACATTACTTATTAATCGTTGAATCAACTCATCATAACGATTTTGTGTCGGTTACATTTACGTTTTCAGTGTAGTTTTAAGTTTTTATTTATAGTTAATTTAGTGTCGAAGTTTGCATTTGAACCTTTTAAGGTTTTTTTTGTGTACACTATGATAAATTCTTAAACATTAGTCATAATCTATTTTGTCTCTACCTGAGGCATAATCATAATTTACACGAGCGTCACAAGCAAACTAATCGTAGGGCCTCTAAAGATACACTTTACTTGCGTATTAAACTTAATAGATAGCCGCACATAATACTTACAACCAATAATATAGCGTAACTAAATTAATGTCACGTCAATGATAATTACACAATACCTATATTATAAGGTAAATACATCAGAATATAATATAAAACTATAATGGTCCCTTACTAGAGTAAATAATAACAGGATTATTTACCATGTCTTATGATAAAATTATAAACACTGAAAAAAGACGACAACCTCAGGCGGGAATCGAACCACGCACCTTCCGCATTCCGGGCGGCTGCCTTAACCACTTGGCTACCGAGGTCTGGTTTTCACCCGCCGAAATTTCTCAGTGCTTGATGCTTGTTTTTTTTAATCAACATTGCTTCATCAAATCTTAGAAGTTTTCACATCTGAGATCTGAAAGAAGAATTTTTACAAATATTTGAACATTCAGTTAAGATGAAGCTGCGTTTATATATTAATGTTTTTATATATTACTATTTCTTTCAATGTTGACTAAAAAAAAACAAGCATCAAGCACTGACAAATTTCGACGGGTGAAAACCAGCCCTCGGTAGGCAAGTGGTTAAGGCAGCCGCCCGGAATGCGGAAGGTGCGTGGTTCGATTCCCGCATGAGGTTGTCGTCTTTTTTCAGTGTTTAAAATTTTACTTAAGAATATTTAAGCGTTAATAAAACGCTAAAATATATAACAACATTAATCTATGTCTTATGATAAGGAATTCTACTAATATTATAAACGCGAAAGTTTGTAAGTATGGATGGATGTTTGTTACTTTTTCACGTAAAAACTACTGAATAGATTTTGATGAAATTCGGCATACAGATAGTTTATAACCTGGATTAACACATAGAAAATTAAGACTTTTTATCCTGATATTCCCACGGGAACTGGAACCACGTGGGTGAAACCGCGAGCGACCGCTAGTATACAATAAAATAACGCGAATTTGGTTACTACCAAATTACAGTGCGGAAAATGTGTTGAAAAAATGTCAACTCGTAAGAAGTGTACATGTCACCGGTATGTCAAATCCTGTGTTTCAAACACATGATTTGACATACCGGTGCACTACCAACATGCTATCATTCAAATTTTACTCGTCTTTGTAAGCCAACACGTAAAAATTATTCATAATCAAGAATGGTTGGTAGGTAGATCTTTTCACGGAATTAATTAGAAGCAAAAAAACATTAATTAGAAAATAGCTCCATATAAAATTAAAACAAGAGCACATCTTTGCGTGGGGGATGCAAACTACAAAAGGCGTCGCGAAATTCAAATACCTCGGTTGTACGATTGCCGATACTCATACAAGAAAGCAGGAGATCGACATCCGAATACAAAATGCTTTTGCGATGCAGCGCTGCCCTTCACTCAGTACTAGCGTCCGGGCTTCTAAGCAGAGCCGCATCTACAAGACGCATTTACAAGACGGTTATACGTCCTATCTTAGTCCACAGCTGTGAAACCTGGACGCTCACGCAGAGAGCAGAATATAAACTCCTAGTAACCGAGAGGAAAATATGGCGGAGCATTTTAGGACCAACGAGAAGGGAGGATGGCAGTTGGAGAATCCGGAAGAACTGCGAGGTCGAAGAACTTGTGGCGCAGCCCAACATTATGGGAGAAACCAAGTCACACAGACTCCGCTGACTGGGCCACTTTGAACGCATGGAGGAGGATCGAGCGGTGAAGCGTACGTACTTGGGAGTGCCTTGTGGGACATGGCCGGTCGGACGCCCTAAGTAGCGCTGGAAGGATATGGTAGCCAGGGACGTATTTCGAGTTGCTGGGGCCTATCAACGTGCAAGAGGCTGCACAAGACAGGGAGCAGTGGCGTTATCTCGTGTCGGAGGCCAAGCACTTCGGGTCGCTGAGCCAGCGGAGTAAGTAAGTATAAAGTTAAATCCAGTCAGTTAGCAAGGTATTTAATTAGTTTTACATAATACGACACGGGCATTGTACAATATTAAAATAAGATTATTAATTTTAATTTAACATATAAAGCGATTGGTATTTTGCTAGTTATTTCAGAACGCAGATAGCGCAATTTCAAACTGCAAATTCTTTTACATTCGTTAAATTATTATGTTCAAATTATGTTTTGAATTATAGAAGTCTTGTAAATTCAAGTACAAATGGCGAACAATAACGTCATCTACTGAGAAAGTAGATGATTAAACGTCGATGAGGCTTCCTGAATGAATCTAAGCCACGTATAGCCCATGTGCGCTCAGCTTGTTATCATAAATCCTTAATAAATTTTAATATCAGTATGTGAAAAAAATTATATGCACAATCAAGCTCATCTTTTTTTATGTTATAAACACATGATTGCTCATAGCTTAGCTGAGGTAATACATTTTTTCAACGTTTCGTGAACTTCGTGTTTATTTGAGCGTTATTAACACGTGACCGTGTCTCGTAGCGGTGAAAGAATAATACAACTTCGTTTCTAATTCCCTTGAGTGTCGTAAAAGGCGACTAACGGACTAAAGACTGCACATACATCCAACAGCATAGAGCGGCGATGGGCTCACCACCTGTCACGCTGAGCACATGTGCAGTCGCTATTTGGTGAAAAGTGGGCTATGGTAGAGGACTGCTTTTGCTGTCCTCATTGCCTAGTCACTGACTAACCCTCCGGGAATAAAAGTCATGATTATGTATGTTTGTATGTATGTATGTATTAACACAATAATTTAATATTACGAAAAAAGATACACTTAATCTTAACTCAGTATGGACAAAGACGGTCTTACCGCTACAAGCGATCTCTTACAAACAACCTTCAGCATTGGTCTATCGTGGTGGGTTATGGACCGATTTATTCATGTGGAAATTAGGCCTTTCCAGCAGTGGAATGTAAGATTAAATTTTCTTTCAGTATATAATTTTTCAGATTGTTGTTATGTCTGTTTTATTGGTTTTCATCAATCTTGAAGTATTCATAGTAGTTCCAAATAGTTCTATAAAACGCATGCAATGGTAGTGACCATGCTTGCTTCACCAATAGTCCAAAGTAAATTTTCCACAGTTGGAAAGTATTTATTTTATAAATTAACAAAAGCCACTACCGTTAACCTACTCTTGGTCGAAGAAGGGTGGTCAAACAAACAACTGTGGTTGTATAAAATAGGAATGGACAGGAGAGCAAGTATCTAGTACATGCCAATTGCACCGCGCACAGACGTGAAGCTAAATTCCTCTCTGACTCATGTAAGGTGGACCAATTAGATACGGCTAGCCACGTTTACTTCGCTTTTAAGCCGCAGGCACGAAATCAGCGGCGGGCCGAGCGATGGCGACAGCGGAGCGGCGCGATCAAGCGGAGCCCCGGCTCGCTTTCGCCCATTTCGTGCACGTCACTTTACAATACTACTGCCTAGGTCTCGACCTTCTGTACAACAGTTATCTCTATAATAATAATATATAATAATATTATAAAGAGGAAATATTTGATTGTTTGTTTGCATTGAATAGGCTCCGAAACTACTAGAGTGATTTGAAAAATTCTTTTACCGTTGGGAAGCTACACTATCTCCGGGTGACATAGGCAATATTCTATTTATGTAAATAGAATATTGCCTATGTCACCCGGCCTTAAATGTCTTACATTGCGAAAACTATTGATGATAGAACAAAATAATGTACTACGACTTTGCAGAACACATCATTATCAACAAAAAGTGTCGCGACATCATGTCTCACTAGTTATGTCACAATAAGTGTTCTTTTTTTTTTAAAATTTAATTGATATCCCGCCGCTAGAAAAGGCTTTTTATTTGTACCATGGTTTGTTCAAAGCGCGGCCTACCTAGCCTTAATAGGCTAGGCAGGACGCGCTTTGAGTTTTTCAAACCATCTGAGACATAGAAAATAATGGTTTAAATTGTAAAAAAATATATATTAGTTAAGGATCTAATCTAGTCAAAGTAGCATTCCGTCACAAGATCCAATGAACTTTCCTCGACAGAAAAAAAACCCAAAGTTACCCCTTTTTGTAATGTTTTTTTTTTTCAATATATAACTAAACTACTGATGTTTTACATTTAATTTTTGTACCTACTCAACTAATGATACAAATATTTCGCAGCAGAGTATTTTTTAAAGTCTATACTTTTAGGCAAAAAACCTATAAAACGTGCCTATTAGCGCCGCTTCGCTGTTACACCTGTCCAGTACCATCGTAACGACGAAAGAGCAAGAAAGAAGCGCTCAAAATACCTCGCCTTACATTCCTGGGAATAGTATTCAATGAGAGATTTGATTTCATCTTTCATTTCATTCAGACGACGATTTCATTTCATTTTATTTGAAAAATGTACTTTTAATTACGCCGCATGGCCCGCTACGCCAGCTGCCATCGCTCGGCCGCCGCTAATTTCGTGCCCGCGGCCTTCATCCAAATGCCGTATAGGTTGGGATTGTGATATAGGTAAACATTTTTAATTAAAATTTGTTTGGATCACGATCGTGAAAGTTGAACAACTTCTACAATGTCAGTTCACAGGATGGGTGACGAAACTTAATAAATTTTAAAGTTTTAATTTTTGATGTGCAATTGTTTATGAAGTTTGCTAGGCTAGGCAGGCTGATGACAATGATAAATACTTGAAACTTTAAATCATCAGTACTGTAGTGCTATGATACTCGTATATTAATTGATAGATCAGTTGTATAAATAAAGATGACGAAATAATGTATTATGTTAGATTCAAGTTCCGCCAGAGAGAGTACCTAGATTTATGATTATTGTATAATAATAGTTACCTATTTTGATGTGCAATTGTTTATGAAGTTTGCTAGGCTCGGCAGGCTGATGATGACAATGATAAATACTTGAAACTTTAAATAATCAGGTACTGTAGTGAAGTAACTGTAGTACCATGATACTCGTATATTAATTTTTTTTTTTTTTTTTTTACTAGGTATGGGTTTGCTCTTGATCCCAATCAAGCCCAGGGGCTAAGACAGGATCTATGATGGTGCGAGTTTACCCAGAAGGTGCCTATTTACTCTTACTTTGAAGATGGACGGGTTATATGTACTCGGAAACACAGACGCAGGGAGGGAGTTCCACTCCTTTGCTGTACGCAGTATAAAAGATGTTGAGTAACGCTTTGTGCGACATTTAGGAATATCCACCAAGAAAGGGTGGTAGCCCGCAGTGCGCCTGGATGTCCGATGGAAGAAGGGGGATGGCGGTATGAGCTCATGCAGCTCCAGAGCACACTCTCCGAAGTACAGTCTGTAAAAGACCGACAGACAGGCAACTTTGCGGCGGTGAGCTAGGGTGTGAAATTTGCTCTTCACTAGTTCTTTGTCGCCAATTAGCCTCTCAGCTCTGCGTTGAATCGTGTCCAGTGCAGCTAGTTGGTATTTAGCTGAGCCGTCCCACAGGTGACTGCAATATTCCATGCAAGATCGGACTTGAGCTTTATAGAGAGTTAAAAGCTGTCCCGGCATGAAATATCGCTTGACTCTATTTAAGACGCCCAGCTTTTTAGCTGCAGTTTGTGCCTTGGACTCGATGCTGGTGCCGAAGTTGAGGTCTGAAGACAACTCCATGCCCAGAAGGACGAGACTATCGGTAACAGGCACAGATGCACCCCGAAAAGTAGGAGTCAGGTTAAAGGGACTCCTTTTAGCGGTGAATAAACACGCTTGCGTTTTGGTGGCGTTGAAATTTACCAGGTTACTGTCACCCCACTGGTAAACGTGAATTAATGTCTGGTTCGTTCGCTCAACCATGGCCTCTCTCATCAACATCACGTCATCACCACTAGCTTTTGCATCCGAAAGGAATCTCTCTACGACAGTACTGTCATCTGCATACCCAACAACTCCCGGTATCAACAGGTCATTGATGTGCAACAGATCAGAATTGATAGATCAGTTGTATAAATGAAGATGACGTAACTATTTTACAATAAAAGAAAATAACGTACACGTTGAAAAAATCTACTGCCTCTGTACTGTCTCAGTACGATGTTACCATCGTTCTGCAAAAGATTATAATTCCAAAAAAATTATACTTTTTAATCATTTTTAATCAATACCTAATCTGCCCTGCATACACGCACGGGTATCGCGATTCTCATTAATACATGCAGTTTTCCAATTGGAATTTTCCAAACTAACCACTAGAGTAAACGGGTGCCCAACTAATGAATCTCGTGCGACGTGAGGGTAGAATAAACAGTGTGAGGGCGTGATAAATCTAAATTCGTCCATCGCAGTGCAAGTGCTGGAAACCCGGATAGCTGTAGCTCACGGTGACGCGTACGTGATACTCGGTTTATTGCCATCTGGCGAGTGATTGGATAACTTAGGGGTGGACGCGCAAACAACGTGAGTTACATTAGTAACGGCTTTATTTGTTTAAGCGGGGTTTGATAAATATTGCAGTTGTTATTTTGGAACGATATTTTTAGATCGTGCTTTGTTTTAATTTCTTCTTTACGTTATACGGAACTGCTGCCTGGTGAAACACAAACAAGTAAAAATTACTGTTAGTAGGTACTCTCGAACAGGTTCTTTGGGTGCTGAGCCTGATACCAAGAGTAAGTGAAGGTTTTTTCTCTTTAATTTCTCTCTGTTTTGGACGGATCAAACTAAGATGTCTGGCCAACACTAGATACACCCTCTCACGGAATATATCTGCGTGAAACAATGGCATTCGTTGTTTGTTGTGTATTGTCCGGTGAGTAAAAATACCGTTTCGAGGCCCATTTCTCCCCATATTATTATGATGAATTATTATTAAAGCGCTATTAACACATTAACAATAGAGCTTAAATCGTATTTAAACCATCCGGATATCTAAAAGTTTGGTTTTACGCCACTAAATAAAGCAAACATGAAAAAAGCTACTTGATTTTACTTACTAGTTTACACAATTTGTCGTATTCAGCGCAAGCATCTATGTATATTAGATAACAACAAATTAATCTGCTCTGCTACAAAATTCTTAGGCTATTATTGAAATATAGCTTGAACGTGTTTTTCACTGAAAAATGAAAATGTTAAATTTTTTTATTTGTTTTGGTAATAATAATAAAAATCCGTCATAGTCATTTAGAAACTTTTTTTATTAAATTAAATTATTTTTCTTTTTCAATTACTTTTTATTATTTTTCACGGAGCAACAGCAAATAATTTTATTTGCGCAGACCGCATATTCAGTCTCAGTTCATTCCTTATCGCATCGTGCTCGCTATCTCTAGGGGTTTAAAGCCGGCAAAGAGGACGGTATCTTAAATGTTCCATACTAATACCCAAGATAAAATTAAGTTTCAGTTACTAACCTCATTAATATTAACTAGAACAAAATTAAATGTTACACTTTAGTCAGAGATCCGTGTAAAGTAGCTCTAGCGTTTATTTTATTTATAATTATTTTTTAAGTCTGAATAAATATGCAAGTAAGTACTAAAGAATTTAAAAGAATGACAAGAAATAATTGAGTATTTCACAGAATTAATATTAAAATCTATCAAACAAGTTATCCATTACAATCTTCATATGAAACCCAATCTAGATATTAAACTGACAGGTTTTAATTACGTACCTATATAAAATTAAATGAAGTAGGTACGATATATGTTCGCCCGCAGTCCCGCAACGTATTAATTTAGAAATGTGTCTAGCAGTCTGCTATTTTTATTTGTTTGATTAACTTTATTCATTTTAGCAGATGGCATGGAGAATCAGTCGTACATAGTAGATAGATAGATAATACTTTTATTGTAACTTAATAACACAAACATTTAGACATAAAAGAGCAAAAATACAAAGTTACAATTTGGCAGTCGTATCGCTTAAAAGCGATTTCTGCAAGACAACTAGCAGTATTCAGGTGTTTAAATAAGATGCAACTCAATCTAGCAGAGCTGTTCTTTCGCTATATTTTGCCAATATCTATACTATATTTTAAATAAGTGGTAGAGCCACGCTGCGTTGCAGCACGCATGGGCCGGCTTGCCCGGGGTAATACCACCGTCTCACGAATATCCGGCGTGAAATAATAGCACTTGGTGCTGTTGTGTTTCGTCCGGCCAGTGAGACTTCCGGAGGCCCCTCCCCCCCCCCCCAACCCTCACAGTTCCTATATTCCTTCCTTAACCCTATTCCTTTCTTAAAGGTCGGCAACGCATCTGCGACTCCTCTGGTTTTGCGGGTGTCTATGGGCGGCAGTAATTGCCCTCCATCAGGTGACCCGCCTGCCCCGGTGGGGGTACATCTTTGTGTACTTGGTTTGGTGGCAGGGCATGTTAAGATGGCCTGGCTATACAACCATCTTATCTAAAGTCTGGCGCCATAACGACAATGTTAATACCATTGTTGTGTTTCGACAGTTTATAGATAAGATAGCCCCCACGACACGGTTAACCCGAGTCGATGTACCGTGCCTCTTAGATGCGCCCTCGGGTTTCCCGCTCTTGAACCGACTCGAACCCCCAGAGAATCTGGGGAGAATCGGAGACTCGCTTGCGGCGAGATGCCATCCCCCGCCAGAAACCCTCTGGGGAATTTCGGTCTCATGGCTTGACGAATCTGTAAGTTTCTCGCCGCCCCTAAACAAGCCCGGTTAAGCTGTAAAGGTCATCTGGGACCGACGACCGAAAGTGTACTTGCTGCATACTCCAAAAAAAAATAAGATAGCCAGTTGATTGAGGATTCCGGATGAATCGCGCTGACACCTTCGGCCTTATCGTCACTTACTATCAGGTGAGATGAAGGCCAAGTACTTACCCGTAGTGGATAAAATAAGGTCTGTCATCTTATCATAATGGGCTCGGGTCTTTACATAGGGAGTTTATTTATTATGTGTGCCAAATAGCGTATTTTTTTAATTGTTTAATTGTGCTATTCTTATATCACAATGTTTGCTATTTATTATTGGCTATTGGCACACGGCGCGTCTGATAGTAAGCGACTGTTGTAGCGTTTAGACATTGCAATGCAACACTAAAAATATCACGATTTTGACGACCCCTGTATAAAAACAGTTGAACGCGCATTTTGTAGAAGCCCAAATGCCCATGATACTCCGTAGCAGAGAACTTATTGTACAACATTTAATTATGATTAGACACAGCTGCGTAGACGTATACACTTTCTGCTGCCGACACGAAACACTATCATACAAAAACGCGATTGCAGTGTCCGGAAGCGGGAAATGAACGTATTGCAAATCGCGTTTTGTATGGTGTCCCGAGTCGCAAAAATAAAGTGTCTACTTTTGCGCATTAGTATAAAATACATAAGTATAGAATAGGTAAATTATTTATTTGCAAAGTAGTTTTATTGATTAGTGTTCCATCAGTTCATCGCTTATTTTCACATATACTCGTTTATTTATCATGTTATCAGTAGCGATGAATATGTTATGTTAAAATTTGACGTCTAGACAGCATGCATTTCGAGAATTGCTAGAATACCTATAAAATAAACCGAAATGTATGCATGCTTAGCATTGCATCTAGAATACAAATGCCCAATCGCGCAATGATAGCTCGTCTCTGTGTCGGCTTCTTACTTCGAAGTGTCAAAATTAAGCACTGAATTTTTGCACATTCGTAACGCCCCAGCTCCACATTTGCCTTGAATACCTCTCTCGGGCGGAATGTGATAATGTAAATTTTTCTCGCCAGTATTTTAGTCGTCTTATCCAGTTTTCTCGGCAGTTGAGCTCCGAGGAGTCAGCACGTACACCCGTCTCGTCCTTCGTCACGTAGCCTCCTTGATGCCTACTTTATTGCCCCCGTGCGTCCATCGGGGCCGCGTTGCATCGCTGTGCATTTCGCATTCCCTTTTTTTGGTACAGTAAATATGAAAACGTTCTCGCGGCATTTTTTTTTGATTGTTATTGAAATCGTTTTAATACTGGTTATGGAATATTAAAACAGGTAGCTGTTTTGGTCGATTTTTAATAATTATGGAATTTTCTACTTCTGTTTAAGTACTCGGGTTTAGTTTTTTTATTGGAAACAAGCAGCCCGCCCGCGACTTTGTCTTCGTGAACACCTTGTATCCCGAGACGAATTTGCAAAAAAATATTTTACACAAACCTATTCCTGACAATTACGAACACAACAAAAAATAATTAGCCAAGTAGGTGCAGCCGTTCTGAAGTGCGTATAAACATTTCGGCAATTGACAGTACATACAGCGAACCCTTTCCAGGGTCCGTGGTGACAGGGAGACAGCATTTAACAACGGTTTGTTTTTATTTATTGATTCAATTAGGTAAATTATCACCCAATCGGTGACCCAGCGATGCAAAACCTAACGCGCAAATTGCTGCACCTTACAATCTAAACAGTAAGAAATGTTGTGACATCCCCTAATTGTTTTCATCAAACATATAGAAAAGGTATGTCGATTAAAAATCCAAAGGTACACTCTACAGAAAAGGGTACAATTAAGTTACAAATAAAACGGTGCTCTTTAAAGCGGACTTATGAAACCTGTAATCTTATCCCGTTCCATTCTATCAATTTCGAGTAGTTCCACCATTCGCAGGCCAATCACGTCTGTCGCCCAGTTTACTGTCGCAGTCCGACTGATTGAACTTGAAAGACCTTCACCACTCAACGACATTATCTACTTCTTATTGCGTGAAGCGTAAAGTTCAGAGTTGCACGAGTTAACGCCGACTCCCGGGTATATTTCAAGAGAGGACGGTTCTAGATGCATTATCTTTAATTGCTGCACTTCGCGTAGGTACCTACTGGTGATATCGTTCACTCGTAATTCACCTTTAATGTTTTGATTTACCACAGGAATGCATGGTTCTGTCTCCTGAAGAATGAAAAAGTTTTTAATATCAGTATAAACGTCATCATTTTAAGCCTTTTTTTTTAAACGTGCCACTGCGGGGTTAAAGTTTTTCCACCTTATTAATAATAGCATGTAAAAGTATCGAATTTTAAAACAGAAAGCCAATTTTTTTCTTTATAGATCTTTCCCTTTCCGATTTAATTGCGTAAATCCTCTTAGAAATAAAATGTCTTGTAGGCGTGCATTATTATTTTCTTTGTAGCTTAAACGAGGCCATATGGTATGGAAATAAAAACTCAGATATAAGCAAGCCACCGCTCGGCTTGCACCGATATATTAAATCTAGATTTAGCACTAGTTCAATTTCAACATCGTTGTAGGTATTTCTAGTAGGCCTTCAAAGTTAAAGTTGATTAAGTGTTAGTATCACGATACAGGTCGTTAAGTACTTAACGCTAATTCTAAAAACAGTTTGTTGTTTAAGTCAACCGTTATGGAAGAAACAACTATGTTATACGTAAAGAATACGAGGTTTTCCTTTCAATTTATCCTATCCGGAGGTTAAAATTAAATATCATCTATTTCGGACTTTACCTACCTATATTGTCAAAGATAACGAAACGTTGAAAAAATGTCTACCTCGGGTGGGAATCGAACCCGAGTCGACAATACCGCGATGACAATTCCGTCACCGAGGTGTTGGTTTGACCTGTTGAACTTTGTCATAAAAAATCTTTCAGAATTAAGTATATGTAAGAGTTAGATATAATTTTGTAATGCATTTTTTTTTCTTTTTCTTTTTTTCAAGTTATTCCTTTTATTGTAAATTTTAAATTAACTACATCAAATAAATAGCGAATGTTAGACTAAGCAAATATCGTGTTCAGTTGTAATCGGAGTGCAAAAGACATCAGGCACAGGCACATTTGACCCGAAAATGTACAAACTTATTTCTATTATCTATAAGCACTATGTGTCATTATATACCTAAACCAGTATCAACTTTGTTTTGAAACCCCTTTATTTTGCTAAAATTAATTAATTAGAAAACTAACCACTATAAAACGGTCATTTTGTGGCCGCCATCACTATTTTTTTGCGTAAGAACAATGCGCATTGGATTTCTCGGAGAAATCCTTCTGAAATTAAAGAAAACTAACTTTTAGATTTTTATTGTTAATATAGCAGCAAAAACTTGAAAATGGATATCGCTTTGATTTGAATACCATGCCATTTTCGATCTGTCAGCCAGCCTATCGGCTGTCACTGACATTGTCAATCACTGTCAACTGAAGTGTTTGGTTACAACCACATGATTAAATGAACAGAACAGAATTCCACCCGCTCCATCCGTATCGTGTTTGATATTTAAGATCTTTGTGTACAACAAAAAAGCATAATAAATAATTTTAATTTGAATCGGTACGCCCACCTTTAGTAAATTTTTCGAGAACACTATTGTTCATTTAGCACTTAGCGAGATGTTACGTTTGACTTACAATGTTGCTATACTAGTGTCAGTGTTATCAAAGAAAAATATTTCAAACGTGAATATCTCTTCTAATAAAAATCTTTATTAAACTCTGAATAGTTTCCACGATCCACTATTTACATACCTACATTGTGGTAGGTATAAACAGAAATGCTATACATTTTTGGGTCTATTGTCAAAGGAATTTGCCTGATACCCTTTAAAAGTGTTTTCTTCTACCGATATATTTATGTAATAATCATGATTTAGAATATGTTGCTGTTCCTTCAATAAATAAATAAATATTAATACACAGTTTTAATAACTTAAACCTTTCAATATGCGTTGGGCCCGGCCGGGGCGCCGAGGTGAGTTATGGCAAAATATTTCCATGTCCTTATTTTAAGGCCAAAACTACACAAACAGACAGAAAACAATATATTGTTGTTATTAACCAATAAGCAAAACAACGCACCATGAGGCTCAAAATCGCTGATCAGAATATTAATTAATTAATTTGGAATGATATTTTATTCATGCTTAATTTGATAAATTTCACATAGTTAATTCATCACAATGTCATTAAACTCATTTATTCAAAACATAGTAACCATCATGTAAGCAGACACGCTATGAATATGTTTAAAATTTCACGAAACATTAGACCTCATGTAATTCATGGGAGCCAATGAATTATGCGAGCAGTGTACATTTTAATTCATTAATTAGTTTAACAAATTGTGAAAATGTGTAATAATAACTCTCTGAAATATAATTTTATTTTGCATGTCAAAATTTTATGATGATTTGAACTCTTTGCAGGGTCGTTGGTCACCGGGGGCAAAGGCTGCCATCTTAAAATGCACGGTCCCCCTTAAGATTGTACGTTAGTACCATGTCATACTAACCACTGCGACAACCTCATACCTAATTACACAAGCGCGGTCGTTATAAGAAAGTTTAATGGCATGGTATTGTCTTAATAATTTAAATTGAGAATATTTGTTACACAGTTGTTTTTATTGAGTAAACTATATGTAAACTCACACCTATCTTGGGTTTAAAAAAATAAAAACAATAAATAATTAAAATAAGTAACAGTATCCAGTTTAGTACTATTAGTTAGTTTCGTACTATTAGTTAGGCTGTATGACAGCAAGGTAAATAGGTAAATGGGCTCATTTATAGTATATAATGTTCCTGCAGTGGGAAGTGGAACTGTGAATGAATTAGGTGTATGATACTGGGTGATACGCTAATCCAGGGCACACGCCCTGTAGAGTTGCTCCCATAGCCAAGTTGCAATATATTATCCGTGTAAGTTGACAAGAAAAAAAACCCTCAAACCTTCGTTAGTAAACTAACCTCACAAACAATAACCATTAAGGTTGCTTCACACATATCAGTGAAGCCACAGTTCCGACACAGTACCGGCACAGTGTTTTGCACACATTCTCTATGAACGCATCCCCACTTGTCAGTGATAATGCTCTCAGTGTCAGTGCCGCCACCGGAAAATAACGGACGTATTGTACTGTGACTTCACTGATATGTGTGAAGCAACCTTTATATTGTTTTCATGTTATTAATAGAATGCGAAAGTTTAAAAGTGTACATTGTATTGTTTCTAAAAAAATTTACTTAACAATGTGCCTTTTTAATTCACGTTCTACTGTGATCATTTAAATAAATCCATTTACAGATTTATATCCATTTATTACGCCAATGCGATCGGCACAGTATAGCGTGACTACTGCACAGTGGTTCGAAGATCAAGCCTCATTGGTATTCAAATTACACCCTTATCCCAACCAGTTAGAATCCATCTAACGTACCGACTGTTGTACTTAGGATATTTCTATTAGTTAACCTGCCAAGGTGCGATACAATCGCTTACTTCCTCTGAATGCAATTCCAGGAGTAATTCCTCAATTCAACTAACTGCAATTTGCTTTTAGGGAATTAGAATATCGCCTTTAGTGTAGCTTCCATTGTACTACCATTTGTTTATTATTTTATAAAACGAATACATACATATAATCACGATTATTATAACAGTTAGTCAGAGACTAGGCCATGAGGACCGCAAAAGCAGTCCTTTGCCATAGTCCACTTTTCACGAAATAGCGACTACACATGTGCTCAGCGTGACAGCTGGTGGTGAGCCCATCGCCGTATAACATAATTATATCGTATAATATAACGTACATTGATAATATTTTAAATGACCTACTCAACGAATAGTTTTTTTTAACATTGTCTAAACAACAACAACCAATCACAGAAAGAAAACATTAATAAACAATTCACGTACCATAAAATATCCTCTCGTGAGAAAACCTTAAATCGGTTACTAACAATTGAATTTCTATTGTGTTTGGTTTTAAAGCTAGTTATTAACAATCTTTTAATTTGACCTAACCACGAACTACTGTAATCTAAAAGACAGTTAATTAATTCATTCATATAATCTCGACCATTATCCCCTAAGGGTAAGTTAGAGACTAGGCAACAGCAAAAGCAGTCCTCTACCTTAGTCTACTTTTCACCAAATATTGACTGCACTGTGCTCAGCGTGACAAATGGTGAGCTCATCGCCGCTGTATGCTGTTGGATTTATGTGCTGTCTGTAGTCCGTTAGTCGCCTTTTACGACATCCAAGGGAAGAAAGGGGGTGATAGTATTCTTCACCGCTACGCGAGACGGATAAGATAAAAAAAATAGTTAATAATTATTTAATTTTTGGCAACGTAACCGTAAAGTCATTTTTTTCCATATAATTTCTATATAAATTCAAATCTAATGTACTTATTATATCGTTGTGACAAACGCTAAAAAGCTTGTCTATTGATTAACCAGTTAACTACACTTTTAGGAAATCGTAAACTACGTAGTAACGCTAAATTAAGTGAGCACACAATTTAAATAAGCCACATAACGGTGGAATAATGGCAACACTAGACAGGAAGGGGAAAAACGAAACGGACTAGTATTTACTACCAGAACATCCGCACAGTGGGCGAGCAGAGCAAAAGGAAAAAGGACACTGATTTTTATTACTTTAATTTAATATTTCATTGCATACATGTAAACTGAGCACTATGTACCTATCTTTATGCTTTGCTAATATGCGTGCTTTTATTTACCCGAGCAATTTAAAACATTGCATCATTTATATTTTTGAAGTATTGGAAACCTTGCAATGGACTAGTGTTCAACTCATTTTTATTTACATCACAAACGAATTCAATTTACCGAAAAAAAAATTACAAGAAACTACGCAGTACATTTTTGCATCAGCACCCATTTTTTTGATATTGACGAATTGAATTTGGCGATCGAGATACATACATACATATACTTACATAGATTCACAAATATCCCCAAAGGTTTAGTCCGAGACTAGGCAATGAGGAGAGCAGGAGCAATCCACTACCATAGTTCACGTTTCACCAACTTTCAACTGCACATGTGTTCAGCGTGATAGGTGGTGACACATCGCCACACTATGCTGTTGGATGTGTCTTTAGCCCGTTAGTTGCCTTTTACGACATTCAAAGGAAGAGAGGGGTTGGTAGTATTCTTTTATTGAGTCGCTACACACACGGCTCAAGATACCTATTAACGCAAAAACCGTATCCCGTAGCGGTGAAAGAATACTACCACCCCCTCTCTTCCCTTGGGTGTCGTAAAAGGCGATTAACGGACTAAAGACTGCACGTACATCCAACAGCATAGAGCGTACCTATTTATGAAATAATAATCGCTTTACGAGCTAAGTAAAAAAAGTTGTAAAAGTGACTTTTTGTCGAAAACACGTAGTAACGTTGTCCTTATCTACGAGTACACCGTGACCCCTATGAACTTTCCCGACCGGCCGCCTGCGCCGGCGGCGAGGCGAGGGATAGACGGAGCGTTTGAAGCGCCTCGGTGTAACGGTACAGAATGAATGGTATCCGTCCGTTAGTAAGGAATGCATGGGAGTAGCACTAAAATAAATATTAATGCGTAGCACCATTAATAATAAGCATGAAAAGGGAATAATAAACTAGTTCAGAATAATGGTCAGTGGTCTAGCGCTTTATCTTTAGTTTGAATTTCGCGGGGACTGCTCTGTGTGCTCCTTGCGACATAGGCGCCGTCTAGCGGAAGTCATTTATTTGAGCTTCGCATAAGGTTGCTAGTTTGACTTCTTTATTTTGAATTTCGCGGGGACTGCTCTGCGCGTCCCTTGCGACATAGGCGGCGTCTAGCGGAAGTCATTTATTTGGGCTTCGCGTAAGGTTGCTAGGTTGACTAGGACCGTATTTTATTTTGAGTTTCGCGGGGACTGCTCTGGGGTCGGCAAAGTGGTTCACCTATGGGCGGACGCCATCTATGGTCGGAATACGGAACTTTTTATAATTTCACAAAATACAGGATTATTGGCTTAAGTGGATGATTATTGAGAGGGAATTGTTAATAGAAGGCTACTTTTAGATATTCAAAGATGTAATATTGGCTATCTGACGAGATTTGGTTAGATTATGGAAAAATTTTAGAATTGCGCGGCGAAAGCGGCAATGAGCGAGCGAGAGGTTGAGAAAAAGACAGAAAGAGAGGTCGGATGATAGCTCCACGTGGCGCGACGCGAAGGCGGGGGGCATCGGGGAAACGGCTAGCGATTGGTGGAAGGGAAGAAAAGTGGACTCGCGCGGGCGTATGTTAGGCGCGCGTGGCGGGAAAGTTAAGATGCTTGGGAAAATTAGCGGACATTCAGTTTTGGGACGTCAACGGAGCGGTCCAACTTAAGAGTGCGGTACGACTCATACGGGAAAAATAGCGTCCGAGCTTGATAGTGCGCTAAGTGATATTCGAGCTGCGATATTAATTAAGATTTGTGAAATTGAAAGTTATTAATAAAGTAAACTATTGCGATCGCAACTCGAATCCGTTAACAGAATGAAGTATTCTGGGGTACATCGGCGGAAACGAGTCACGGTGACAACAAAACCCTATGTACCTTTCAACAGACTTCGGTCTGGATGATCTTTGATTGTATTTAATAAGATCGGCGTTTTACACTATTACGCTAAACAATACACTATCTTCGACGGAGTAATGGGGGAGAGACAGTTGTCTCCCTAGTGAAAGTTGAAGATAGGTCAGACACCATTTAGCTGGAGGTAGACCCGTATGACCCAGTCCAATCTCGAGTCTATCTCCATACATACAGTGTAGTGATAGGAAAATAACACACTGAGTATACTGGCTCGACTGATAGAACATTTAGGAGTTAGTTGCTTTCAGGGGCAATGCGACTCTCACCACACACCACGAATTTAAATTAAATGAGGCTTGGCCTAGTTTGCAAGGTACACAAGAGGGACTGTTAGTTCGACAAAATATAGGCATTTTCAAGTGAGGAAAGTTGTAGGAATCTATAGGTAGGCGGATATATATATGGTTAGTTATTAATTCAGACTAATAAGGCAGGGATAATTAAGTTACGGCGCTAAATAAAATTATGATGAAGTGATGTGGGTCCTAGCTAGGCAAGTAATCTGTTACCGCAGGCCGGTAAAATTCTAATTGTTTTCCTAAAGTTGTTACCAATTAATTATTCATTTTAAATAATTAACAGAAGTATGATAATATCGTACCATCATTACTTTGGAGTACCTAAAAGTCTAGACTGGTTTTCTATTACAAGAAAAATACTAAAAAGTTATAGCAAATAAGCTTAGTCGTACTGTGATGTTTGATTTCTAACACTGATATGACCAAACAGGCATTTGTTAGCTTTCCCTGGGATGCAATACGATCTCACATGGCTATACTCTTCAAAGTATGGAAAATTTTACATCCGATACCTTAGCAAAAATAAGCTGATACAAACTGAACAACTAAAACCAGTTTAGAACCTAGGATAAGTCGTTGAAGGAAGACATTGCAAGCTATGAGCTTCTAATAATCTGAAACATAGAAATAATTGATTGATAACAACCAGCTAATTAGCCTGACAATGGTCTACTAATACCATTTGAATAGACCTCTTAAGATATGTAAGTACTTACTTCTAATAATATGAAACATAGAAATATTTGATGGGAACAATCTAATCAATCAGACTAATACCTAGTACAGTCTAATTTAAACTTATTAAAGTGAGTAAAAGATAACTTCTAAATGTAATTTATTTAATGATTAACAGTGATAATTAACTACCTAATTTACTACCTACTAAAGGTATACTAACTATGATTTAGTAGTCTATCAAATTAACCACTCAGTCTGAGAGACAGAGGGGGGGGGTTGATGGAGAAATAATTGACTACATTCACTCCCTAAAAGTCAGGGATGTTGAATGAATTAAACATCTTTCAATAAACTTGAGATGTATTTATACTTTATAAGATTTGTATAATGAACACTAAGAGTAACCCAAAGTAATTTACTTCAAATGATAGTATTCTATTTCAGTTCACTTCCTAAAGTCAAGGATATTGAATGAATTAAACATCCTTTAATAAACTTAAGATGTAATAATCTGCCAATGCAGCAATCCAATGTAGTTATATTGGAACTTTACAAGACCTGTATAATAAATACTAAGAGTAAATAAAAGTAGTTTTACCTGAATTAATAGCATTCTACTTTAGCCACCGCCTGAAGTGGCGTTTGATTAAATTATCCACCCTTTACGGAACTGAATATAAGTTATTGCATTGAATAATTAAGTTCTTAATGTGAAAAGGATATTTGGATGATAGCAAGCCTTGAGATAAACTCTATTGATTTATGTGGAATAATAAGAATTTAAATTGCTAACACATAGTTCATAATGTAAAATGAAATTAGATTTTGAGAGGAGATGTAAATTCTCAGTTTGAAAGAATTAAAGCTACAAGCTAATAATTAATGTTAAAGCCAAAGTGGACGGGGCCATAATTAAACAATGAGATGTAATGGCACGCTATGGAGCGGCGGTTGGAGCTCATAAACTTCCACAAGACTCTTATATTTCCACAAGACTTTTAAACTTCCACAAGACTCTTATATTTCCACAAGACTTTTATATTTCCACAAGACTCTTATATTTCCACAAGACTTTTATATTTCCACAAGACTCTTATAATTCCACAAGACCTTTATATAAATTGCACCAGGCTTCTTATGTATCATGCTACTGATAATAAATAATAATACCTACAAGCTAAGCTATCATCTGATTACCTTTGAGTGGTTACAAATCTTCCCCGCAGCTGCAGTGAAGGATTTAGGTCACAGTTCAGACGGAGTCATTGCTAGGCTACACATATTTATGTTAGGATTTATAGACTGGTAGGTAATTAGGTCAGGAGAAAATAATTTAACACAGGGATAAGCCAATTACTAAACTTTCACGAAAGAACTTGAGTTACTTAAATGCGGTTAACAACGGAGGGTTCACTAGACGATCTGGCCAAAATAGTAGTTATTATAATATTACATTGCTTGACTGAAATTCACTGCAAATAGAATTAAGCTATGCTAAGGTTCCATCTTCATACAAACGCTACACACTCTACAAAACTCCAGACACAACCATTAGATTGTAGATAAATTAGGTTAATTAGTTTTAAGAATTAGATAATAATTTAAGTTAAGGTAAAGCGGCGAGGATGTGTGTATGTATTATAAGCTAGCTAGGCATATAGGTGGAAGGCATTAGATTAGGTATAGAGAATTTATAGATTTAGGTGTAGCAATAATTATATAAAAAGGGGGGGAGGTTACAATTTGGTAAGCCATGACCAGGATTAGAAAGTTAAGTTATAAATTATCATTAATATAGTTGTATTGGATTTCAGTCAAGCGGTAATACTTTAATTTAGAAGTGGGATTTTTCCCACAAATTGTTGTCGTGTTGCGATGTGTGAGTTTAGAATTGGCTTAATAGGGAATAATTCAATGAAGATTAATTAATTCAGAGATATTGAAGAATTATAATTTGACACTTTTCACAATAAACGTTGTTATCTTCTAAAGTTGATTCATACACTTTGTATTACGGGCTCTTGATAGTGGGTGAATTATAATTTGACACTTTTCACAATAAACGTTGTTATCTTCTAAAGTTGATTCATACACTTTGTATTACGGGTTCGACCAATATTGTAGACAGTCGCAATGAGAGCTGGAGCTAAATTTTGTTGTACGAAATCTGTAACAAAAAGATTCTCAGGTTAGGTTAAAGGTCAAAGGAGGAGATAAAGCTACAAAACAATAGCGTAATGAGTATTATTTGAAATACAATACCTTTCAGTTATTATCTTTTTCTTCTTTATTTAATGGCGGATTTCGCCAGCATCAGGTACCGTGCGTTGTTGGTTTTCCAAAGTTTAATGAGTGAACAAAGTACTTAGATACAGTCAATAACCAAACTATTCCGGGGGTCTGGAGTATTAAATTTTAAAATTGTTGAGTTATCTGTGAATACTGAAACCTTTAGTAATTGTTTCCTTGAATACTGAAACCAGGTATCCAATTTTTGTTGTTGACGTTAGGAGCTATGGTAACTGTAGTTTGTTTCTATTCCTGGTGATAGATTTCATATAGGCATAGGCAACTGGTTCATACAGCCTTGTGTTGAGTTATTTTTAGGATCGTAAAAAGTCGATAGGGTGACATAGTTCAACATTTATTGATTTAGAAAGATTTGTAGAATAGGGGGCGGTTTAATTATTATTGCTGTCGGATGGGAAGGCTAGGGGGCGAGATTGGACAGAGGTAACCAACTTAATTATTGCTGGATTCAATTTATATTATAGGACGGCGATATGCTGTACAATATTATAAAGTTATGACGCTAACAGCATAATATAAAACTAATAATAATTATATTTTGACTAATAATCGTTGAGCGATTGCGGTTTTTAGTTGATGTGCTATTCCACGTATTATAATTTATTTTGTTGGTTATGTTAGAGAAAAAAAAATTATAATAGTGTACTTGAGTCTCACATCTGAAATCCATAGAGTAGTTTAGGCTAGTCAAGGACTATAACGTTCTTTGTCTATGGTTGGACCATAGAGACAAATGATTTAGCGAGACCATAAACAATCTAGAATTAGGAATGATTATAAAACATGACGTCATAAAACCAATCGGAGAGGAAACTTCCATAACGCGTAATCATGTGATTTTGTTATAGCAAGTGGAATCACCTGTTATTTTCCATACCTGTTATTTTTAATACCTGCGATTTTTACATTGAAAGAGATTTTCCTAATACTTATCACGTAGTAGATTAGAATGCAATGACATGGGAAATGCCGCTTCATTTTGTTAGTTCGCTAAAATCCTAGGAAAAGTAACATAAAATAGTATTACGGTTCAAAATACACGCGTTGATGAGGAATCGCGATTATAAGTAATAACAAGTAGCAGGTATGTCATGTAGGGGATAGAATCATATGACTATTCATTGCTAGTAGGAATTTTGGTTTAAAAGCAACGTAGTTTGGGATGCATAATGTAAACGGATAAATACGTCTAGTAGGCGATAAAAGTCGTTACCGTCTGGAAACAACTATCTAATATCTACTCTATTGTGGGGAGGTTACCTATTAGCGAGGCTAGATGGCGTTGGGTTACCAATAAAAGATTTTATTTTGGATGATGGTAAAAGGGTGCTGTCTAATAATAATATGTATAATTGAAATACTCTTGCAGCGTTGTAAGTAGTCGTTACCGGTAATCATTGCTTCTTACCGTATAGTTGAAATCGTGATAAATAGTTAATTATGAAGATTTATAAAGGATTATTATTAGCTTAAGATGAGGTTAACGTACGCAGAGGTAAAGCTCGCTGGGCACAGCTTACTATACCTACTTACCTAATATTATCAGTTGTGAGTTACCTAGAGATATCTAAGTCGGGAGAGCGGTGAAAAGAAAAGACTTTACTACATGACTAATTAGTTAGGATAGGTAGAGATAGATAAATCATTAAATTCACTGGGTTGGATTAGCCTATTAAGAAGGGTACCTTGCACAATTGTCTATCTCCGTTGAACGATTAAGATGAAATATTTCTCGAGGATACCTAAGATTGACGGATGATGGATAATTGTGGAAGGTAGATATTAATTGAGCTTGGGAGCAAAATAGGGGTCGAAAGAAAAATACAATAGTAAAGAAAGAATAATAAATTGAAAAAAAAATAATAGTAGAAAAAAAAAAATAGTTGACTGGCTTGAAGTCGAGATTTAACTGCAAAATTAACGAGTTATAGCACTGTTATGCTATAGGGATAACAATAGCGTATGTTATCACATCAATTATAAAGGCGAGTTGCGGGCGGATGTCACGTCATAATCAATAGTTAACTCGTTTTATTATTTTAAAAGTTAACGCAAGCTACTTATAAAACAGTGATCGATTTTATATACCACAATTTTAAGTTGTAGGATAAATTTAAACTCATAGTCCGCAGAAACATTCAAGCCGGAAATAAAGCGATGATATTGCGAGCTGAGAATAAATTTCTTAGTGTAAACTTTATTAATAAGTAAATCCCTGATATTGCGTTATCGAGATTACAATACAAAATTAACTATCACAATTCGAATCATCCAAAGTAATTATTTAGATGTTGTCTCGCGTCGACAGGTACAAATTTTAATTTAGATGGGTAAACGTAAAGACATTAGAACTGAAATGGGTTTCGGATGTGTGACGTTCTTAGGACACGTACTGTTTAGTAGCATAATTTAAATTTAGTAAAATCGGCCGTATTGGACATATTTCGTTTGGCGGATATATATATTTAATCGAGATTATTGTGGAGGTAGCCATAGTTCAAAGTTTACTAAACCCGACCTAGAGTCATAGCCTATCTTTATATGTCAGAAGAAAATAATAAATTTATAAGTAGTAGATTTTAAAGTCAATAGTAAATTTATTTTCCCGAGGTGCGACCTGAAACCTAGTTCGCACTAGGCCATTCAAATACTTTAACCGGTAATGTTGATTATAATAAATAAAGATGTTCGGGATTTATAATAATATTCTAATACTGCTATATTAAAATTGTTATTATGAAATTAAATAAGTTTGCTTAACAATTGGCAAATAATTATTAACTCAAGAATTTGTTTAGTACAAAGTAAATGTCTACAGGTTTAGAAATGATAGGACGAACGAAACGCGGTTTTGACTTGTGGGAAGGTCAGCGCAGACTGTCAAAGCGGTATTATCTTGTTTTGGTTATTTATTATATTAATATGAATTGCTAGAATTCTTAAATAATCTAGATTATTGGCATCTAATATGTACGTGATGAAATTGTAGATGATTAAAATTAGTGCTAAGGTAGGTTATTGTCGAAATTATGGCACAACCTTAAAATTGTTAGTTAATGTGAACTGCATGTTGCATCTAGATTGTTTTATACAAACTAATTGATTGGGAGTTTTCACATATGTAGGCCGGGACATTGAGTTGATGAAATAGTGTTATCAAAATATTATTCATCACGGAAAGATAAAGATATTTTATTTGCAAGTGTGAATACAAAAGTTTACTTCGGTTAGTATTATTCGGTTCTAGTCTAGTTTTGTGGTAGCGTTTTACCTAGGGTTGTTCTAAATTATAAGTAATTAAATATTAATTGTCTGTTGCTGTCTTCTACGTTAGAGAAGGAACGGAGAAAGATAAGGGGGACTCATTTTGTTATAGTCAGCTGTATGATAGATAATCCTCCTAGTAAATATTTCTTGTGATTGCGGTAGCAACATAGAGTGTTTATAGGATGTTTTGTTCATTAACTAATTATCTTCACCGCAGCTGTGGATAGGGATGGCTAAAGTATGTGAACAGGGGTGGAGAAGATAGGTCATTATAAATTAAAATAAATACTTGAATTGCAATATGCCTGACTAAATAGTGCGAAGAGATGGAGTAACTATGTTAGAGAAATTCTCTATTGCATAATATTCGAACTTTTGACATTTTCAATTGTAACTTTAGAATTTTGATTAGAGTATTTAACTAAGCGGGTCCAACGAAGAAGGCATGCTGAAAGCGAGGTCTTTGGTCGTCTATGCACACAATAAAATTATAGATGACACAAGGGAGCATTCTTAATTGGCACTGTTAAATTAGTAAAAGTAGCTTGTTTAGGGTGTTCGAATATTTTTAGTCGCACTGGGCACAAATAGAACTTAGTTAAGCGTGTAGGGTTTATTTTGATTTACCTGGTGAAGTAATTGAATCGAAGTTTCGGAACTGTGCTGTAGAAGTGGGAATTACTCAGCACACAATAAAATTAAGTGGTTTCCATTTAGCTTCATTTCCTAAACTAGCCTTTCTTAAAGTTGCGGAAATTCTGCTGTAAGGTGGTTCCTTTGGGGGCGTCTTGTGAAGTCTAAATCAGGACAATTATACTTGACTAACCTATAGAGAGATAATGTCTTAGGCTGCAGAAACAGAGGCCATTGATGGCATTTCATTTTGGCGTGGTCAGGGGATCTCGTGTTGCTGGGGAATTTTACCATCTGGACGGAAGGCTGAAAAGTAAAGTAGAATGCATAATGAGTAACCAATTAGAGTTACAAACATTCGGGAGATTACCATCTTAATAATGTGTCTTGTGCGAGTGTAAAATTAAAATCATCTAAAAAAAAAAAAATAAAAAATAAAAAGAAACTAGCACTATTGAATCACGCAGTTTGGAATTCAGTAAATACGAGAAGGAACTTACGATATTAATTACCATGAATACTAAGACGAAGTGTCACCTTTAATGACTTATTATTTACCGATTTGACCGATTATTAGTAATATAAAAGGTAGGAAGTTAAGTAGAGTTGTGGGGGCGGATAAGATAGTTACCGGTCTGTTTAATTTAAAAAGAAAATGATATTTTTCAAAGGTATAGGAAAGTAAGGGGATATTGACGTATTATATATTGGCAAATGAGACTAAATGTTGTCTTTCGTACATAGTAATAACTAGGGATGAGACATAGTTACTAGATAGGTTTTGGCATAAGTATTTGCTTATACGTATAGGCTCAGTACTTGTCAATTAGTATACAATGTCCAACACGTACCGGGGTATTAACAAGTATTTATCGATGACGCATACATTGACAGTTGGACGGATATACATAGCACACAAACTTCTAATAGATCTGAACTACGGGGTAGCTAGTTCAAAACTCAAGGACGTGTTTCGAGATGCGTGGCCCCTTAGAGTGAATGAGTTTTTCCTAAATATTTACGATCGACAACCTTATTGTAAGGCGTTGAGACCTCTATTTGTATGCACGGTGAGTGGGTGTCACTGCGTACCGGACGGAAGCGAGTCTAGTATTCTATCTCGGTTATTTGTAGGATTAGACATAGATGTATCTCATCTAAAATAAAGTTATAACTCTTGGGCGATGATGGTATGCCTACTGGGTTTGGTTGATATGGGGGTTTGGTTAAGATTTCTTATCCGCGTAGAGGAAAATAGGTTTCGGTTGAAAGAAGTAGCTAATTAGGGATTGTGGAGGACGCGGGTTCGATCCCTGCCTGAGGTAGACAATTGTTCCGACGTTTCGTTATCTTAGGTAATTATATAAGCTAAGATGAGATTGGTAGCGTTGAAGTATGAAGGAAAGTTTTAATTCAAATTATTAATTATTATTCATTAACCTAGTTGGAACTAAAAGACCATGACGGCGAAGTGGTTGATGCTTCACCCACGAAAGATCCCAGGTTCGATCCCTAGGTTGCAACATTTAGATGCGAAACAAGTTGTAAGAAGGGACGTAAGTTAAAAGAAGGCCATGATGACAGATGTACTTGAAATTATTCTAGGAAAATAATTTAAAGAATAGAATAATTGAATGGTTCGGAAGATGTTATAAACTTACGTCGGAATCGTCATAGAGTTGAAGAGTTTTCGCTAGGGGGCGTTAGTAGACAGAGCAAGAGACTGTTATATTGATTTATATTATATTATGATTTGTTGTTATGATGGTAAACAAAAGGCAAATCATTATTCGGAGGTTGTGTATGATTAGAGAAATGGTAGATGTCTAAGTTATTGGGAAATATTTACCGAGACTAAGTTTACTGGGATTTCGTTTCGAACACGAGAACTGGGTATGCGATTATGATTTTGTGTCAGTTGAATAGAATGAGGGGTGTGGGCTATTTTGCAATAAGAAAGCTTATGGAGGAAGGAGTCATTAGGGATTTGGGGAGGAACTATAAATAGTAGTAATATCTTTGAGGGCTAGGATGACAATGAGGTTGGCAAGGAAGGAGGTGCTATTTTGTACTTAATTAAGTACAGGGTTTAGATATAATTCGCCGCAGATAAGAGTGGTACTTTATCTGCTTAAATTCTATCGGGGGCGGCTGTAACGGTACAGAATGAATGGTATCCGTCCGTTAGTAAGGAATGCATGGGAGTAGCACTAAAATAAATATTAATGCGTAGCACCATTAATAATAAGCATGAAAAGGGAATAATAAACTAGTTCAGAATAATGGTCAGTGGTCTAGCGCTTTATCTTTAGTTTGAATTTCGCGGGGACTGCTCTGTGTGCTCCTTGCGACATAGGCGCCGTCTAGCGGAAGTCATTTATTTGAGCTTCGCATAAGGTTGCTAGTTTGACTTCTTTATTTTGAATTTCGCGGGGACTGCTCTGCGCGTCCCTTGCGACATAGGCGGCGTCTAGCGGAAGTCATTTATTTGGGCTTCGCGTAAGGTTGCTAGGTTGACTAGGACCGTATTTTATTTTGAGTTTCGCGGGGACTGCTCTGGGGTCGGCAAAGTGGTTCACCTATGGGCGGACGCCATCTATGGTCGGAATACGGAACTTTTTATAATTTCACAAAATACAGGATTATTGGCTTAAGTGGATGATTATTGAGAGGGAATTGTTAATAGAAGGCTACTTTTAGATATTCAAAGATGTAATATTGGCTATCTGACGAGATTTGGTTAGATTATGGAAAAATTTTAGAATTGCGCGGCGAAAGCGGCAATGAGCGAGCGAGAGGTTGAGAAAAAGACAGAAAGAGAGGTCGGATGATAGCTCCACGTGGCGCGACGCGAAGGCGGGGGGCATCGGGGAAACGGCTAGCGATTGGTGGAAGGGAAGAAAAGTGGACTCGCGCGGGCGTATGTTAGGCGCGCGTGGCGGGAAAGTTAAGATGCTTGGGAAAATTAGCGGACATTCAGTTTTGGGACGTCAACGGAGCGGTCCAACTTAAGAGTGCGGTACGACTCATACGGGAAAAATAGCGTCCGAGCTTGATAGTGCGCTAAGTGATATTCGAGCTGCGATATTAATTAAGATTTGTGAAATTGAAAGTTATTAATAAAGTAAACTATTGCGATCGCAACTCGAATCCGTTAACAGAATGAAGTATTCTGGGGTACATCGGCGGAAACGAGTCACGGTGACAACAAAACCCTATGTACCTTTCAACAGACTTCGGTCTGGATGATCTTTGATTGTATTTAATAAGATCGGCGTTTTACACTATTACGCTAAACAATACACTATCTTCGACGGAGTAATGGGGGAGAGACAGTTGTCTCCCTAGTGAAAGTTGAAGATAGGTCAGACACCATTTAGCTGGAGGTAGACCCGTATGACCCAGTCCAATCTCGAGTCTATCTCCATACATACAGTGTAGTGATAGGAAAATAACACACTGAGTATACTGGCTCGACTGATAGAACATTTAGGAGTTAGTTGCTTTCAGGGGCAATGCGACTCTCACCACACACCACGAATTTAAATTAAATGAGGCTTGGCCTAGTTTGCAAGGTACACAAGAGGGACTGTTAGTTCGACAAAATATAGGCATTTTCAAGTGAGGAAAGTTGTAGGAATCTATAGGTAGGCGGATATATATATGGTTAGTTATTAATTCAGACTAATAAGGCAGGGATAATTAAGTTACGGCGCTAAATAAAATTATGATGAAGTGATGTGGGTCCTAGCTAGGCAAGTAATCTGTTACCGCAGGCCGGTAAAATTCTAATTGTTTTCCTAAAGTTGTTACCAATTAATTATTCATTTTAAATAATTAACAGAAGTATGATAATATCGTACCATCATTACTTTGGAGTACCTAAAAGTCTAGACTGGTTTTCTATTACAAGAAAAATACTAAAAAGTTATAGCAAATAAGCTTAGTCGTACTGTGATGTTTGATTTCTAACACTGATATGACCAAACAGGCATTTGTTAGCTTTCCCTGGGATGCAATACGATCTCACATGGCTATACTCTTCAAAGTATGGAAAATTTTACATCCGATACCTTAGCAAAAATAAGCTGATACAAACTGAACAACTAAAACCAGTTTAGAACCTAGGATAAGTCGTTGAAGGAAGACATTGCAAGCTATGAGCTTCTAATAATCTGAAACATAGAAATAATTGATTGATAACAACCAGCTAATTAGCCTGACAATGGTCTACTAATACCATTTGAATAGACCTCTTAAGATATGTAAGTACTTACTTCTAATAATATGAAACATAGAAATATTTGATGGGAACAATCTAATCAATCAGACTAATACCTAGTACAGTCTAATTTAAACTTATTAAAGTGAGTAAAAGATAACTTCTAAATGTAATTTATTTAATGATTAACAGTGATAATTAACTACCTAATTTACTACCTACTAAAGGTATACTAACTATGATTTAGTAGTCTATCAAATTAACCACTCAGTCTGAGAGACAGAGGGGGGGGGTTGATGGAGAAATAATTGACTACATTCACTCCCTAAAAGTCAGGGATGTTGAATGAATTAAACATCTTTCAATAAACTTGAGATGTATTTATACTTTATAAGATTTGTATAATGAACACTAAGAGTAACCCAAAGTAATTTACTTCAAATGATAGTATTCTATTTCAGTTCACTTCCTAAAGTCAAGGATATTGAATGAATTAAACATCCTTTAATAAACTTAAGATGTAATAATCTGCCAATGCAGCAATCCAATGTAGTTATATTGGAACTTTACAAGACCTGTATAATAAATACTAAGAGTAAATAAAAGTAGTTTTACCTGAATTAATAGCATTCTACTTTAGCCACCGCCTGAAGTGGCGTTTGATTAAATTATCCACCCTTTACGGAACTGAATATAAGTTATTGCATTGAATAATTAAGTTCTTAATGTGAAAAGGATATTTGGATGATAGCAAGCCTTGAGATAAACTCTATTGATTTATGTGGAATAATAAGAATTTAAATTGCTAACACATAGTTCATAATGTAAAATGAAATTAGATTTTGAGAGGAGATGTAAATTCTCAGTTTGAAAGAATTAAAGCTACAAGCTAATAATTAATGTTAAAGCCAAAGTGGACGGGGCCATAATTAAACAATGAGATGTAATGGCACGCTATGGAGCGGCGGTTGGAGCTCATAAACTTCCACAAGACTCTTATATTTCCACAAGACTTTTAAACTTCCACAAGACTCTTATATTTCCACAAGACTTTTATATTTCCACAAGACTCTTATATTTCCACAAGACTTTTATATTTCCACAAGACTCTTATAATTCCACAAGACCTTTATATAAATTGCACCAGGCTTCTTATGTATCATGCTACTGATAATAAATAATAATACCTACAAGCTAAGCTATCATCTGATTACCTTTGAGTGGTTACAAATCTTCCCCGCAGCTGCAGTGAAGGATTTAGGTCACAGTTCAGACGGAGTCATTGCTAGGCTACACATATTTATGTTAGGATTTATAGACTGGTAGGTAATTAGGTCAGGAGAAAATAATTTAACACAGGGATAAGCCAATTACTAAACTTTCACGAAAGAACTTGAGTTACTTAAATGCGGTTAACAACGGAGGGTTCACTAGACGATCTGGCCAAAATAGTAGTTATTATAATATTACATTGCTTGACTGAAATTCACTGCAAATAGAATTAAGCTATGCTAAGGTTCCATCTTCATACAAACGCTACACACTCTACAAAACTCCAGACACAACCATTAGATTGTAGATAAATTAGGTTAATTAGTTTTAAGAATTAGATAATAATTTAAGTTAAGGTAAAGCGGCGAGGATGTGTGTATGTATTATAAGCTAGCTAGGCATATAGGTGGAAGGCATTAGATTAGGTATAGAGAATTTATAGATTTAGGTGTAGCAATAATTATATAAAAAGGGGGGGAGGTTACATCGGTCATTGACTTTCGTAAGATCGTCCGGTACTAAGGATTCTTACATTTTTATGAATATTTTTTTTATGATTTTTTTATGCTCATATTTTTAGTTTTACATGCTAAATAGCTTCTACTGATGATAAACATGAACAGGGTTTCGGCTCCAAAACCAATGAAAAATCTCGGTGTATGTATGTATGTATGCAAAAAACGATTCAAGCATAAAGTCCTCCCTAAGATTACAAAGCTACACCGCACTCGAGCAAGTTAACTGTGCAAAGCGTTTTTAGGACAGACACCCGGTATAATTAGTTCGCCACAAGATAAATGTCAGCGATCGCGAACGCTACTACACATGTGCTCAGCTTCATAGGTAGTGAGCCCATCGCCGCACTATGCTGTTGGATGTATGTGCAGTCTTTAGTCCGTTAGTCGCCTTTTACGACACCCAAGTGACCCAAAGAAAGAGATTAGGCGGTGGTATTCTTTTGGTGTGCCGGTACACACACGACTCAAAATACCTTTAAACCAAAAAACAATCCAAGCATAAAGTCCTCCCTAAGATTACAAAGCTACACCGCACTCGAGTAAGTTAACTGTGCAAAGTGTTTTTAGGACAGCCGACCTGCATAAACTCGGCCACAGTATTTATGTCCGATGGTTTGGCTTGGCCCATTGTGCGGCCGCAGTCTGGCTAATTAGCTCGCCACAAGATAAATGTCAGCGATCACGAACGCTCGTCTCCACTGCTCCACCCCGCTCCTCCTCGGCTAACAGCTCGATTGTATAGAATACAGACGCGCAATTAGTGTGACCCCTATTATTTCGATCGTAAACACAGCGTATCCGATTTTCATTTATTCTATACAGATGCAATGCTGCAGAAAACAGTATTATATGTATCTAAAAGCATAAAATTGACACCAGTATTTTCGAAGCAGCGTGCAAAAGGTACAAAAGGTTTTTCACAAAAAGTGGCTTTACTCGTCAAATACTAAAACCGGTAAAGCGCGCCCAAAAAGCTGCATATTTTATTTTTCGTAACATTTATGAAATGGTAAATAAAATGCAAGTAGGCATCATTGGTACTGCGTTTATTTTACCCGTTAAACATCCGTGATGAGTTTTGGCATGGTTTTGGCATCACGTCGCCATCTCTGTGGTCCCATTTTCAATGCCCGGTCGGGTCAATTTAGAAGCAACTCTTTTTTAATTTGGTTCGGGTCTGGGCGTTTTATATACGATGACTGCTAGAAACCGCAAGAAACTTCAAGGGCTGGTCAAGTCAGGTGTTTTAAACATGACAAAAATGGGCTCATTGCAGACTAACATAGATACTTATCGCCCAGCTGACGCGAACGGGTCAATAGACGGTCGTTCGGCCTGCCGGCCGTTGCCCGCGCGTTATTTTTAATTGTTTTTCATTTTATTTTCTTATATTATTGCTTTAAAATAAAGAATACACTCAAAGACAATCTAATTAAAATTCACAAAATGAATTATTTAATTAAAAATGAAAAAAAAACACAAATACCTTTTTTGAAGATTTTGTCATGTTTAAAACACTTGACCTGACCAGCCCTTGAAGTTTCTTGCCGTTTCTAGCAGTCACCTTATATGTGTATTTTTTTTGTTATTCATTGTCGCATAATAACGTGGCTACAACTTTAAACCAGTATTTAAGTATGTTTGTCCATTATCTAGTAAATCATTCAAAACAAGTTTAGTATCAATAAAACTTAACTGACGCTAGAATTGATGTAAGTGTCTAAAATAAATAAATATTGTATTACCTGTATAATACCTACGGACATTATAAAGACACCTTGTAATTTTTTTCTATAAAATATTTCACCCACTGCGAGCCATTCACCTGCGTGTTTAAATGAACATTACCGACAAATATCTCGAAATAGAATAACCAACTACCAGCTTTCCCGTTTATGAATTATCGAAAAAAAAAATATAATTTTTTAAAAAGGAATTTGTTACTAACCTTTGTTAATGGATTTTAATAAAAACTATAAAAATATACCCTAGCGTATTTATATAATTTAAAATATTTTTAGTCGCGTACAAATATAAATCTTCAATAAAAATAAAAACTAAATTAAGTAAATAGAGATGTCCCATTTCTGCCCTAAGGACGTTTTATATTTCGATAGTGAAAAATAGCGTACTATGTGATAAACATTATTTCAAGAAATTGCAGTCTAATTTATAGTAAAAGAATATAATATATATAGATACTTTATAATTAGCCGTGTTTTAAGTTATGTTGAAAATTACGTATAAAAAGGAATTAAAGTTAGACTTACGTCATTTCCTATCTGCCATATCTACCATTTTGTAATAATTTACGGCACTGCATCAAGGACTTTTGAGCCTAACCTTATAATAGTACATTGTTTGTTACCCTAGGGGTGAAAGTAGCTTATCATTCCCAAGACGGGGTTTGGCACCCGAGCGTGGCGAGGGCGCCAATAGTTCGAGGGATTTTAGGGCTTGCATCCAGCGGCTACCCGCAACCTTCACCAGATCGCCGGACCACCTTTTTCGAAGCCTGCCTACACTGCGTCTTTCAGTGCACGGTCTTCCTTAAATGGAACTAAAAGTATGTATGAGTATATTGTTTTCTAAGGTTTACGCGAGCACTACACATTAAAATGAAACACTTTTACGGATCTAACTCGCGTTTATTGCGGGAGACTGAGACTGAGAGTCTCCCTGTGACCCTCAGAACAATAGTTATTGTTCTGAGCTGTGACCACAGTACAGGGTCCGAAATGTCAGGACCATAAAAAATGAAAACCATCTAAAGTAATAAGTATTTAGGAGGTGTTAATCGAAAATTAACATGTTTGTATAAATTTCATTGTGTATCATCTTAATGTTTAACGCCTTTGCGTTATCGATCTTACGTTCAAAAAAAAAGAATCACTTGTCATTCAATCAAAAACCTGTCTAGTTTATAGTAGTAAAAAATGTGATTAAAGATGGCAGTCGGCCATGCATTGGTTTTCCCATAAAAGCCGTGTGTACGCCATGTAATATTATTTATATTAGTTAAATCAGTTGTTCATTGGTTATGTCATCAAGGCGTGTGGATGCCATTTCAATCTTAATTATAGTCAATCATTGGTTCTTAAATTCAAAGGCGCGTGGACGCCATTTCATGTTAATTATAGTAGTTAAATCGTGTTACCTATTAAAATCAGTGTGACAAAGTAAAGTGTTTATTTTTCATCATCTGAATCATCATCATCAACTATCAACGTCTCAAGGGGTCTAAAGCGACGCTTCGAACCCGCCGTACCGCGGCTCCTTGAGGAAGTCATCAACGGGTACGATCCTTGGCCGTCGCGATCACGGCTGGCCGAGAGAATCTACGCACAATATTTTGG